>VRYO01002775.1:1279400-1319235 GCA_009812075.1 Sialia sialis
GAAATTACTGTATTTTTCTTGCAGGCTGGAAGAACATTCATACATCCCTCAGCCATCCCTTTTACAACTTGGTCTGCACTGAGCTTGGTTTTAAAATTAGGCAGTCTGGGAGAGCAGAGGTAAATGTGCTGCTCTGTCCCTGTCCCATTGCCTTGGCTTTCCTGAGTGGTGTGGTTTAACTCTAAATGGCAACTAAACACAAATGCTCACTCCCACCTGCCCTGCTGGGATGGGGAGGAAAATCAGGAGAAAGAGTTAAAAAAAAACCCCAAACTCATGGATTGAGATAGAAACAGTTTCATAATTGAAACACAGTAAAATATAATAATATTAATGGTAATAATAAAAACAATAATAGTTGTAATGAAAAAAAAAACCTCTAAATTAAATTGAAGACAGACAAGTGACGCACAGTGCGATTGCCCACCACCCACTGACTGATGTCCAGTCTGTTCCCAGCCACCAACCAGCACCTCCTGGCCAACTCCCCCAGTTTACACACTGGGAATCACCTTCTGTGGTTTGGAATATCTCCTTGGTCAGTCAGGTCAGCTGTCCTGACTGTGTCCCCTCCTGCCTTCCTGCGCATCTCCTCACTTGCACAGCATGGGAAACTGAGGAGTTCTAAACTCTAAACACTGCTCAACAACAACTAAAACCTCAGTGTGCTGTCAGCATCATTGCCATACTTAATCCAAATTCCAACTACTAGGAAGAAAGTGAATTCTATCCCTTCTGAAACCAGGACATTTGGTTTTAGCAGCTAGTGTGGTGAAGCAACAGGCTCTAATGAATCGGGAGGCTGTGGTGTCATCTTGGTGGCTGCTTGTCTGTGGCACCAATAAATGTATGCCAATAAATATCTCTCTGCTGTCAGCTTTCCTGCAAAGAGCCTGCTGCGTTTCCTCCCATGGAGAAGAGGGAGCAAGGGTATGGGGTATGTCCAAACCCTCCGAGAGTGTGGCTTTAGCTGCCTGTTTGCTCAGCCTGCTGAGAGGGAGGGACAGGGCTGCTGGATCATGGCCAGCAGATCCCACGGTCGAGCCTTTGACATGTCAGCTCCTGCTTGTGGAAAACTCCATCTGCAGGTTTACAGCATGTGATGTCTAAAGACAGATTGGCACTGAGAGCCAGGCAGGGCCCCTGCCAGGCTGCTGACAGCCAGAGAGCGTCTGCAGCAGCCCTGTGAGTGCCAACGTTTGGAAATCACAACCAGTTTTTACCTAAAGCACCAATCCAGAGCCTGAAATGTTCACATCTCCTTCCCTGGGGACGTCGCCCACCCAGGCTGGCACAGGGACTGGCACAGGGACTGGCACAGGGACTGAAGGGTTGTGTAACTTTGCTGTCACTCTCCCAGTTAATACACAGAGGAGTGCAAGAGGTACCTGGGTGGGGGTCATTAAAGAACATATGGGTTGTCAGGGCTAGCACGGTGTGGTAGGAAATACAGGCATCAAAAACATGGATCTGGTGTCCTGTGGGGCACACCAGCACAGCACTCCAAGGAAAAGGCTCACATCAAGACACTTCATGAATACAAGGGAGGAAAAGCTGGTAGGAAGCAGAGATATCCTACAAATCCTGTGGCACTGCAGTCCAAGGGGGGATGTGGAGACATGGTCTAGGTGGGAAGTGTGGTGCTGATGGTGGACATGGGAAGTGAAATATTGTATGGGAAGATGGAAAGAATGGGGTCTCCTGAAAACAGAAGGAGAACAGTCCTCAGTTGTGTTGAGTGTGCAAGTGGTTTCAAAGAGCGGGGGAATAATCTGTTCAAGTACATGGTGGGTAGAATCAGTAATAATGAATTTAAATTAAAACAAGGGAGGTTTAAATTAGCATAAGAATTTTGTCTCTAAGTATAGCAAAAAATAGGAGGTGAAGCCTCTGTTATTCAACCTGTCCCTAAATTCTTCAAACAAAATCAGTCAAGGATGGCTCAGGCAGAGCTAGATTTCAATTTTTTTTCTCGGCCTTATTTCTTGATGGGGGTTGGCAGGGGAGCAACAAGGTATTTTTATCTGGTTTTGTTTTCCTCTTTAAGAGTGCATTTCAGCTTTGCTACCTTATTCTTCCTCAAATCATCTCTATTTTGGTGGATCATGATCTGAAATTACAGCCTTCAACTGAGCAAAGGATTTATTTGTTTAGGATGCAACCGTAAATTTGGGAGTTCTTCTTTAATTTTTGGCAGCCACTGTCTAAATCTTCCATCAGAAGAAGTCGGGAAAAAAATTACATTCTATTGTTCTTGATACTGTGACAGTCTTCCTGTGTCACCTTGGGCAAAACTCTAATACACCCCAGAACATGCAGGTGAGGACAGTAATCTCTATTCTTCAGAGAAAAGAGCAGGTTGTACTTTTTTAGTGGCAAGGACTATTTCTTCTCTGTGCTGCCCCCATTATGTGGAGTCACACTCCCAATCTCCCTGTGCCTGCAATAGGCAGTAATCTTCCTTTGTCAAAACCTGAGATCACCAATGTCACACACGTACAAAAAGCTCCCAGACAACACCTCCTAGATGAAATCCTGTACTCATGTGTTTAAAGAGCTCAGGAAAAGGAGAAGAGAGCTCACTGCTAACACAGAACTGAGCCTGAGGCTGTGTCTGCAGGACAAGTGTGTGCAGGTGAGACCTTGTCAGGCATTTTGGTACCACAGGGTACCAACCTTGCAGTGCTGAGCTCTGCAGCCATCAGCAGCTACTGGGAGTCATTATTAGCTGTTGAGAGTCATTATTAGCTGTTGGGAGTAAGTAGTACCTCTTTGCTCTTGGCATGTCCCCTGGATGGGACATGACACCGCTGCAGGGAGTAGTGTGCTGCAGGAGGTTGCACTTCTGAAAATCAGGGGGTTTATAATTCTCCAGGTTCTTGCAGGGGAGAAGGTAGTTCCTTAGGCTCAGAAAATGAGACAATATTTGTCTTCATTGCTTCCTAAAACTTCTGGCTTCTCTTCCCTTGAGAAATTGTTTCTATCTGGTAACAGACTCATTTTTCCTCATGAACATGAACATTTCCTCATGAGCATTGCTCTTGGACACACCAGAACTGCCTCTGGTAATGTCCATACTGTTTACTCTGTCAGGCAACTGTCCTGGTTTGGAGGTGTCTGCTGAGAAAGGCAGGAGCCTCTCTTTGAAATGGAGAATGTAAACCCCCTCCCTCCAAATTATTACAATTTTGAAATTAAGGGGCCCTCAGGCAAAGATATGGGAATTAGGAATAACAGTTCTTTACTAGGGAATTAAAATAGAAATACAGTACTGCAAAGAAACAAACCCCAAACACTGACAGAGTCAGAATACAACCTGACACCTCGTCATTCAGGGTGTTGGGAGCAGTCCCATTCAGTGGTGGCTGCATCCTCCTGCAGTAAGAGATGTGCTTCAGTTGGAGCAGTGCTCCTGTACAAGGTGCAGTTTCCCTCTGGAGTCCAGTAGTGATGTGGAGAAGTCCAGTTTCCCTCTGGAGTCCAGTGGAGAAAGGGTACCCTTGGTGTCCCAAAATCTCAGTTTTTATCTTGTTAAGAAATGCTGGGCTCTTCCCCCTGGCTGGAGCATCTCCCAATGGGATGAAGTAATTTTATCAGTCATGCAGTGGGATTCAGTGGTCCATTAACAGGAAATATCTCCCTGGAGGAATGATGGGTTGTGAAAAGATAAAGAACACTGCCCCACCTGGTTTTAACAGATGGCCCATTAGCAGAATATCTCCCACGGAGATAAGGATCACTTCCCCCACCTGGTTACAACAGATGGTAATAGAATACATACCTTTGATCACATCCTGTATTGCAACCCAAGACAGCAACACACCCAGGATGCTCTAGGGAGATGTGCAGGACCCTGAGGAGTCTCTGCTGGCCAGGCAGCCTGCACCCAGGTGGGAATATACTGATTTTTGGAAAGGCAGATTCCCAGTCTTACTCAGTTTCTCCTGGTGTGGTCCTTAGGGTTTTATACCTTCGCATGGATGCTTTTTTTTTTTTTCCTTGAGTTACTTCTATCATCACAGCAACTTGATTTCTGAGTTCCTCTCCTGGCCTTTCCTTGCACACCATTACCATGGGAGGCTCACCAACAATTTTCCAGGGAAGACGAACCAGTTTTTTAGCTGAGTACCAAAACAGTCCCAGGGTCACACTGTGCCAGGGGCTTTCAGAAATGGGAGCAGAAGATACCTTTTAAAACACAGGTTCATTAGGCTTGATTCAAAATTCTCCATGTCTCGAAAAGTGGCAGTGGGAACAGCTTTTTAGCCTGGAGAAGTGTTGGTCCGATCCTGACTTTGTAGTGTCAGTCTGTGCATGGTGTTAGCATCTGTTTTCCCTGGCACTGAAGCTTGAGCAGTGAGGAAGCTGAGATGGGGAAAATGCAGAAAGCAGGATGGGCTGAGCCCCTACAGACAAGCACTGAAGTATTTCTCTTCTTAGTTGGTCTGTCCTTGTGCAAATCCATGAAATCCTGTGACATTTCTATAAGCTTACGAATAATTTCTCCCTTTCAGAATCCAAAACCCCATGACTCTTTTGTTCCAATCTCTTCCCCATCACCAGGCAAACCCCAGGACCTTTCTCTGGGCACATTAGAAGGTGGCACTTCACTCTTCACGCGTTTAAAGCAGGCAACTAAAAAGAACACACCTGCAGCAGGGGAGGAAAAATCCACCTGACAGCAACAATAACAGAGAAGTGAAATTTTGCACAGAGGGCAGGCACATTCAAGGTGAGACCTCTTTGGGGAATGATTACATTTCAGTGGGACTGTGCAGACACAATGATGCTTTCTGAGACAGGATTCAAAGAGGAGCATAAGACTGAGGTGCTGAAGCATTCCTGGATTTGCCTGTGGAACCAGCTTCAAGAATCTGAGGCAGTGTTTAATAACCACGAGAGAAGCTGCAAAACCTTTGATTTAAAGCTGTTCTGCTTGAATGCTACTGCTATCAGGCACCCTTTTAAAGCACTGAAAGCTTTGCCAGGAAGAAAAGTCAAGGTTGCTGTAAAAATATTACAGCAGTTTGACTGTATAACTCTTAGTGCATGGAAAACTTTTGGATACCGGGATGACAGAGCAGTAAAAAGCATGAAGCTTGATAACTTCACATCTTCTCCCTCTGATCCCTGGTATTTGTGTGCTGAGCAAGGGTCTAAGAGCACCTGTGGTTTGCTGTATCCAAACCCCCAGATTCCATTCAGCATCTTTTGGTCTCCCTGTGCGGAGAGCTCTCCACTTCACATCCTGCTCTGCACGTGAGAGAGGTGTGTGTCTGTCTGCAGGGATTAGATCCCATCTTGCAGCACTTGCAAAAACGCTTATCAAGCTGTGGGACAAAACACAAGGAACTCAAGTGAGAAGCGACAATCTGCTCTCTGCAGCAGGGAAGCACTTGGCAGAGATGTAATTTATAACTGAAAGGGTTGCCAAGTTTTTTGTGTTTTAAGTTGTTCTGCTGACTTTTGCAGAAATGTAACCTGGGAGATTGTAGGATGGCTCCTCTGAAATGGATTTCTGTAGGAATTGGGGTGTAAAAGAACAAGATATGGTGGGGCAAATTCCCAGCTCCCCAAAAGTCACTTTACATTTGTAGTCAAAATCAAGAAGATCTGAGATTTCCATGATTGCAAATGATAGAACTTCAGTAATTAACAAATTATTTTGAATTCTTGATGGGGAATGGGGAGTGTAAGGCAGGTCTGGATAGCTACTCTTGTAAAACAGGGACATCAAAAAGCCCCAGAGTGATATAAAACCAATTATATAACCAAAATATAAAAAAAACCCCAAGTAAATAAATATATACAAAGCCATATATATACCCCAAACCATCTGCCCCATCCCTGGAAGTGTTCAAGACCAGGTTAGATGGAGCTTTAAGAAACCTGGTCTAGTGGAAGGTTTGATGCCCATGGCAGGGGGCTGGAATGGGGTAATCTTAATAGTTCTCAAGCTATCCTATAATCCTGTAATTAAAAAAAACCACAAAAAAACCAAAAAACCCAAAAAAACTTCCAGTCTAGCTGGAAGTTGCTATCAATGAGCAAAAACATGCCTATAAGGCTCCAGGTTAATCTCTGTTTCTTTTGGTGGGGATGCTCAGCTTCAGTTTGGATTTGACCTGGAGAATCAGGCTGTTCAAACTGACTCGCAGGTTAATTCTGCAAATGTGGGGGCACAGGGAGGGCTGAGGGCTCCCCAGGGTGGCAGGTCAGGCCATCACAGCCAGGACCTGTCCCACCACCTCCAGAGAGTGGAGCACTGCCTCCCCAGTGATGGGGTGGGAATGACAAGCAAAGGCCAAGTCACTGCTCCAGGAGGGGATGTGGATGCAGGATCAGCAGGGCCACGAGCAGGCACGGGCATGGAATGATTGTGCTGGCACTGGAGCTCTGATTTCTCATGCATTAGGATCTGGTTGTACATTAACACCAGATAAATTGCCCTGCAGCCCGGTGTGGGCTCCTGTCCCTGTGGGAGGGGTACTCCCAGAGCAGGGAAGGGTCACACACAAGAAGTTTTGCAGGCAGACCCCACCACAAGTTCTCTCATCATCAGACAGTTTGGACACTGAGAAATCAGTTTCTCTGACAAAAACATAGCAGTGAAAGTTCCTTGCTTTGCACAGGGAACAAGATTCAAATATACATTTTATTTTAAATGCATATTTCAATTCACTTCAGGGTCTATCTCTCCAGTTAATCTTACTGTCCATGCTCATCTTCCAGATTTATGTAATATTTGGGATTCTAGTGTTGTTCAGCAAGGTTTTCTAATTACTCTTGGATAGGCAATTGCCTTTTTTGCAGGTTGGTTGAATTCTGTTTGATAATTAGTCCCACATCACTTGTATAAATGAAATAATCATCTGACCAACTGGAAGTTGCTTGCAGTGGCAAAGTAGGTAATTAGAAAACATTCATTTTGCAGTACTCTGTTCGATCTGCATCCTTGCTTAGTGCACACTGCTGTGAAGACTGCTGGGCTTTGCTGATCTCATGTCCAGACAGGAAAAGTCAGGTCACTTCTTTCTTAATTTCAGATTCCAAGTTTAGGCAAGTCTCTGTGAGCTGTAGCCTTGAACTTTCATAAAAGTGAATCCTCAGAACCTGTGGCAGAGCTGTGTGAATCTGCCCATTGTAAATAAGGGAATAGAAGGCAGGGTTTGGATATTATGAGGGGTAAAGCCCAGCATTTGATATGGGTTTCTGCAATTAGGAAAAGAAAGAAAAAACACTAATGTGTTTAATTCTCTAGCTGTACAGTGTGCTAGCAATAAAAAAAAAAAGGCTCAAGCAGTCTGTATACCATTAGAAGCAAAGGAATAAAAGCAAACGAGTGTCAAAGCAGAATTTTTTAAAGGAAAACAAGAAGAGAAACCAGATTCTTGATGAACAAATCTGGGGATTTGCTCTGAGTCAAGCATGCAATACTTGCTTTTAACCAGCTTTGCCAGTCAAACCTGGGAATCATCTGGGGCTCTCTCTGAAGATCCTGTGAGTACAAAAAACATTTAAACATTTAAGGTTTCTCCTGGTGCTTGCCTTAGCCAGAAAAAATGAGCTGTGCTTTGAGGGTATTAAACATGAATATAAGTTATCTACATATCTCTTCAAAAGGAAATTCTGTGAGAAAGAAATCATATTCAAGCCTTTGAAATTCCAGGTTATGAGCTGGCTGGAAGTTGGGGTTACCTGCTGGTTTTCCTTGCTTGGGAGAATGACTGAAATGGAAGATCTTTCTCACTTTCCCTTTTCTGAGGGATCCTAATGTGACAGTGAAAAATAAAAGAATAAGTGCCACGATGACTGTCAGGAACTGAGCAGAGATCGATATATTTGCTTTCTTACTTCCATTCCTAGAGTTCTGTTCAACAAGCAGTGCAGGGAATTAATTCCTTCCAGCAGATTATTTATTTTTTTTTTTAATGAATGATAATTTTACGTGTCATTCTTTGCACACAGACTATAAAATTCTTCTAAGGGCTGTGCACTCTGAATTGTCATATTCTGTTCTTAATGGTTCAGCATTGTATGAAATAGTATCTTACTAAACTTGACCCATGTTATTTTCCCCCTTCACTCCTCTCCTGCTTTACACAGGACAGATTCTGATAAAGCTGAACACTTTGATGTGTTTATCTACTTTACACAGCAGATTTATCCAAGTGTAGAAGTGTTAAAGGACTCATTTTCCAATGTGCAGCTCCTGAGGTGGGGCTCACTCTGGGCTATATGAGGGTTGACTTTCCAATTTGTACCACAATTTCATTGAGTCAGGTGATGGCAGAGATGCACATCCTTATCTAAAATAAGCTAAATGCATCATTCTAAGAACATGGGGAGGCCTGTGAAAACAGCTGACCTCCATATGGACATTATTTGTCATGTCCGACACAACATCAACAATGACAATGGTGTTCCCATCCCTGGGAATGTTCCAGGCCAGGCTGGATGGGGCTCTGAGCAGCCTGGTCCAGTCAAAGTGTCCCCGCTCATGGCTGGGGATTGCAACTGGATGAGCTTTAAGGTCCCTTCCAACCCAAACCATTCCATTATTTTTGATTCCATTATTATCATAGCTAAGAAAAGGTAAGAATGAAACATCAAAAGCCTTGTAAAACAAAGAAATTACTCATAGCCTTGATATCGACAAACCATATAAAAATGTGTGAGCAAACACACGAGTTTGCACATGAGTCTATCACAGCTCAAATTTCTGTCTATTAAGAGAAACCAGCTGCTGAAGTGAACTTAATAGTTCATTCCAGCCGGTACAAGGCAGGAAGAAACCTCTTCTGGTGAGAAGAGATTCTCTCTGTCTGAGAGTGATCCATGTGTGACTTGCATCTGTGTCAGAAATATGTGCAGTGTAAACATTGCTTCTCTCATCAGTTTAAACGGATCTACATCAAAATTGTAGGGAAAACAAGACAACAGCGGCATTTCAGTTCTCTCTCTCAAAAGTGAAAAAAATAGATGAAGCAGAGCAAATTTTATGGGAAGGATGATACTTGGTAATGGAATGAAAAGTTACATTTCTTAAAGACAAGGCAGACTACTTAAATTCTCTACCTTCATATGAGCATTCAGTATTGCATTCTGGAAGGCCAAAAAATGTAAGAAGTGTAGAGAGAATGATATAATTTTTAAGCAAGAGAAACACAATGATTACCAAAAGCTGTTGTAGGTTTGGGGTTTTTTAACAGCAACTTCAGTTTCTGATCAATTCTTAATTTGATTTAGAAGCATACAGTTTATGGTAATTTTGTATGCTGATGCATGTAATCATTCCTTGATTACAGCATCTAGTTTATGAAGTTTTCCCTCTCTTTCAAAATATTGAACAGCTGCACTGTTCTACACTCAATGGCTGTGCCCCACTGGATGGTAAATCAACCACACAAACCACACAGGGCCATTCAACTCCACATTTGCACTGCTTCAGATCTAGACAGGTCTGCTGAGAAACAGAAGAGAATCAGCAGCAAACCAACCCAAGAATCCTCCCAGGTGATCCTTTCTTCATTCCTCCCAGCTGCAGAATCAGTGCCAGCTCCCAAGCATCCCTTCTGTGCTCAAACTTGAAGTATACTGCAGGGAAAAGTGAACACCCCAGCAGTCCAAGCCCTGTCTGGAAACTTTAACAGAAGACTTTAAAGAAATAAGAACCATCATTCCCACCTATGCGAAAAAAATCCAGAAGCTGAAAAAAAAGCATTAGAAAACAGACATGAGGATAAACATCAAAGTTTATTGCAACAGAAGTGACAGCTATAACAACACAGATACCAAAGCTCAGTTTAGAAATACCTGATCTGAAAGGAAGCCCAGATAAACAAACAACACTGGCTTCATCAAAATTCCCCCAGAAGAAACAGAAATGAACAAAAGAAAAAGGAGAATGATAAGGTGGAATCCACACAGATGTAATGGACCACACAGCAGGAGGATCCATGCAGGTGGAAGGACTGGAAACGGCACTGATAAAACAGCACATGTCCCCTGACACACTGGAAGCAAGACAAAAACCACAGAAAACCAAAATTCGGGATATTTGGCATGGGGAAAATGTCAGTGTAACTATGAAAACTTAGGAAGGAGTTTTAAGGGAAAGTTCCAGAGAACGTGAAACCTGCTTGCATGTCAGATAATGGCTCTGTTAATGAAACTGAAAATGCTGGGGATTTTAGATGCTGAAATATCCTTTCACATCTCCTTCCAAGATGCCTAAGGGTAGGTTGGGAATGAAGTTTTTCAATCAGAGTTTCTTTCTCATGTAGGAACAGAGGAAATGCCTGCTAATCTTTCCAGGAGTGTTGGATCTAAAATTTTTCCTGTCTGCAAGAGAGATAGAGCTTCTACAAATACTTATTTAGAATTTCTGGTTTGGGTTTGTCCTACATTGATATTCATTCTTCCAGAACTGAATAGCATTACCAAAAGGGAATGCAATGCTAAAAATCAAATGAACATTTCAGAATCTGAATCATGAAAAATGTCATCTCTTCCTTATATGAATCTGCAACAGATTTTGAAATTTTAAATTAAGATGGATCTTTGGAGCTAAGAAGTCTGAAGCCAGGAGGGAAAACACCATCTCCTGAAATATCTGTGGGTGACACAGAATGTACAGTTAAAATACATTAAACCTAAACCAAAAATTCAGAATTTCTTGCTGTAAGAGAAAAATGTCAGAAAGTGACACCAGTTCTAAAATGGAATCTGAAACTTCCTAGAGAAAAAAAAAATAAAAATCAAGTTTTGCTGATGAAGACATTGCTCAAAAACCAAAAGAGATGCTTCAGCTGAACTGAGAAACTCTGAAACTGGAATCATGATCATATTTTTCTGGCTGGAAGAAAGATGAAATTGAAATTTTTAAAAGTCTGGAATCTCCCTAAGAAAAAGGAAAGAGCCTTAGTTCTGCTCTCCAGAAGTGGAGCAAACCCAGCTAAAAATGTCATTGGAAATTGCTGACATTTCTGTGCAAGTTCCAACATCAGAACTTTAAATTTGATACGTCAGGAGAGGGAGGTGTTGAGAAGCCTGAAGAGATGGAAATCAAACTAAAAGGAGAATAGGAGATAAAAGGTGTTGAAGCTGAGACCAAGGCACTGCTGAGACATTTTAAAATACCAAAATACAGAATATCTTCATTAGGCTGGACACCCTTAAAGGCAGGGGGAAAAAAAAGGTGATGCTGATATTGAAAGAAGTCTGGAAAAGCTTCAGGTAGGTGATCCTTGTGCCAAAGTACAAAATGGAGTAAAATATTCCTTAAAATACCTTTCTTATGCAGTGCCCACAATTACAGTTGGAAAAGGAAGTGTTCCAAAATGAGGAGATTTTATTAAGAGTTCTGGTGGTAGCTTGCCAGAGATGGGAGAAGATATTTCATTACCTGCAAAGAGAATAGAGATTAGAGTGAATATTCCAAACCCAGATATAGCCATTTGTACAGATGGAATTCATCTTGGTGCTGAAGGACAAAACTGCATAATTCACAATTCACTGTGTTCTCAGCAGAGCTGTAGAAACCAGAAATGAGTGCTTTAAAAAAAATGACAAAAAATAGCAGTTTATTAAAAAAGAAAATTCCTACATGTTCTCTGACTCTTCAAGAGCACAAAGTCAAACCACTGGATATAGAGATCCCCAGAGCAGAAAGATCTCCTGAGTCAGACAATTCTGGAGTAGAATTTAAATGATCATTAGCTGGAGCTTATGCGGGTGGAAAACAAAATATATAGATGGTTGTCTTCCAAAGGAAGAGCTGGACATCTAAAGTCAGGAGGAAGCAATTAAAATAGGAAAATTCGTAGGTGAAATGAAAATTACAGGAGAAAATATCAAGCCATTTGATAAAAAAGGCCTGAGTGTGAATGGTCTACCAGAAAGGGATCAGAAGATCCTGCTTATATTGCAGCAAAGCTGGGAGGTGTAATGGTAGACATTTCAGGAGTGAAAAGGGATGTAAAAAGTGCTAGAGAAGATCCTGAAATAGAATTTCAAGTGGCAAGTGTTGAAAAGGACACGTCTGCAGGAGTGGAAGAGCGTGTAGCAGAGAGCACAAGAAACCCTGTCACCTATGGAGACAACAGACACTGAACAATTTTAAGTTGATGAGACCTCATCCAATGTTCCAGTTTCTCAGACTCTTGTTACCTCTCCTGGAAGGACTGACCTGATCTTGTATGAGGAAGAAAAGCACAGTCATTCAAATATTCCTGGAGCTGCTACTCCAAATGAGGGTTGCCTTTTAACAATATTCAGTGAAATAAAATGATATCTGTGTTCTTAACTTTCTAAGAACTAAAAATGGAGCAAGCCCCAAACCTGACACTTATGAAACTTTGATGTTACAGCACTTACCATTAAATTCTTAACCATGTGAATGTGCTGTACTGTGCACAAATGAATGCATGATTTATTTATGTCTGCCCAAAAGGAAACAAAGCACCATGATTATCTGCTGATATGTGTGTTTAATGACAGTGCAATTCCTAGTGGTGGTGGGAATTGTTCCTCACAGATGCAACTCTTACCACCCATTATGATCCTGAATTTAAATGGATGCGCATGTGCAGAAATGCATCTTTTTGCATCCTGTAATGTCCTTCCCCATAATACAGGAAAAGTATAGTAATTTCATGCATATAAGGCACACCCTTTGGACTAAAATTTCGATTGAAACCCAGAAGTGCGCCTTATAGGCCAGTACGCCTTATATATTGACAAAGATCGGAAATTTGCCAAACTGGAAGTGCGAGCTGCATGGGCAGCTGCCGCAAGGGCAGCCCCAGCTCCGGGGGCAGGAGTGCTGGGGCCCGCAGCACTGGGAGGGAGCCTGGGGCTGTGTTTAAAGGCTACGCTGATTTGTGAAAAATGTTTGCAAATTGAGCACCTGCCAGTAAACCCCATGATCGCGTGATTCTGTTACTAATTCATTACTTTGTTGCACGTGGATCCTTGCTGCAAAAAAAAAAAAGTGCTGCAAAAAAATAGCCCGGTGCGCCTTATATATGGACAAAGTTCGGAAATTTGCTGACAACCCAGAAGTGCGCCTTATAATCCCGTGCTCCTTATAGCTGTGAAATTACTGCAATTAGAAATTGGCTTGTTAAGGAAATGTATTTGGGTGTCAAACCATCTCTAACTCCATGGATTCCTTATTCCTACACCTTTGAGGTGGGGTTAAATATTTCAATGAGAAATGGTGGCTGCCTGTGTCCATCGGCTCTCTGAAGAAGCTGCTCCCTAAGAATGGGTCAGTCATTTGGATAATTTCTCTGAAGTTTTTCTCTCTTTCCATGTCACTGTCCAATAGATCCAAAATTACCTTGTCAGGCAGCAATAGCAGACACCAGAACTGAGGAAGGGGGTCCCAACCAGCCCAGGAAAACAGAGGCCAGGGAAATGTGAGTTATGTGATGAGGGACATCCATTCCATCTGCAGCTCCTCTGTGCTTGCAAGGCAACCTCCCTGTGGTCTTGATCATAAAATCTGCCCCACCAGGCAACTTACTGAGCATTTATAAATTTCATTTTTCTTTTTATCTTATTTTCTTGCAAAATTCACCCCAATTTCTTTTTCTCTGATTACAGTGCAAATGTAGCTTGGATTTCCCATACAAGGAAGATGCTTCTGCTGGTCAAACACATCTCATAAATATTTTCAAACTAACTTACTAAACACATGTATTTATTGCTGGGCATTAGGAAAATTCTATCCAGAGATATTTCCTGTGTATGAGCATTAATACAGCACAGGATCAGGTTTTTTTGCTGGCACAGGATAACAAACCTGTGAAACAGAGCTAATAAAAAAGCAGCTTGGGGGTGTTTCTATTATGCAAGACATTTTAATTAGTGAATGAACATGTCAAAATGCTGAGAATCTAGAGAGGAAATGAGGCAGGAGAACACCAAAAGCAACTCCATCTCAGCATGTTCCTTGTAGGTGAATAGTCATGAAAAGTCAGTGCTATCTGCAGTATGTGCCTTAAAACTCTGCATGAATGACAACACTTATTGGTTTGTAAAGGTGAATATATCAACCCTGCAGGAGCTCAGGGATAGAGGCTGACTGCAGGGAGGGAAGGGATGTCAGAGTGGTTGAACATCTGAGCTGTGCTTTGGTCACAGAAAGGGACTCACCTGGGGTGAGATCTGAGTTAAAATGTGCATTGAGATCTCTGAATGGAAGAAATGAAAAAATGGTTTGGTTTTGAGGTCAGGTTTGTAGGTGAAGTGAGTCAGTTCTGCAGCTGATATGAAGTGACAATCCCCACAGGATTTAAGGAACATTTGCCAAACTTGAGGTGATGTTACTGTGCCTTTAAAGGATATGTGAATTTTTTCTGGGGGGTGAAATTTTGTCTTTAAACCTCTGTGTAGAACAAGTTGGACTGATCAAAACTTTGTGGAAGAATGTCTAGAGGCTCCTAAAAATCTTGCTGTTGATGAATACCAGTCTTGGAAAAGAAAGAGAGATAGGGATAAAAAGGATTGTCGAAGTTGGCCTTTCATTACTGAGGAATAGTGTCTTTTTAAGAAAAGGAAGATGATCTGATCAGGCAAGAGAAAAAACATCCATCAGCTGGGGTGAAAATGTGTTGGTAGTGTGCCTGTGTTTTGAAGCATCAGTGAAAACACATTAAATAAACCTAAATATTCAGAAACTGAGCTGCTGAACATCGTAAACTCACTCTTCTGAAAACCACTTGAAATCAAGAAGTCATGGGGCTAGCAGGAGCCCATGTCCCCTTTCAGAATGGCTTCTTCCATCAGGCTGCACCAGACCTGTCCTCCCTGCCACCAACACTGGCGTGGAATGTGAGGTGCTGGGTGCAGGAGGGACAATCAGGTTCTGCTTTGGCTGAAAAAATAACATTGTGGCTTAAATGCCATGAGTAGGAGCCCACCAAGCTTTTGTTCCAACTTCCCCATTGCCCATAGTATAACTGATAAAAGATTTTCCCCATGCAAATGATGAGAAAATTTGTATTGGTCCTGTCTAGATGTGGGGAAAAGCTGACACTCCTACTAATGATGGTGGAAATTGTTAGAGTTACAGTAATCACTCTCACTGCATTAAATGTGAGCATTCATGCTGCTTTTGCAGCAATAAATACTAATGTTTGCAATGCCACAGGTTGTGTGGTTAGTGAAATTTAATGTGCCCAGCAGAGCTCCCTAAAGGTGAACGACCCACAGAACCCACAGCAATCTAAATCTTTCTCATAATTTAGAAAACCAGTCTTGCTCTGCTGCTGTAGCTGTTGGTTTTCAAGGCTTTCATTACCTACAGAGAAATCACGTTTGACACAATGCTGTAGTTATTGAGAACAATAGTTTCATTACACAGTGCACCTAATATCTCAAACGCCACATTCCCCTGGATGCAGACAAGATCATTTTTTAATCTTTCTCTGAGTCATGCAGGACAGCTACACCATTGGTAGAGACCACCAGAATTACAGCAGACAGGGCAAAAATAATAGAATAGAACTTCTTTACATATCAAACAGTAATTTTTTTTTGCAGTAGGCAGGCTATTCCATGAATTTAGCACTGTTGTATCATCTGTTAAAACAGCTGGTACCTGCTGCTGGTAGCGACAGGATGCTGTATAAAATAATCCTCTAGTTTTGATCCAATTTTCTCTCATTCCTAAAAGCACTCTCTGCTCTGGAATAAATGTGCTATGTTTTTGCCATTATTCTCCTGGATGAACCTTGAATAGCAGTGGCTCTGTTTATTAGGGGTGAAGCTCATTTCAAGTTAGATGAGAATGTATAAGCTAAACATGATAAATCTCATTGTTAGTGACTTAATTCATGCTGACATTTCCGTATTTCTAATTGCTCTGACTGTCCCTCTCCACCTCTCAGACTTTGTAACACAGCAAAGAATCCTCATCCACAAGGAAATTGCTTTCATCAAAGTGTTAGATTTTAGCAAATAAGTCTGCTGCTGGGACAAAAGAAATTCTGTTATCTGTGCCCCAGACTGGAATTCGTGTATAGATTATTTGGGGACAGGCTGGGCATTTGTGGGGTTGGCTCACAATTTGGATCAGGCTTAAGGGAGCGCAGGACCATCACTTTACACCTTAGAAGACTGAGTTTCTCATCAAGAAATGCACTGTATGACTAATGAATTACAGATTTATTAAGAATTCCCCTAGGAATTATTCATTAGCAAAGCTGCTTAGATTCGGGAAGTGTTTGCAGTGTGGATTAAGGTGAGAAGTGATTGCAGGGTTAAACAAGCTGGACATCCTCACCTGCCTGCCTGCAGCTCTCTGCAGCTTTCTGGAGGTAATTGTACCCAGCTGCTCCGAGCTCTTTGCTGATATCTCATGTTTTAAATGGCCTGTGAGGTAGTTTTCTGCAAAGAACAAAGCCTGCTTTCTGCTTTGCTGGCCATGTACTGGGGGATATTGGAGAGCTCAGGGCTTTGTTTTGTGTGGCATTTACAGCACCTCCTCCTTGCTGAGACTTTTGTGCTGCATAAGGCATCTCCCACGGAGCTGGAAGCATCTGTTGTCTGGTTTTAATGATATTTTTCCATAACACCCCTGTATGCAGCCTCATGCCGGGAGCCCTTCTCTCTGCTCTCCTCTTTCACATGGCCTGTCTCTTGCTGAAGTGCAATCATCTGCTTGTCAAAGCCACACTAAGCACTCTGAGAGAGTTTCTGTGAGTTTGCAATCCCCTTGCAGGTGCCTGGATGGTTGCTTCTTGTGACCATATATATCTGTATCTATGTGTACATATATATATATATATATCTGTTCAGGGTTCTCTCTCTTTACTTTTTTGAGTGAAAAATTTCTAGGGTGTTACCATCTCTGTTATTTCTTTAATTTGCCACTGAGGGTTTGTCACTTCTATGACAATGTCCCATTTTCCTTATATAGCAAAAAGTTTTTGGTTTCTTTTTTTTTTTTTCCAAAAGAAAAGGAGAAAAAGGTTTTAGGTTTCAGGAAACTTTGAACGCTGTCCCCTTGCTATTTGTTATTTGCACGTGGAGAGAGACTGTTAGATCATTTTAGCCCAACCCTCACTCATTTGGATTTCTAGCCCCTCCACTTCTAGGAATTTGTTATTGCCTTTGTGCAATTGTTCTGGCCTTTTCTGGTCTCCTGACTTCCTCCAGGGTTTAATAAAACTTAGTATTTTCTCAACTTCTTGGATGCCCTCAACAATCGCTTCTACAGCTCAGGGGTATAATAATAATAATAATCTTCAATTCTATTTCAATCCTTTATATCTTTCCAGCCATGAATGGATACATTCTTGTGAGAATGTTTATATGGAGCTGTTAAGTTTATTGAAACTATTTTGATTAAAAAGTACAATATCCTTTTGTTGGATATGATATTCTAAGGCTGTGTGAACACCTGATGTCTCTCAGGCCAAAATTCTGTGACCATTTATGCATCCATTTAATTCTACAAATTAATTTCACTGTGACTGTCCCTGTGTAACTTCTGAGGAATCAAAGCTTTTCTGGCGCTGTGTCCTTCCTTTCATGCAAATCCTCTCTACTATGGGCTCATCTAGAGATGTCTTTGAGGAGAGGCTCTGCTCAAGGTGTGCTGCAGGACAGACATCTGCAGTCTGTCTGTCCTGCGTTCCCTGAGGAGCAGGGTGGATCTGTTGGCTCACTGGGAACGAAGGACTCCTGTGCTCCTCTGGCCCAGAGTTAACCAATTATTTACAGGAGTAGGAGCAATGTGTGAGAAGCCCTGACTCCTGCTCAGGGCAGGATGCTTGGCAGATCTTAGAACCACAGAATGACAGAATGGTTTGGGTTGGAAAGGACCTTAAAGATCATCCAGTGCCAACCCCTGCTGAAAAATTACAATTTCCCATTTTACGTGGAAGGGAGATCCCCACTGCTTTGTGGTTTTCTATGGGAGGGACAAAAGTTCCTTGAGCACTTGGAGGAAGCTGGTTAAACCCTCCATCCTTAAGAGATGGAAGCATTGGGTGAAAAATCTGACCCATGAGTCTTCATCATCTTCTGACCTTGGGATAGCTTTGTATAGATTATTTAGGTTGGCTTTCTTCTTTTTTATTTTTTATTTTTTTCTCTTATGAGGGTAGTGCATGATAAGGCAGAGGAGAAGGAAAATGTAAATCCAAACCCAGACCACCATGATGCTGTCTATGAATTAAAAACAGTGTTTGGATTTCTCCTTCTCATGCCCTTGCAAGCTGTGGCTGTGTACATATGCAAGTTGCAGCCTCAGAATCACAGTGGATCACTTTAAAGTTTAAGCTATTATTTTCTGAATTAAATCTGTCATGAAATACAGCATCTTCTGGGGCTGCTTTCAGTCATCCCTCAGCATTAAAACCTTGAAGATAGCAAGTTTTTCCAAATGTGCAAGCAATTCTCTTTCTTCTCTGGATGCTGTTTAAAGTGGGTGCTTAACTTTTGCAGCATGGGAGAAGTCTTGTCTCAGTTTTTAGCCCATTTCTACATCACACACAGAGTAGAAAAAGGGCCATGGAAAAGGCATTGATAATTTATTTTCTCTGAATCCATCCCTCGAGTTTCTCTTCACTTCTGAATGAATACAGAATGGTAGATATTGAGCTCCGGCTTTCTCTGTAAAAGCAGGATTATGATTATTACAGAAAAATGACAGCTGATGAATAGGTAACTTTATCAAGATTGTTTTCATCATGCTGCTGTGATGAGGAATAATCTGTAATTAGAAAGCTGTGTTGAAGTTTTTAGTCTGGAATCATTCCACATCTTCTGTGACAGGCAGGTTTATGAATGTCTTAGTTTGAGTTTTACATTTGCCTCTTACTAAATCTATACCCTGCTATGCAGTACTGAATATGAGCATTTGTTATGTTCTCCTTGGCAGTTAGAAGATGACCAAAGATAGGAGTGTGAATTCAGTAAACTGCAGAATTATGAAAAGGTTAAAATCCTTTATCTCCAATTAGATATGTTTTGGAATCCCTTTGGAACTTATGTATCAGGAGAAGTGGTTTTTTTTTAAATTTTAAAAATATCTGAATATTGATGAATATTATGGAAGAAACACCAAGTTAAAATGTATTTGCTGTTGCATGTTTAATGTCATCACCAGCAGTGAAATATTTAAATGTATTTTAGCATCCAAACAGTCACCATCAGCTATCCCACCCAGAGACTGCAAATTTCCTTAGGCAATCATTTGAGATTCTTTGCAAGTTAGGAAAGCAATTCTTTTTCTTGGCTCATATGCAAATTAGTTCCTAAAATTTTGTTTTATTAAAACTATGGCATCTTTCTTTTCATAACAGACACTGGGCTAGACCTCCCATGAAGACCACAGCAGAGGGGAACCCAAAGTTTCTCTCCAATGGCTCTCAACCTTTGGCCAGGGGCTCCTGACAATCCTGCTGGCTGGCAGGTCCCTCTCCCTGCTTCCTTCTGGGGGCTGTGCTGCTCCCTTCCCACTCTCCAACAGTAGATGGGGATGCTCCATTGACAGAGCTGATCCTCTCTGCTGCCTCAGAATAAGGAAGAATTAATTGTGCAGTTATTTAGACTTCAGACAGAAATGCAAGCCCCCATCCCCAAGACTCTGATGCTTATCAAGCAACATCCCAGGTTACCTGGGCTCTGCTGAGTGTGTATTGAGAGGCAGAAACATGACAATTTAGAAATTGCAGTCTGAAGAAACCCTTGCCTCTTTTTGTGTGTTTGTTTCTGACTCCCATTACTCTGCCTGAAGGAAGTGTGTGGTGGAGAGTGGCAGCTGACTGCAGGAGCTGGGAAGCTGCGCTTTTCCCAGGAAATGTCACCATGCATTTTTCAGTGCCACCTGTCTCATTTGCAGCAGTGATTGCTGCCTTCTTGCTGGATGTCCTGGAGGAGGCAGTGACTGGCATCAGAGCCCTTTTCCCACTTCAGGCACAATGAACTCCTACTGAGCTCAGCCAGAGCGGAGATGGAGATCACAGGGAGAGGCAGAGTTTAAATGGCCAAAAGTGGTTGGGAATAAGGATGAGGATGTGGCTGTGGAGGGTACTCAGCTCTATCACTGCTGTTCACAGACTAAGCTGAAACATTTCTTGGGCATGTTTCTGGTGAAGGTGGTGCTGATGCTGACAGGAACCTCTGTGGCTCTCAGGAGCACCTTGGGCTGTAGTAGCCCATTGCAGTAGCCAACCTGTTCATCAAGCAGCAATGGGGTCTGATAGACTAAAAATTGTCTTCTGCTGGTGTTTGCCCCAGGCCCTGAGCCCTGAGCTCCTCTCTTGCTTTTCACATGCCCTGGATCCTGAGCCTCTGCACCAGAACAGAGCACTTGGTCTTTGCTGATACAGAAAATTATTCATCTTCTTGTGTCTTGCTGTGCAGAGCAATAAGGATTTCAAGCAGGCAGAGCTTCTGGTTTCTGGAAAATAAGCTAACAAACTCCACTTTGCAAGATTACCATTTCTTCTTACTATTTTTGGAAGTGTTTATTTTAAAACCCCGAAATTAATCTCAGGAATGCCAAGCAGCACTTAAAAGGAGGAGGGGCAATGGGGCCTGGGGAGGAGGGAACCAGAGGAGAGCTTATGTCACTGAGTTTTCTTCATGTAATTGAGTTTGCTCTTTAATCACAAAAAACAGTCATTTGGTTCTGAAATGACTGTCATTGCAGTACACCCTTCTCTCTTCTGATTCCTGCCATTTTTGGCAAACACTGCTTACAGTACAAAGGCCTTTGCAGAGGTATTAATCATGTTTGGCAGCCAGGCTGCACTAATCTACTGTCTGGAAGCAAGGAAAGTACTAACTTGTGTGTTTGGAGATGTGGTGATTAAAGTTCTTTATACCTTTGCGGCTGCAATGAGAAGTGCAGGAAAAAGCCTGGATGACCACAGGAAAAGCAGAGTTCCTCAGCTCTTCCCTCCATCCTGCTAATATGCACTGTGCTGGGTCAACATGGACACTTTTGTGGGATACAGTTGGTGCAAGGCTCTGGGGAAGGGGTGGCTGTGTTGGTTGAACACAAATTTCACAGCAGGTGGATGGGAAGGGCAAGATTTTCTCACCTTGCCTAAGGGACCTGGTGATTTAGGAATTGGGAAGGAGCAAGAACTTTCCTGGCCTGATTCCCATCAGGAATTTTGGAAGGCAAATACTTGGTGGTAAAGGGATCAAGGCCTCTTTCTTTCCCTCCAGCCCAGTGGCCACATCCTTCATGTCTAGATTTGGAATGGAAAAGTGGTGCCAGTAATCCAGAACTTGGAGCCAGCAGAAAGTGACTGCATGTGTGTGCTGTGCTCCATCAATCCTGTCTCCATAGATGTCAGGATAGCAGTTCCCATGCAAATAAAGTCATTCTTTGGCTCTGAATACCTTCAAGTCTCAGCTGTACCTGAAGTTAAACACAGATACACATTAATTATTCTGCATCTGACAAATGGCTCCTTCCTGTGCAGAGGGAGAAGCTAACTGGCAGCTCTGAAAAGACCTGCAGTGTCTCAGCTCTGGGTGCAGATTTTGGGTCTAATTCTATGGCCCAGCATGCAGAGAATAGAAGCCAGATCTGTGTTTACAAATGGGTTGTTTATGGCAGGCAGACCTGTGGTGATTTTTCATTTCACTGATGGCCAGTGTGTGGATGCTATGTAGGTGACATGGAGCAGAGCAGTGGTACAGGATGCTCTTGGACAGGAATAGTATGCTCCATCCCTCAGTTTTGTATTTTCCTTCACTCCTTTTTTATTCATATACAGTGCCATGCATCTGCTAGGCACCTCCGGAGCAGGTGGATTTTAAATGAAGTTTTCCTATTGCCAAATAATTGAACTCAAAGCTAATGGGGAGCATCACTTCTCACTTAGTGGAAAAGGTGCTCTAGGCTGAGTGTTTGGCTTCTTACCACTGGCAAAGAATTTCTTAAGGAGTGTCAACAGTTACCCTTCGAGAATTTTTAACACACTAAGAAATGGCATGGACATAGAATAGTTTTCATGGCCTTTGCATACAATGGCTTTAAACTGTATTAATTTACTGTCCTGAAAACAAAATAGGACAGTAATGACTCAGTAATCTGCACTGGAACTCAAAAAGGATTAAATCCCCTTTTCTGCTGTACATGATGGCTTTGCTTGTTGCATCACACAGTGCAAATATGGGTCTGAGGTACCTCTTGAATTTAGTATAGAACACTGTGAAATCAGTGTGTAAGAGAGGTATAGAGAGGTCCAGTCTTAATCTTGGTAGCTGCAAAACCTCTGTAACAGCCAATTTTTTAATTACAAAGAGTTTCCAAGTAAGAAATGATTTAATGAAAACAAAAATTATTTATGAAATTGCATTGATTTCATCTTCCTGATCAAGATTTCTGAGAGTTTTGGAATCTATTTTGTTTATATTTCAGATTTTTCTGGGGTAGATTCATTATTTCCTTTCATTTTCCCTAGTTTCTGTAAGTGCTTGAGTCTGAGGGTGAGGAAGAGGGGAAGCAAATTGTTCAAAAAGTCCTCAGTTTAGGCTCAACCAGCAGAACCTGGAGAGTTTAAGAAAGTGTAAGTACCATCTTAACAACCATCCAAAGTTAAATTTTGTCTCTGTTTCCTAAATCAAACAAACCAGAGGAATTCTAGTACATGGATAGAAAGCATAGCTAATGCAAGCATCTCTCCCTCTTAAGAGAGGGTAATTTTATACTAAATCCTGTTTTTTACTGTCCTGAAGTTGTGCTACTAATTCAATATTTTTCACTGCTGCTGCACTTTTGTGACAGCATGCCTTAAACTGCAGTCCTGAGCTGTTAAATTCTTTTAGCCAATATATTTATATTTTCATTTTATGGAGTACTTTTACAACATGTTGAAGCAGCAGCAGCTTCACCTGTCTGAAGCTTCAAAACTCAAAAAGATGGAGGTCATAGCTGGCGTTCCCTGATGAGGAGAGGTGGTTTGAAGAGAGGTGAAGTGAGATTGGAAAGATTCTTCTCATGCTGGATATATCCCAGCCAGGTAGAAGATACTCAGCAGTGAGCTCTTGAGCAGAGAGCTCCACATGGACAAAATTGTACAGCTGAAGTAACACCATGGAGCTTACCCTATCTGGCTTCTTACTCTGCTGAAAGAACCCTACATTTAAGAGGGAAGTAGCTGTTTCAGATGGTCCCTCTGCCAATTTTTTTCCCCGAGCACCATCTGAGCCACAGATACATGAGTTTGGGAAGGAGAAAATGGATTTACGAACTGCTGACTGAACATGCTAAGGTTTTGTGGTGATCACAGTAATTTCATGTGTATAGGGTGCACCAGAGTATAAGGCGCACTTCTGGGTTGTTGTCAACTTTCCAAAGTTTATCAACATATAAGGCACACTGACCTATAAGGCGCACTTCTGGGTTCCAATCAAAATTTCAGTCACAAGGGTGTGCCTCATACACGTGAAATTACTGTAGTTCCATCTCCATCACTGGAAATTTGCATCCATAACCCGCAGTGGGGTGTGGCTGGGATCTGGATGCTTTGATTAATCAGGACTGTATTTATTCACACAGAAAGCTGCCATTGTGGCTCTTCTCTTGCTCCCCAGATATGATGCAGAGATATTTAATGCCCCTCTCAACCAACTTAGTTGTTGAAATAATAGAAGAATTTACTTGAGGTCTACAGCTATCTTTGGTCCTATGCCTTCATCTACAAACAGTGGCTCTCACATGCAAATCAGATCATTGCCTGAGCAAATAATGACTGAGAGTCCAAACTGTATTATTTGCACAAATATCACTTGACATGGAGAACATTTAGAATTGTATAATGTACAGCTAAGCCTTGTCTCCTCAGGCACTCAAGCAGAAAAAATCAAATTTGAGAGGCACCACAACGTAGAAAGAGATTTTTAGTTTCTGGTATGACTCACTCTGGTATCCTCCATGATAATCTTTCCTGTCTGCTAAATTAGCACAAGGGTGATGTTCGTTAAGTCATGGTATCTCAAAGACTCTGCAATTGGCTTCCAAGAAAAACTCATTTTAACTCATTTCTGAAGACTCAGAAGAGGTCTCGTTCATCAGGAGATCTTTCTTACTGTCTTCCAGAAGGCAACCAAAATTTGTCTTGGATGAAATTAGAATTTCCCTTCACCTCTGTTCTTGCTGGAAGATTTTCCAGAAGATCTCTGGGGTTTTTTTCCCATCCCATACACTGAATATATCTTTATTGTAATGCCATCACAGAAAAGTACAATTTCAAGGTGTTGTATCTAATTGTCAGTTTATTTTGCACGTAAATTCCAGTAATTCAATGAGTGCAATTAAATATTCTGAGTATCATTTAAAATATTTACAATTCTCTTAGCCAGATAAGACACAATATTTTTAGTTGAAGATATTCCCCAGACATCTGCTTTTTTCTAGCCCATATGGTGAAATGTGTGCCACATCTCA
Source organism: Sialia sialis (assembly GCA_009812075.1). Lineage (NCBI taxonomy): Eukaryota > Metazoa > Chordata > Aves > Passeriformes > Turdidae > Sialia > Sialia sialis. The sequence continues at coordinate 1,303,831 of VRYO01002775.1, forward strand.
TCTGTACGTTATGCTGTACAATTGCTGCCAAAAAGGATTCTAAGTTACTATCTACAGCAAAGCTACTCAGTAATCTGGCAGAAACCCTTTCCAGAGCTCTGTCTTTCGTAATCTCTGAGCAATCAGTGTCATATTCTGGCCTTTTTTTTAAAGCAGCGTCAGAATGTGATGGAATCATTAGTGAAGTGCTTAGTCCAAGACCCTTTTGAACAAGAGATTATTCACAGTCCTCCAGCTGATCTGTATCTGTTTCACCAAGGACCCTTCACCAATGGATTCTTTTCCTTTTAGTCTTGTTAGCATAATCCAAGGGCTGCAGTGAAACTTTCTTGGTTACTACCTAGAGATTAAATAACAGCAGAAATGTGTACTGTGGCTGTTTCATTGCTAAAGCTACAGTCCCCATACTGGATTCAGACTTTCTCTTCAATATTCTAGGGAATGCAGTTTGGTTTAGGATATTCTCCAATCAAACTATAATTTATAAACTATATTAAATGTGATTTATAAACTATATTCTGGTATTTCAGCTAGATTTAGATGGCAGAGAGAAAGAGAAAGAGAGAGAGGGGGAATCATAGAATCTTAAAGGGTGGGAATAAACTTTAAAAACCATCTAGTGCCAGCACCTTCCACCAGACCAGGTTGCTCCAAGCCCCATCCAACCTGGATGCTCAGCTTCTCTGAGCAACCTGTGCCAGGGGCTCACCACCCTCACAGTAAAAAAATTCTTCCTCATATCTGACTTAAATTTCTCCTCTTTCATTTTATGCCCCGTACTCCTTATCCTATCACTACCGTCCCTGACAGAGTCCTTCTCTGGCTTTCCTGCAGCCCCCTCAGATACTGGAAGGTGCTGTGAGGTCTCCACACAACTTCTCCTCTCCAGGCTGAACAGCCCCAACTTTCTCAGGGAGGGATTTCATGGGGAGTTGCTCATTTTATGAGCTTTGTGGCATCCTCTGGACTTGCTCCAACAGCTCCTTGTCCTTCTCATGTTGGGGACACCAGAATGTCCCATCTAGTTCTTTTCCCACCAAGTAGTCATCCATCAAATCCATGTCTCTCCAATTTGGAGACATCATGCAGGACAATATCATATGTATTTTTATATATAAAGGTATTTGAAATCCTATATGGATTTGACACCAAGAATTAACACAATTAAGATGAAATTTGATTAGAGCCTTGTGATATCCCAGGTTCAAGTGTTGGTGGCCTTTTGCTCAAGCCAGAAGTGGAAGTGTGTAAGAGTGGATGTACATTTCAGAGAGAGCCTAAATTGCTCAAGGCATTGTGCTTTAAAACTTCTGTACTACAAAATCTGTTCTGCAACAACAGGAGTCCCTGAGACTCTCATTTGAGCTGTGTCACCTCTTTGTGTTCCATGAAACATTTTGAGCAGCTGTGATGTGTGCATGAAATGAGGGCATCAAATGTGTGCATCAAACCAGTGTATGTTGTTATTGTGTTAATCACCCAATACAGGGCATCTGGTTGAGTTCAAAATCACTGCTGAAAATGTTTCTGTACCTGATGCTCAACAGGATTTCTTCTTATAAGCCTCTTCTTTCTCCTTTCTTAATGATGTCAGCTTCTTCACCATCCCTATGGAGTTAGCTGCAGTTCCTGGACAATTAATGTAGAAAGGCAAGTAGGATATTAGCTCAATAAACTCATTTTTGCTGTATTGCTTATCAGCTAGTGTTTCATGCATTTAGTTTCATGCATTTATTCTGGAGGCAGAGGATGTTTGCATGCAGTCTTACTGCAAATGATATTTTCCTGATCTGTTGTCTAATCCAAACACAATGTTTGCAGGAGAAATATTGCAAGGAAGAGGAATCAAGCTTTTTAACAAGGTGGGGATGTAGAAGATTGTCTCTACTTCCAGGTCCTAGTCTTGAAAGAGGTGAAAGGAAAATACCATCAGCCTGCTAAAACCCCATTTCAGGTTTTTGCTCACCTTGCCCCTTTCCGTTTGAAGAGTTGCCTGTTCCTTTCCCACCACTGAGTGAGAGGTGTGAAATGCTCTTTAATTTTGTCTGAGTCCTGTGAGTAAATCCTGTTGCTGGATCCTCTCAGTTCAGCTGTTTTCTGTTGCAGAGACCTTACAGACTGTCTTTCAATTGTTGTCCCTATTACCCATCTGTGACATTTACTTTCTCTTGCTATGATTCTTGTCCCTTCCCACTCTCAGCAGAGGTGGGTGGTGGGGAATAATTGCACCCCTTTTTATTTAGGTTTTGGTGCCTTTCACCAGAATTTTTATAGACCTCTTGATATTCTGAGGACCTGTCTTTGCCTTTCCCAAGTGTATAATTATTCTTGTTATCTTTAATTAATACATGCACCTAGGTATATCAAATTAATTCCTTCTCTTTCCTCGCCTTATTATAGCTCTGCAATAAGGGCAGTTTTGTTATTCTTTGCTATATATATTTGTTGTTCTTTCTCTGTTTGGGGGCTTTCCACTATTGCTTGAGAATTGTGCTGTGGGGAGGGTTTGCTGTTTTTGTTAGGGCCACCACCCCAGTTAGACAGCCCTGGTCAGCACAGTTGGATGGCAGGTTGCAATGAGATTCTGCTCCACCAAAAGCTGCTTAAAGGTAGCAAAGGGAAATAATAACCTTTCAACTCTGTTTTTCTTGCAATGTAAGTTATGTTCACTTCATGGATTCAGAGTATGATTAAGATCCTATGGTTTTAGAGAACAAACCAGGTAAATACTTAGGATGGAATGGTTTGGGTTGAAAGGGACCTCAAAGACCACTTAGTTCCAACTCCTCTGTCTTGGGCAGGGACAGCTTCCACTGCACCAGGTTGTGTATAAATGTATATTAGGCCCTCAATTCCAGGGGGAATCTGCAGTGCTTTAAGGGACAGTCTGTGGGATATGTTGAGCTGGGACATTCTGAGATGGTTGAACACAACGATAGATTGCAGAAGTCAGTGCCATTAAAAAGCACAAAACAATGCACATTTTGGGAATGCATGTGTTCACATTTTTGTGTCTTTTTGGCAGAAAAAGGAGCTGGACTGGAGAAATGTTTCTGTTGTGTCTGTTTTGTTCCCCTTTACGGTTCTCCGCTGGATGTCAGGGAAGCTGCTGGTGAGAGAGCCCAAAGTGCTGCTGTTGCTGGGAGGGGATTCTGCTCTCCTCTCCCATCACAGAGATGCAGGCAGCACTCGCCTGTGGGCACAGCACTGCCCACAGAGGAGCATCCCCAGCTTGGCCAGCGAGCACCAGCTAAAAACCTGTCCCAGTGTAACCCAGCATGGACACCAAGGGCAGAAATCACAGTGAGGAGCAAAAGGACAAAAGATTTCAAAGTAGCCTTTTATGCAAATAATGCAAAAGCCTTTCACTTGCCTATATTAATCTTGAAGAAATTAGCATTTAATTTCTATAATTAGCCTTTCATGCACTCTAAGGAAGCAAGCATACACTTACACACTCTTTGCTGTTTCTTTTAAATCTTGAAGGCTTTGCCACTTGGTTGCTAAGGGGAAGCAAAGATTGGAGTCAGAGAGGAACAAAAAGCAAAACTTGCTCCCAGGTGTTGGTGAATCATCAGGGAATGGAGGTTTTTAATAATGTCTAAGGGATGGCATAGGGGAAGTGTGTGAGTGTAAATTTAGTTTTCCTGAAAGGTGCAGAGCTGACAGAGCAGGGATTGCTGTCCAGTGAGGGCAGGGGGGCAGAGGGGTCAGGGCTGGAGCTGTGTCCGTGTCCTCTGTGCCTGAGTCACCACCGGGACAGAGTGTCCTGAGCATCACACCAGCACCCTTGGTGCTCCTCTGGGAAATGAAGGCCTCAAGGGAGTCTGTTCAGCACAGAGAAGAGAGGTTTTTTAAGAAAAGGCAACATGCTATGGAGGTATGAAGTCTTAAATCTTAAGAAAATTGATCAAGGTTTTCCATTTCCTTAATTTCAAAATCAGGAAGATACTAGGTGGAGCAGTAAGCTAATGAATAAAAAGATGAGAATTGGAAGGAATTCTCCCACATATGTTGATAATAACTGAATCTGTAGAATAAATCTAGGGACTTTTATGCCATGAATTTCCAAAGTTAGTACTGTTTCTTAAATGTATATTTCAATATTTGCACCATAAATCTGATCCCGAGAGTTGCATTTTTAGTCCTGTGGCTGAAATTCCCCTGTCAGCAGTTGATGCAGATCAAATGTTGAATTTCAAATATGTGCAGCAATCAACAGATCAAAGATTGTGCGTGGAAACCTTAGGAAACAGCTAAGAAAAAAAATCCTCTACTCTGCTTGTAGGTAGCTGGCAAACAAGAAGAGCTGGGGGCTGGAGAATGACTGGAGCAGTTTACTATGAAATATCCACTGGGATGTAGTTTGTCATCTGTGGCTGAACATTACAAAGTGCTGCTGCAGCTCTGCCAATAAAATACTGATGGTGGAATTGCTGCCCAGCTGGAGCTTTCTCAGGAAACAGATATAATTATTTAGATTCTGTAGTCTTTGGACATTGATCATGTCAACAAAGACATCCCACAATTATTAAGTGCCAGGTGATCTATGCTACTGCTCTGTAAGGGGTTCACACTTTCCTGATGTTCTCTCAGCAGCTTCTGCCATGAGCCTGGGATGTGCTGAATGATTTAATTCCAGATCAGAAGAGCTGAGCTCACCTGAGCCCTTGGCAGGGCTTGGGTGCATCACCTTCCAAGCTGTGTTCAGCCACCGTTGCAGTTTTCTCCATGCACTGTGCCATGCAGGCTCCTTTCCTTCCATCTACTCAGTCCCTTTTTTGTGGATATTGTGGCTTGATCTAGCTGGTGGTAGCACCCAACACACATCTCTTCCTGAGATACTCCTCTGCACCAATCTCCCCACAGAAAAGACGTAAGGAAGATGAGAATGGGTAATTAGAATTCGATCTCAGGTGCTACTGAAAATCAAATAATCAAGCAAGATAAAGGACAGTATGCAAATGAGAAGTTTTCAGGACGGTCATCTCTTCCTCAACCCACTAACAAAACAAAAAAAAAGAAGTTGATATTCTATATTCTATTGATTGTGCCAAACCATCCCTTGGAGATGGAAGATGTATCCTTACATCTAGAAGGAACAATAAGAACTAAACAGTAGCCAAATGTCAGCTTGGTTAGTCAATAATATTGCCTCTGACTTTCTCCTGATGCTCAAATACTGCAAAACTTTGCTGAGGAGATTATTTTCCGCCCTGTTTGTTTGGGGATTTTGGAGCCTTGTTCTTTCACTTGCACACAGTGAATGACCTTGTCTTTGTCCTTCTGTTTTGCAGCAGATAAACTTCACAGCTTTTAATACCTGTTTCAGTGTGGTGTGCAAGCTTTCCTCTTGTGCTATGACTCTGTAAAAAGTGTCTTCCATTTTGTAATATTCAGTTAGACTAAGGTTTTTAAAACAGAAATTCACTTCTCTTTTTAACGTTTTTTGGTGTGATTTCCTCACTCCTCTCCACTGAGTCGACTCCACTGAATATGTTACTGGTATTTCATCTTGGCTCTCTGAACATCATTACTGAGTGCGATGCAAGTGTGATTATTTTTATTAGTGCCTTGAAGCTCATCAGTGAGCTGCCTGTCTCAGAGCTGGAAACGGAGCCATTCCTTACGAAAACCTTTTAGGAGGGAGAGGTGTCAGAGCAGAGTCAGCCCTCCACATTCTAATATCAGTGATGAGAAGCTGTTTGTCTTGCTTTCTTCTGCTTCTATCAGCCCTGCATATTTCAGATACGTAAGTAATTTAGGACTGGAAATGTTACCTGTTAATTCCATCTGAAGTCAATGAGGTCAACTGAAACTGTATAATCCAGAAACACTGAAAATACAAGAAAAACAGCAGGAATTTACTGGTGCTTGAAATTTTGTTTTTTTATCCCCTGCAAACAAACACAAAGCCTGATGATTCAGTGCATCTGCAGTTTCAGAGATATTTATTGGAGATTAGAAAGGGAAAATAACATTACACTGCTATGCAAAGCCTGCAGCAGGCAGGAATATATTCTCACAATTTCTGTGGGACATAAAGAGGTAAAAACTAAGTAATACCTCATCACCTTGGATGAATTTGATTTGTTCAAACACATGGGTCAATTCAACAATAGGAAGGGCTATTTGAAGTTCATTATGATAAAGTTCTCAAAAAAAAAAAAAAAAGAGTTAATAAAAGACATTTTATTCACTTCCATCTGTGACTCCTCCTAGAAAATCTAGGAATAGATTATCTAGAGAATGTGACTGGTATTTTCTTTGCTTCTTTCTTCCTTTGCCTTTTAAAAGTAGAGCATGTGGGAGTGCAGGAAGAATACCTTCCAGTTTCTCAGGCATTATTTCCCTCAAGATTATTATGACAATAACCTGGCAGTATTTTTGTATGTGTATATGTATGCACCTTGAATTGAAAACACCGACAAAACCAAAACTAAAAACAGAATCTAAAACTCCAGGCACTTAAATTTAAGCTACATCCCTTGCTGGGATGAGGAACAGTGTTGGGAGGAGAAAGTGGAGCACAGCTTGGAGGGCAGGGTGGCAGTGAAGTCACCTGGAGCTGTCCCCTCCACCTGGGCAGGGCTGAGGAGTGCCAGGAAGGGGAGACCTGAGTGCAGTGAGAATCTGCTTCATGATGGGGGAAGGAGCTGCTGCTAGGAACAGATCCAACACGCCTCTTACAGAGCTGTGGGCTTTTAAAAGCTCTCAGGAAGCAGCAGCAACGTTGCTGTACACTCGCTGGTTGTGTTCATGCTGTTCTGTCTAAAGGGCCCATCTGTGTCCTAAAATCCATGATCTCTGGCTGGCTCTGCCATGAATCCTTTGGCATGCCCTCCTAGGTGCTTCCCCTGGAATGTTCAGGATATTCAGAGCATCTAGGACAAGTCAGATTGTGTTCTGTAAGATTTTCTTTCCTTCTGTCTGGCTCTGGCCACAGGAATAGCCATGTGTCTTGTCCCTTGCTGCCACTGAGTACCACTCTAGCAGCCAATTATTAAAAAAGCTTCTGGTTTCTAAATCACACCTACAGGCATTATTATTATTATTATTATTATTATTATTATTATTATTATTGTTGTTGTTGTTATTACCCCAGGCTGGTAACCCCCAGCACACTGTGGGTACAGGACCTGCTCTTGACTCCTCCATATCATTTTCAGGGACTGTGAACTGGGAAGAAGCTCCTGGCAGCCACAAGTCCAGGGCTGAGGGACTGCAGGGACATGCTGCTGTTGCAGTGCTGCTTCAAGATAGAGAGGGCCAAATTTGTAACCTCCCCACCCCTCATTTTGGGGATTAGAGTTATTTGCACTGACTTTGAACACACAGATTCTTCCTTAAAGGTGTCCCCAGGCAGAAGAGCTCCATCAGGACCCAGCAGCTGTGAGGTTTTGCTGTAGTCTGCCCAGTCCTGGAGCCAGATGACGTTAATATGGGTGAATTTGCTGCCTTGGAATCCTGCACAAGGGGGCTGGTTGCCTTCCTTAGCTGTGACAGGCAGAGCCCAGAATAAAGAATTCTGGAAGTGCTGCCCTGAGAAGGAAATATGCACCAGAGAAATGAAAATATTGAGTAGGTGGTTGTTGGGTTGATTGCTAAAAGCTCTGTTTTACAGAGCCTTGGGTACAAAAGAGCCTTGACTATGTGCTTGTCCCAAGGGTAAAAAAGTGGGGTCAGTTTAGTTAGAGCTAAGCTTTTTTAGCCATATGAGCTATTGCATCTGGTTTGAGTGCCCTGGCCCATTCAGAAAAAGAGCTGATTCTCATCCTGCTTTAAAATTCAGATCAATAAAAATTAAGCCCTTGCAGTACTCTTCTGCTTTGTTTTCTTTTTACTTAGCTCTACTGGAAGGACTTAGAGGATTAATTTCTCATGTGGCTTGCTTCTGTTCAGGTGCAGAACCAGTGATTGCGCGTGTTGAGTTCTCTACCATTTGAAGCTGAAGCATTAGGATTGGAAATTTTTCTGGAAGCTGTATGTTGGGACAGAAACTTTGTGTTTATCATGTGAATGATGGGGAAACGGCTGTGTTACCCATGTGGTTACAAGTTTAGGCCAGGCCAAATGGCCAAAATTTGCTTTATCTTGATCTCTCTCCAAGCTATAATGAAAAATTTTTTTTGTCCTGTCTACCTGCTTTGATTTCAGTGGTGGATTTGTAAATCTGCAGGACCAGGAGAATTACTGGCCTTCTGTTCTGACCTCGTCCTCAATAAGTTAATAATGTTTCCCAATGAAAAAATTACATGAACTAAGGTAAGCCACTATTTTAAAAATTCAAACTAAATTATCCTGTCTTCAATTAAAAATCACCTAAAATGGCAAATCCACTTGTTTAAAACATGGGAAATGAATAGTCAGTCCAAAATTTTAATATCCTTGGGCTTTAAGCAGGTTTTTAAAGCTACTTTTTACAAGCCTACTTTCAAGGTTCTATAAAAAAAGCCTCACAACTCCCACCACGATGTTCTGCTAGACTTACTATCTACTTTCAGTCTTCAAAGCATGCGTGGGTGGTGATTGATGTAGATGTATTGCAGAGTGAATATAATTGTCAAAAATATTAAAGCTCTTCGAATTTTCTGTTTCTATAGAAAAATAGAATTTTCCTTGCTGGGAAATGCTGAAGTTGTCTTGTTTATGGAGACTGAGAATCAACACGTTGTTTTGTTAAATTTGGGTCTGATTCCCACACTACATGTATTGTGGTTTGTCCAGAACTGGAATAATGGTGTTCCTTGCTGAAAACAAATACAGATTCACATCTTGTTCATATGTGTAAGATGATTTATAGGTGCATTACTCACACATCTTCTTAATTCGTATTTTAAATGTAACATCTAGTGCACATTTAAAATATAAAAGTGCTAATTCTCCAGGAGAAATCTTTACCCCATTATTTTTCTGTAAGACTGAAATTTATTGTCATTATTTTCCCTTACATTAAGTGGTGGAAGTTTTTACTCTCTATAAAGCAGTGGTATATGATACTTCATTGGAGTTGTTGCACCATTTTGTCACCCACTCAGATGGATATTGAGACTTAGAGCCCTGTTTGTGGCAGGCCCCCACAGACACCTCCCATGGTCTGTGCCCTGATTATGAGCGGAGCAGACAGAACCAGCACAGAAGCAGCTGGTCTGGGATCACAAGGGGGATCAAGAACAGAGCTGGGAACAGGAGACATTCATCCTGCCATCCAGGCCAGGCTCTGACTCCTTGTGAGGTGCAAACCTGAGACTTTCCAAAGAACTGAAGAGCAATATCAAGAGCAAAACTTTGCTGGCAAAGCAGTAAGTCAGGTGGTCTCTGAGAGTGGCAGCTAAGCAGCAATGTTATGAGAGTTACAGTAATTTCACGACTATAAAGTGCACCCTTTTGACTAAAATTTTGATCGGAACCCGGAAGTGCGCCTTATAATCTGGTGCGCCTTATATACGGACAAAGTTCGGAAATTTGCCAACCCGGAAGCGCGAGCCGTGAGAGCCAGCAGATGTGGAGAGAGCCAGCAGTGGATCCTCCTGCAAAAAAAAAGTGCGCCTTATAGTTCAGTGCGCCTTATAGTCCGGTGCGCCTTACAGTTGTGAAAATACTGCAATTATAATCAAACTGAAAAAAATCCCAGTTTAAATTAACATTGTTTTACCTGTTTAAATGCTGACCTTGCACCAGTGACCGTGGCAGTTCAGAGTCTGAAGGGATCATTTTCAGAGTTACCTGCAGAGTTGTCTGGCTGCCAGCTGATGATTATTTTCCTTGCAAACCATTTCGTGTGCACACACGAAAATATTGTTTGAGAAAATTCGGAACAGCACTTCACCAATTTCTCTGTGTATCGCAGGAAATGTGTCAAAGCACAAAAATAGCTGCCAGCAGAGCATTGCACTCATCCCTCCCTGCTTGGCTCAGGCTTGTGTGGGAAGTTAAGCTACAATAACAACAGGCTTCACCTGTGGGTATAAGTGCAGCTCATTTACCTGCAGGGACACTGATGAACTTGGAGAGCAGCATCTCTTTTGTGCTCCTTGTCTTGACCTGAATGAGTCCATGCAACTAATTAATGAATTACCATAGCTTCAGAGACAATTTTACTTGCCTTAAAACAGACCCTTTTTGAGAAAGGTATTTAAATATGTTTTTTTCTTGAAGCAGTGAATAAGAGAAAACCAATATTTTGCTTTATCAGATTTTAACTGGATAGAAAATGGAGGATTTTGGTGAACTTCAGATTCTAGAATCTCAATGGAAGTTACAAGAGAAACTACTGGATGTAAGGCAATCCTGGAGATTGCAGATGCTGGGGAAAAGAAATAGCAAAGTCCATAGACTTTTGGGAACAGAAATCACATCACTGTTAGGTTTGACCTTGTATATTAAGCTGTGGAGGTGAAGGCAAGAGCTAGGATTCTGAATTTAAAAAGACCCAATTTCCCCCGAATGAGGGAATTGATGGGCATACATAATTGGATGATGCTATGCAGGGTCACAGTGGAGGCAGGGAGGTCAGCTTGAAGGTAAGACTGCAGCTGCTAATAGCTCAGCAGAACCTGTTCTTTCTGGAAATAAATATTTAGAGGGGCTGGAATGACTCTGCCTGATACAGAAATTATGCATGCAAACTATGAAAGAAAGCAGGGCTCATAAAGACTTTGGGAGAGTTATGTGGAGATTGATCAGAGACACAAAAGCGACTTAAAAGGGGGAGGAAAAGAGAAAATTTTACATACAGTCCATAAAATCAGCTAAAAAATAATTTTGTACTCTGGAAAAACTGGTCAGGAGGATTGGTATGTAAATTGGTTATTGAATATTTAAACACAGATTAAAATATGTTTGTTGCAACCATACTTGCTGAAGAGTTTTTGAAACAAAGGGAGAAGGAAATTCTGATTTTTTTTTTCACCTCGCTTATTTGGAGTAGACTGCAAGGATCCTGGGAAAATGATTGTACATTCTCATCATGCCATCATCTAAGTACATGGAAAATGCTTTTATAGGATGCTGAAGAGTTGCCACCAAACTACAAGGGCTTTGCATCACATCTCCAACAATCTTCAGCACTAACAAGGTACAGTTAAACTTTGGGGGTTCTCTGAAGCATCTTGTCTCCTCTCTTTCCCTTTGTGATTTTTTTATTTTTTTGATGTGTTTCCTCCTTGATTTTGGTGTTTGCTGCAATGTGGTGTCATTGGGCGTGTTTCAGTTTTAGTTTTGATCAACAGGTGTGACAATGTCTGCTGCAAAGGAAGGTGTGTGCTCTGTGAATATTGTAGAGTTTGTTTGTTTATTTTTCTGTACCAATTTGGAGCTTGTGGAGTGGATTTCAGGAGAACCTTAGATGAGGTTTTAATGGTCACCAGAACTTGTAGGTTCTTCATGAAATATTTGGTGAGGTGATTTGTGATTTATTCTTGAAAGGACCTCTGGAAGTCCAACTCCCTCCTCTAATTAAGGCTGCGTTACTCAGCATGCTCAGGGCCTTGTCAAATACAATTACAAACATCTCCAAGAATGGAGACTCCAGTTTGGGCAGCTCATTTCAGAGTTTGACTAAACTCTCAGAGAAAATATGTTTTTATTTTCTTTATAATGTCATTTTATTCTTTTTTTTTTCTTTTTTAAGGAGGAGGAAGTGGTTGTGATTTATGCACCCAGTTTATAGCTGGAATTAGCATCCTGCCCATTTTTTCCTGTCCTATCTCCATGCACCTTCAAGAAATATCTGCCATTAAATCCTGTTAGTAACTAAACAAGATATTTGTGTTTCTGAATATTTTTGCAGTGAGCAAATGGAGTCCTCCTCGAGGTCACCTGCAATTTTAAGTGCGGAAACACCTAGAAATCTGGATATAACCAGGCAGTTGTGGCAATGACAACTTCTCCCTGCTTTATTTTGGTTTCATGGTATTTGGTATCACTGTTAAATTGTGTTATACCTCAAAAACTTAGGTTAGAGAAATGCCCAAGAAATGCCAAAACAAAGCAAGGGTAAAAAGTGCTTGGAAACCTGGCCTTTCAAATGCAGTTTGAAATGGTGGCAGCTGAGACATTTTATTCTATATCAAGTCCCTCTTAAGCTTGTCAAATAATCCAATATTTTCCAGATTTAAAGCATTTCAATTTCAAATCCATCAAAGTCCTTTTGAGTAAGAGGATGCTTATGTACAATATCCAGTAGACATTGATGCATAATTTTAGTGTGCTCTGAAGAGTAAGTTATTGATTAGGCCAACATAAAATTTGGAACTGCATAATTTAGACCTAAGCTCTAAATGCAGAGGGTTTTTTTTTTCATAAAATGTATTCTAGCTTGTAGTTAGTGCCTTGAAACAATTAAAGGATTTTCTCTTTTTCTCGCCCTAAAATCAATTTTTTCTTCCAGTCAACTTGTTTATAAGTGAAGCTTGATATAAATGTGGCATTTGAGCCAGATTCTGGGGAAGACATGGGACATGAGATATGCATTTGGAAAAATCTCAAGAAAGATTGCAAGTGAACAATTACACACAGGAAAATATTGGGGGGATCCTTAGGCAGAGAAGTAACATTTGTGTGGGAAATTGTATATATCTGGATGCATTCACTGTGGAATTTACTGCAGAGATAAGAAATTCCAGCAATCACTGTTTTCCTGATGACAACCATCATCAGAACCCTTCATTCTCAAGTTGCTGAAGCAACAGTGCAATTAGCAAAGCTTTTTATTCATTTATTCTCACCATCATCTTTTTGATCTGTTCTGGTTTTATTCTTAAGAGGGAACAAAGGAGATGGATTTTCAGACTCTTCTGTGGTAAGTGAGGGATGAGGCTGGGATTAAGAAAATAAACCAGGCAAGAGAGTCAGGTTTCTCCTGCTGGTGTGTTTTCCTATCTGCTTTCCCTTTGCTTTGCACACTGGCACAAGGGAAGGCTGAAACTGAATTTCTTGAGTTTGTTCAATGTGTTGCAACTGGATGAAATATCCAAACATAGTCCACTTCAAATAGAATTATCTTCTTGTTGGTTAAAGCTGTACTAATCACAAGATGAGTGGACCCAGGTCGGTTCAATGCTTTTTGAGACAGAGTGAAGATTTGGAGCCCACGCTTTTGGTATTTAGTCCTTTTGCAGCCATCCCCAGTCACCTGGTTGACAACAAATGCTGTCCTCAAGTTTGCTGTGGGGGATGACTCCTTCACTAGTGCCTGTGACGGGAATCTTCCAGCTTGTACCACATCGTGTTTTGCCTTCAGGAGAAGGGAACCTCCAGGTCTGAGACTGCAGACATCCTCTGGCCTTGAAGGGGACACTGTTCCTCTCTCAAAGCCTTTCTTTGTGCTGTCCTGTGTAGGGAGTCTCTCTGTATTCTTCAGGAAGAAATCAGGGTGCAGGGACTGAATTAAACCTTTGGATGAAGTATGTTAAGCCTCTCACACACAAAGTAGAGGTGAAAGTTTAAGTTTTAGGATAAGTAAGTGAGTCAGTAAGTAAGTTTTAGAATGAGCTCTGGTGCTTTTAGAGAGTGAAAGATTTCAGATGCCAGAGTAGAAGTGTGAGTTCTAGAGAAGGTTGAAAAACATAGAAGTGCTTTGAGTAGAGGCTCTAGGAATGTAGTTTAGACTTAATAGAACTATAGAAAGAATATTGCTTACATTTTTCAAATAAAATAGACCATATGTGTAGTTCATACATAACCTGGTGTGTTAAGAAGCTAGAACTCTAATAGGTTGAGAAGAGGTGGTCCAAGTTTGTGTCTTAGTTTGTTGAGAAGATTCTACATAAGAACATACCCTGGGGAAGGCTGGTACTTTTTGCCATTTTGCTTTTTCCATTTTGCTTTGCCTTGCTCACCACAATCATCAGCACCCAAAAAGAAGACAAGAGTTACCCGGCAACACTGGCCCCACCAGAACCTCTGGGAGCACCTTCTGCTTCTATTTGAGACTTTATACCAAAACTTAGCATGCACTTTAATATCTGTGACTTTGCTTTTGAGACTGATGTGCTTCTGCAATAAACAGCTTTTAAGCAACTACTAGTTGCTTTTCTCATCTCAGAAGATAACCCAGTGAAGCTGGTGTCCAGAGCACTGAGTTAACTTCAGGTAAGCCCTAATGGTGACAGCCAGCTGGGCTGGGCTCATCCTGCAGAGCTCTTCTGTCACCTGCACCAGCTCAGGACACAACCAACTTCTTCCCAAGTCTCACCTCGAAGCCTCCTTGTTAAAACAGCAGCAAATGCACTCATTGCAATTAAATCTCCTTCTTCTCAAGCAAACATATGCTGAGCTTTGTGCTTTATCACTTTGAAATAAGATTTTCCCAACTTTGCTAATTAGCAGCGTTGCCCAAACAGAAAGAAACATATGGCTTGTGCCATGCTGACTTGAAGCCTTTGGAGTTTCACTGGAGAATAATTAAAGTGATTTTGATTTACTGGAGTGATGAAGTAGGAGCCACTCTCATTTGGCCTTATGTCTAGAAGCTCTGAGACAGTAAGGCACCTTAGCAGGAGAGCTGTAGTAATTAACACGAGCCAGATTGTTATTATTGAGAGAGCTTTGTTGCCGTTAACAATCATTTGTAATTATCAAGAGGCTTTACATAATTCACTCTAAAATCTCACGTTTACCTGTCACTGGAACCTCGTGGTTAGTTCAACTTGGTTTAAACTGGATGCTTGAGGGGTTGCAACATTTAAATTCTGCTTGAAATCATGTAGCTGGTTATAATGAAAATCTCTCCTGTCAAATGAAATCCTTCTTTTTTTTTTTTTTTTTACTGATAACACCGAGGAACTTGCTGTCCAGCCAGTGCAGATTTTGGGAGGTACATATTTATCTCTGTACTTTCTTTTTGAAAACAGATGTGCATGGAAAGTACATATTTCTTCACTAAACAAATGAAAAACTTGAAAATGAAAAACTGAAAAAGTGAAAAACTAAAATTTTGGATGTTCAAAACCAGGTCAACATCTTCCCTGTAAATCAGATAAGAAGAGATGCTGACATACATAAAACCTCAGCTTCCTCCTAGGAAAAAATTAAGGCAGAATTTTTACCAGAATGGATAATTCACTCTGTGCTTCTGATGCTCACCATGAACTGGAAATAAGTGAGCTTGTTTGCACATAATTGTAAATTTGACTCCTCAGATGGCTGTTTAACAAAAAGTGTGTCATCTCCTGCAGGTTACTTAATATAAACACAAATTCCTCTAAATAATTTGAAATTAAACTGTTTAAGCGGGTAGTGGATGTCATAAATACACAATGCTTATAAATATACAGATCTCAGAAAATGCAGAGTAAATAACTGATGCCAAAACCTTTGTTCAGAGGCAAAGAGTGTGAAATAGGAAGAGCTTGAGCTTCTTGATCGAGTCTTGGCAATTACAGTAATTTCACAATTATAAGC
>VRYO01002775.1:1320235-1355748 GCA_009812075.1 Sialia sialis
CTGGGGTAGGCTGAATTCTTCAATGAAAAAGGTGTGGCTTATAATCCTGAAATTACTGTAAATTTCACAATAGGGTTCTCTGGACTCTGTTTAATATAAGCTTCTAGAAATGCTCCAAGGATCTGCACAAGTTAAAACTAAAGCTAAAGCCGTGGTGTGGTTTGCATTCAGGGTGAAATCTCAGGTGCTTGGCAGGTTCTGGTGAAGCCTGGAACCAGGTATGTTCATGAACCCTTGGTCTGATGGGGATGGCTCCTCTTGAAGGCTTCATCCTGCCCTGGAATTGAATTGCTTTTTTCAAGTTTTGAAGTTAAAATAGTTTGACTTTTTCTCTCAGGAAGTGCATCTGGATTGTGTCATCTGAGCCACAGAACTTGCTTGATGCTATAAATGGGACTTTAGGAGGCTTTTGAAAGTCTGATTCTTTAAACTTGATTTCTCTTAATAGTAGAAAGTTTCTGGGCTTTATGTACTGAAATTTCTAAACTGGCACAAAAAATTTATCTCATAAGTGGAAAACAAGTTTAAGTTCTGTAAATTACTGAATATTTCATATGTCCCTTTCAGAAAACAGATGAAAATATGCACTTTGGGAATGTTCCTCCCTAATGCAGATGAATGACTTTAAGTAATGTAGAAGCTTTTTTTTTTTTTTTTTTTTTAATAGTAGAAGAAGTATATCCAAGGTTTTCTTGTTTTATCTTACCAGGGCCAAAATCTGTGTTTGAAAGAGCTCCTTCTGTTTTTTTCTTGGCCTAACCTACTATGCACAGATGTCACCTTCCTGCTTGTGACCAGAACTCAGGAAAGGAATTTCTTCCTCATCCTTACTGGCATCCTCAGGAGGCAGGTTCCTTAGGACTCTGGTGTGACACAGAAGTGGAACAGTATTTTGTTGGAGTGGATTGCTTTGTGTTTGAGGTAGACAAAGTTAATCTGTGCCTGAAGAATCAAGAAAACTTGCATTTAGTATGGGCAGCTCCCTGCTCTGGTGGAGGGCACTATAGAGACTTTGGTGCCTAAGTAATTTATGATTAGTTGAAAACTGTTGTGTTTCATTGCTCACACATGTTCTACTCAAGAATAAACTGTAAAATTGATCTGGGGCCCATCCTAAGTGTGAATCTTTGTCTCTCTCTCAAAGAGCAAAGCTCTCTTTCAAAAATGTAACGCTGTGTGTGACGCAGGAGTTGCCATGGAAAAATACATTGAGCCAGTCATTCATGATTTATTTATAGCAATTAGAATGCACATGCCAAGATCCAATAGTAACTTTGATTTAAAAAAAAAAAATAAAAGTCATCCAGACAAAGGATTGAAGCACGTAAATTGTTGGGAGCACTTGTGAGTCTGAATGGTTAATACATTATTTAAAAAATTGACTATTTATGTTCCTGGACAGGGCTTTGAAGTATAAGTGCTGCTGATATTTGCTTCTATATTTCTGCTGCTGCTAATGTTATTGCTGTTGTCCTATATTTACCATCTGTTCAGTGCCTATTTAATGGGTATAGTAAATAGCAGATCAAAGTGAGATTTTTCTTCTAATCATCTCTTTTGGAAAACATTTGTGTAAAAGTGAACGCTTTGGAGAAATCTGTACACCTGTATCTTGCTGGAAACATGGTCCCCAAGATCCTTAGACCCGGCTGCACTTGTCTGTGGTGCTTTAACTGCTACAGGCAGTGAATGCCTCCTTCCTGATGGCTTCAAATGGCATTCAGTGAGAAACCTTTTATTTATCTGTTTTGATGAACATGTACTCTATTTCATTGCTGATTTTTTTCGTTAGGCGACTGCTGAAGTATGGAAAATTCTGATCTTCCACACATGGGGGGAATCTCAACATCCAAAATTGGGGATGCCCCCATCCCTGGAAGTGTTCAAGGTCAGCATGGATGGGGTCCTGAACAACTTGGTCTGTGGAAGGTATCCCTGAACCATTTGTGATATTTATGATTTCTTTCAACCAAACCATCCTATCATATCTGCTTTATTTTGGGGCAATTATAAAAATGAAACAATCAAAATCACAAGCTTTCAGGTTTAAGTATTTCTGTTTCTCTATGAGTATGGACTCTTCAGGGTTTTATTTTTTTTTTTTCTCCTCCAAGGACATGTCCTATAGATACTTTGATAGCAGTTAAGGAACTTCTCTGGAGTTTATTGCCCTTGTCCTTCTATGACTGTGTGGCTTGCTGAGTTTCATTTCAATTTGGTGGTTCGTAGGTCTGTCAGCTTTCATTGATGTATGTCTCCCTCAGAGGTTAAATCAATAGTGTTTTAAGCATATCTTTTGCTTTCCATGAAGGCAATGCTGGAGGAATTGTGATTTTTACACTTTCATATTTTGCATTGAAAATGTAATTCTGAGGAACAAAATTTACCTTAACGAAAATCCGAAAGCAACTGTTGCGTAGCTGGTTTTAATTGATGTGGAGTTGGTATGAGGAGTAAAAAGCCTGAGTTTTCACTGCTGTGGAGCTGGGTAGGCAAGAGGCTTTTCTGTTTATACTTGTGCCTGTCTCATTCTGCACCAGTTCCATGAATCAGCGGCCTCCTGATGGACAAGGCTGCCAAACAGCTGCTGGAGCTCTTGGGCTTGGAATCAGTCAGGATTCCTGAGAAAGGCTCCTTAGCAGGGCACCTGCCTCCCTCTGCTCCCAACTGCATCCTTCCGTGGTCCAGCTGCTCCTTCCAGAGGCTCCCTGCAGCTGTGTGAGGGGTGAGGTGTATTTGGGAATGAGGAGGGTCAGAGGCTTGGGCAGGGTGCCTGGGATTGTCAGGAAGCCCTTGCACAGAAGAGAGAGGCTGTCAGAACTATGCTGGCCATAAATGATGAGACACTGGCTTTGAGGAGTGATCTGAGCTGCTGGCTGGGACCACACCATGCACCGATCTGGTGAGGATCTCATCCCTCAGCTGCCTCCACATCCCTGATTTGGGATAGGCTGATAAACAGCTGATCCTGAGGGGGTGTTGCTGGGTCACTTTGTGTGCCACAGACTGCACCTCTTGTGTTAGGGTTCCTCTGGTGAGAGCAAGACTTTTGCAGCCACAGAGAGATTTAAAATAATCATGGAGTTCTGGGAGTAGCAATAGAGAGTTGTGTCTGTTGAGAGAGCAAAACATCAACAGTGCTGAAGCTGAGTAGAAGTTATACTCTACATCCTGTCTGCAAAACCACAGCTCTGAAACTTCACAGAGGAACAAGCTGGCAACCAAGAGATTGCTTTTCCTGCTTTGCTACAGGGAATTACAACTGCAGCTGTCTGGAAGCTTCCTTTGTCTGCCGGTTGAAATTGTGGCAAACACTCTCCCATCTTTATTAGTACAGCTTTCACCTCCAGTAATGTAGAGAAATGCCTGGGGTTGGGATGACATTTTGAGCTGGGATTCACCTGGTAGACATCTGCACTTCAAACTGCTTTGTTGTCGAGGCTTCCTTCAAAGCTGATGGAGAGAAATGGATATGTTTAAGAAGTGATTTATTTCATACCATGACAGCTATCTAAAATCAGTCAGACTTATTGAACCTTAGAAGTTTCTCTTCCTTCATTGGTGAGAAAGGAGACTGGACAAATCATTTTTTGTCCGTTTACTGTTTGGTCAGTTAAATCCAAGTATTGCAAGTTGTATTATTTATATAAACAATATTTCAGTCTAACATAATCTAATAAGCTGTTCCCTGCTTGTTTCTTTTGTGACAAAATATGCTGGCCACAGATTCTTGCTGTGAGGGAATTGCCCTTAACCTTTCCAGTGATACATGGACTTGTGAATATTTGCAAGGATCAGCTGGATGGCTGCTCAACTCCATTTTCCTAGACAAAAGCTGACAGGTTTTTGTTTCATTTTTCTGCCCTAGAGTGAACGCTTTCCAAGGTGCAGCTGTCAGCTCCCTGTTAAAGCTGAAGAAACAAGAAATGTGTTGACCCAGCCATAGCACAGACCTCACTTGCATGCCCAAAGGCTCTGTCTCCAAATCAGCTCTGAGACTATCTGCAATTCCCATCCCTCCCATTTTTTTAAGCTATTGCTTTGTAGGTTTTTTAATGTGTGTTTCTAGTCATGCATATTATGTTTACATTTAAAACTTGTACAACCAAACATAAATATCTGTGCCCTGCTGTGAGAGGATGTGCTGTGGACTCTGAGACAGATGGCACTGCAGTGTCACCTTCTTGTCCTGGAGAGGGCACAGCACAGTGCTGCACCCACCATCTCAGGGGTGGTTGTACTTCTGTGCTGCTCATGGGCAGAAGAAGAAAAGTGCTAACTTAAATTATGCTCTTACACTGGTGAAATCAAGAGAGCTCAGATGTTTACTCTGCTGAAAATGGCAGGTTAAACTGACCTGCAGCCACATGGAGCTGAGATGTGTGATGGAGAGGGACTGTTCATTTCCTGGCTGGGTTAGAAAATGCTGGTCAGCCCTAGGGAGGAACCTTCCCCAAGGGATGCCCAGTGTTCAGTGAGTGGTGGCTGAAGAGATCTTCCTTCCCCATGTGACAGCAGTCAGAGCTGTGTCCTCTGAATCTCCCCTTAACTCATTTGTTCCTTCTCTGCAAGATTCTTCTCAAGAAGGTGAGACTGATGTAATTCTGCCTATCCCAAATCAGTTTCTGCTGATGGAACCTGGAACAGGAGAGGAGTTTCTGACAATGAAGCCAAATGTAATCTCAGTAGTGCCCCAAAAGGTTTTTTTCCCACCCTGAATGTGTTCTTTGAAAATTACTGGGAAATGAATGGTGAAGGCATTGTAGTTTGTGTGGGAGGACTGTGCATGTGAAAAGCAAACGTTAATATTTCATGAAGGGTTCATCTGCTAATGGCAGGAGGGTTTCCAAACCTGAGGCTATCACAGGGGTGCCAGTGTTGATGAGAACTAGCAGATTTATGATCTTCCTCCCCTCACTGGCTAACAGGGAAGGCAAAAGTCCTGCAAAAGCTGATGTGGGAGGCAGAAATAAAGCTGTTGAGGAGCTGAGCTCATCCACCTTTGTGTCTGCTGGGAGGTCTCTGTAGTGAGCTGTGGCTAAGCAGGGGTGGGCAGATGCCAACCTCCCATCCTCCATGGGCTGCACATGAGCACGCTCCTGCCAGCACCCACGCCAGCAGCTTCTGTTCAAACAAACAACAGGGTTCTATCTGTAATTCTGATGTTCCCAGAGCAGTCAGGACACAGTCAGGATGGGCCTAATTTGATATGTTCTTGGAAGTATTACAGACCCCAGAATTCACCTCTCCTGCCAGCAATGAGGTCTGGCCACCACCACATTCCTGGGCAGCTGCCAGGAGCTTTGGCAGGGTCCAGCTGCCCTTTGAGGACTGAGTGATGCATGCCCTCGTGTTGTGAAGTGCTGCTGACTGTGTGCCTGCTGTGTGCCCTGGCTGTGCCAGTCTGCAGAGCTGGGCACATTTGCTTAGGTCATAATTCTTTGATACTGGATTTTTTTTCACCGGCGCTGGAGTGACTTGTGACTTATTTATGGCACTGTAATCTTTGCCCAGTTACCAGTGGGCAGATTTGGAAACGTGCTCTGTTGGACAATTCTCACTTGCTTCTCTAAAGCCAACCCAAATCCTCCTTGGTGTCTGCTCTTAAACATTTCTCCATCAGCAAGTGCCTGCTTCTTCCTCTTTTCTTTCTTCAGGTGGAGGCATCTTGTTACTGTATGTGGTTCCAAGTGGTGAAAAGGCACAGCAACAGAAGCAAGAAAGAGCATTTATTCATGAAAATCATAGGTTTAAATAGTATACATTATGCAAAACAATTTACAGACAGTTCATTGGGCAGAGGAAACACACTCCCTTTAGAAACACATTCCATGACTAGCATCATGTACTCTGCAGGTGTCTAATCTGTGTTTTGAGTTCCTCATCCTTGAGAAGCCTGAAAGCAAAGCTCAAGCAGCCTGAGAAAAATCCTGGCTGGATTTTCCTAGGCCTCAGATAGTTGCCCACAGCATCTGACTTCATCTCATTCCTCTGTCTTTCCAAATTGTAACAGAGATTGGGTTGAAAGAAAATTTGGGGAAATTTTAGCAGAGCCTGGCCCAAGGGTTGAATTAATTTTGGAACGTGCAGTGCTGTGGATCCTAGAACAGGAACAGTGAATGCCATTTGCCACATGAGCAGGAGAAGAAACTAAAAAGTTCCAGCAAAAAAGAGTGTTGCCATAATGTGTGCATTCCTCAAAATCACCGAGGGCAGACCAGTGGCCTGCTCAGTTTGATGTTTTCTCAAATTGGCAACTTCTTGCTATATTTAAACAGTACAAGCATTTCATGATGCTGTGAGCTAATGAGGTTGTCTGTATAAATTAATATATCAAACACCTCAAATATCTCTTTTAAGCTCACCTAGGTTGGAGCTAAAAGATAAAAAGCTGGAAATAAACCCAGAGGCTTATTTTGTTTATTCAACAGTAGCCCTTGGATCTTGGTTTATGACTCAGATTTCTATTCCATTCCGTACAAATCCCCAAGGCTGGCAGGAGTGTTGATCTGCTGGAGGGCAGGAAGGCTCTACAAAGGGACCTGGACAGGCTGGATCAATGGAGTGAGGCCAATTGAATGAGACTCAACAAGAGCAAGTGCCAGGTCCTGCATTTGGATCCCAACAACCCCAGGTACCACTACAGGAGGAGTGCTCAGTTTGTGCCAGGAGAGGTTTAGATTGGATGTTAGGAAGAATTCCTTCACTGAAGGGAATTCAAGCACTGGCACAGTCTGCCCAGGGCAGTGGGGGAGTCACCACCCCTGGAAATATTGAAAATAATGTAGATGTGGCACTTGGGGACCTGGTTAGTGATGGAGTTGGCCGTGCTGATTCAACTGTTGATGATCCTAAAGGTCTTTTCCTACCCAAATGATTCTAAGGTTGTGTGAGAAGAGAATCTCTTCTAGAAGAAGAGTCTCTTTTCAAAACTGTCTACTGTTGTAGGTTATGTATGAAACTTCCTTCTGAGGCAGGAGAATAAATATTCCTATATGCTATTTAAAAACCCCTCAGCATTTGCTAGGTCACCCCAAAATCTATCCCAATTCTGGATGTAAAACTGTGCAAGTTTCACTCTTAAAACCTGAAGTTTCAAGCAATTTCTAGGACAGTAAAGTACACAAAGGAGTAAGTGAAGCTAGTGCAGTCTCTGTGAGCCACTTCATTTTTGGTTGGTGAGATAGTATCTCTGTTAGGAGCCAACATTGACTCCTGGGAATGTGAATGTACACCTGGAGAATCCCTGGGAGCCAAAGCTGCAGCAAGTTCACATCACCAGCAGAGTAAATTGAGCACAGCTCTCTGCTGGAGCATTAACTCTTCCCCCCAGATGCTTTTTGTGGGGCTGCCAGGCTGATGTGTGGAGCAGAAAGGAACAATGCACATCCAACCTCTCCTGTTAATTGCTGCAGACTGGAGAAGGAAATCTGTCTGCGAGTATAAATTCCTTTGTGTTGCTGTGCACAGGAGCAGGGGTGAAGGCTCATTGTCAGACATGGCTAGGAGTTAAACTTGATGGAGTGGATCCCTTTCTGCAGTGACACCACTCAAAAAGAGCATTTCAGCTTCAGATCTCTGTGCACTAAGCTGGGCTGCTGGCTTTGTAAATTTTTGTAAATTCTTGTGGCTGCTTGCTGTAACCCTCACCAGGTGATGCAGCATAGGGAAAGGGGGAAGAAACCCAAAGTTGCTCTGTGGAAAGCCTTAGGGAACTTCTCTCTGTGGTAGGGAGCATGGTGGAGGATGGAGGAGGTGCTGGGGATTGAAATCATAACCTGACTTCTGGGCTGTTGATTAATCTGAGAGAGAAAAATGAGAGCAATAATGTGAGTAGCACTGAAACTGAGGATGGATGAGTCAGATTTGGTGACATTGAGAAGCTGACCTGCACCTAAACTTTTTGTATCAGGTTTTTCCTCAAAACCAGGCATAGTAACACTTCTTTATGCTCTTGTCCACCTCTCACTTAACTTTATTTTTAAAGTTTTATGTCAAAAATGCCTCATATATGGATTTCCACTTAGCATAATGGAACATTCATAGCAGTTGCATTTCACAGTGGTGCTGCAAGTACCAGGAGTTCATTGCTCACAAAACCATTTTATGTTACCTCTAACAGTATAGAAAAATCAATGAGCTTCTAATTAAGACTTAAAAAGAAATGTAGGCTAGTACTTTAATCCTAGATCAATTTACTTTTTTTTTTCATAACAACATAAAAATTTATCTGCTGAGACCATGATTAACTACTTCAGCTTTTGGATACCCTGATACAACACTTTGGAAGAAGTGCAATTAAATGATTCATTCCACATCCATTCTGAAAATTCATAAATAATAATAATACTGAGGGAGAGGACTTAAAACACTGGTTTTTTACTGAAGGAGGGAAAAAAGGGGCCTATAGATACAAACGACATTTCTTGCATGAAGTTGTCTTCTCTGTGGAAATGCAAGTACCACATACTATTGGTGTGAGGTTTTGCTCAGGGATGTTGTGAATATTTGTGTAAGAACAAACAAACAGCAAAAGTCATCTAATTTTCAGAAGACAAAACCAGAGATGTGTCTAGTGAATATGGACTGGTGACAGACAAAGCTCAGTGCTGGTAGTATTTAGTTTGGGATGTTCTGTCATACAAACCAAACTACTGCCTCTCCTCCACTGTACCGAGTTCAGCTCTCAGAAACACAACTGGAAACAATTGCAAAGTGTAGAAATAACAAAAATTTTAAAGCTAAAAATAACCTTAAATATACAGCACCTGAAACTCAAAGCAAAATCTTTACATGCCATTCCTGTCAAGTGTTTCCATGTCTGGTCACTGGACAGAGCACACCTTGCAGTGTTCCCACTGCCTGCAGATGCTCATTTCTTCCCCAGTCAGAGACAGGATTTGGGAGGGCATCTAGAGGGGAAATATCATTCAATAAATTTCTGTACTCAAAGGCATGGTTTTGGAATCTTTCCTCTCTGTTAAGGAAAGGTGTAATTGTTGAAACTGTGAGACTCAACGTGTTTTGAGGTATTGTACTCCTGCAACAAATTGACAGAGGGGGTCAAAACTTTCAGAGGAGTTATGTATGTACACACACTGCCAAGTGGCATTTGTTGTGCAAGCTTAATTCTGTTTGGGAATGAAGGCAAGAACGGCAACAGTGACAGAAAGATGTTTTTCTTCCAAAAGAGATTGAATGAGGCTTGAATTTGAAATAGGAAAATTAAATCACTGCCGGACTAAAGAAGACATTACTGTCAAAAGCATAAGCTTTGGGACCAGGTCTAGAGAAATTTGGCAGTTTTTGTGAATCCCTGGTTTGTGTTAACAAAGCCAGTCTATTATAGTAGCATTGAACTCCTTTATAAGATGTGCTTTGTGGATGATAAAAAGCTCTTTGAGATCAGAGAAGGAGCAGCACAGGATCCTGGTCCACTTACAAGCAGACAATGTGAGTACTGCTGTCTTCTTAAATTGATTGTGTGGCAAGCAAAAAGTAAAATGATTTATTTTCTTTTACTAGAAACCTATTGAATTATAAAAATAGTTGTGTGCTGCATTTAGAGATGTAATAAGTTTAAATTCTGTAGGTGAGAAATTTCCTCCCCTCTTGTTATCTGACATGTCTGATGATAACCTCTAGTTCTGCGCTGTCTGTGTCAGGATGATGAAATCAGATATTGAACTGCCTGGATCTGCTCTTATTAGAACTGATATGATTCAGAGTCTGTCAGTAACACCAAGCTTCCATTTGACCCCCAAAGGCAGAGGATCAGATTTAGGAAGGAATACAATGCTCTGCAAAAAGGTCCCTTGCAGGTTTGGGAAGGAGGTGAAATGGTTTCACATATTTCTATGTTTGAGCATGGGAGGATCTAGGCTTAAATTCAGCTTTCAAAATCAAAGATTAGAGTTTTACCAGAAAGCTGCTCAGGATCTGATGTGAGCTCACAATAGGCTCTTTGCTTCACCCATTACCTCAATGCAGGAACTGTATAATATTTAAGTCACTTTATATGGTTCCCATAATAGCAACCACCATGTCAATAATAAAGACCCTCTGGAAACTGCCAAACAAAAATGCTATACTTTTTTTTTTAGGAACTTTATGTGTTATATATGATGGTTTATACATCTGAAAAGTAGTTTGAGAGGACTGCTGTCTCTAGCTCTGCTTTAGAGTGCTGGATCCAGAGCTTTTAAAAAAATTTATAGTCCACTTTGGCCTGACTACACTTCTGGAATGGCCTTTCTGGCATGTCTCAGCATGGGATTGACAGAAATAAAAACATCCCTTTTTTCCCTCCCCACAGATTTCAAATGCCTCAGACCTGCTGATTGCAGCACATCCTGGACAGCAGACATTTTTTCCTACATTGCTTCTGTGCAAGGTTTATATTTGAAGTGCAAAGAGCAGACAGTAGCTTACACAGGCACAAAGAGCAGAAGTTTTCCCCTGTTTCTCTGCTGTGGTGGGCAGTTTCATTCGTGTTTTATTAAACTGGCTCCCAGTAGCAGCCCTGACAGAGCCAGAAGTGTAAAAAACGTGGTTCAGCAAGTGCAGGGAGTTTTGCTTTGCTGTCTGCATTGTGCTCCTGCCCAGAGGGTCTCCTGGGGGCAGCAGAGGTGGCACTAAGGACATGCCAGGCACTGCTGGAGGAGCTGAAGCTCCTGGAGTAAGCCAGAATTAAGCAGGGAGAGACAATGCATAGGTGGCTTCAGGACAAGGGCAAGAGTGGAGAAGTTGGGCACAATTTGGAGCGCCCAGAGCTGTGTCAGGGCACAAACCCAGCTCCAGAGTCCTTGGGACACTCTGCATTCCCATTTAGCTCTGTGTCTGGAAGGGCAGAATTCTCTGTCTGGAAGTGCAGCTTGTCTCCTGTTGGCAGCCACGTGTGATTATCATCACTTGGGTTTGAGGAGCAGGATTGGTGCTGCCAGCAGAGATGCACCACAGGCCTTTGGGTTAACAGAGCCTGACTCTGAGATTTTTCTCCCGCAAGATCAGTCCTGTCAACCCCTCCACCTTGTCCTTTACCTGCCCCAGCAGGCAGAGGGACTGCAGCTTGTTTAGGGGTGTCCCTGGTCCAGCTGAAAGCTCTCCAGCAAACCTTGGGGATGAATGTGCTGCTATCCCAGGAGACTGGGCGGCCCCATTTCTGCAAGCCCCATATGAAAAGCAGGGTGCTGAAGGACGTTTCCTCCTCTCACCACTCTCTGCGTGGCTGATCCAGAAAAGGGTGGTTTTGTTGAGACTTGAATATTTCTGAAGGAAGGGGCGCGTGTGTATGTGTGTCGGGGGGCAGAATAAAAAAAGCAACATTAGCGCGTTCTGACGGAGTCGCATCCCCACTTAACTTAATGGCAGACACCCACCCATTCACAGGGGTCAAGATTTCAGTATCCTGCATGTGGGGGATCTGTCAGTAATGCTGTCCTTGTTACAGCAGTAGCTGAACTCCTGTTAGCATAGCAGGCTACAGGGAGCTGCCAGTTAGCAGCTCTGTCACTTAGGCTCCCTTCATGTGAGTGTTTGTGTTTGATTGCTATCTTGGTTAGCCAAGAAGGCTTCACGCTCCTGGAATGTCCCTGGAGTTGTCTTAGTGCTGAAAGAAAATGAGGGAAGAGTTTCTCAAACTGGACAGTCTCACATCCTTGTCTCGGGTTTCATCTCACAAGAACATCACCCTAACCTCTGTCACCTCTTCCCTTCTCCTCTTGAACCCTGCAGGCACAAAGCCACCCTTGTCTCTCATGTTGAGATCCAGCCCTTTCCAGGCTTGCCTCTGTATTAGGCAGAAGTCTCCTGGGCTCTAGTACACTGGAGGAAAATTAGCATGGACTGAGAAATTGCTATTGTGACCCTTGGGTGAGAAAGAACAAGATGGCAACAACCATTTAACGCTGACTTTATACCAATGAATTGAAACTCTAGAGCTGTCAAGACTCTCTGGAAACTTATCTCTGCTCTAATAATTTTCTGAAGATGTCTTTTCAAACAGACCTCTACAGAGGGTGGTTTCACCTGTGCACAGGTGTTCTTTTATCATTCTACTCTTAGGACTTAGTTGGGTTTATTCCTTCTGGGACTTTCTTTTGCGTGGTGCTATACAGACAAAATTCCCCTGCTCAGAATTATCAGTAGGAACTGGATCTAGCTCAAGAACAGTTCATCCTCCAAACAACTAGAAAATAAAACATTTTTGAAGCACTGCATCCTCTGTGGAAGCATTAATTCCTTCAGCAGTGGCTCTCTAACTAGTCTACATCCCTGTTGTGGTGGGCTGAGGTTCAGCATTCTCACTAAAAACAACAAAATGTCTCATGTTTCTCAAATACCTGACCCATGTGCTTCCTTTGCAGCCTATTTTAGATACAATGTTGATTTCCTGAGACAATTTGCATCTATTTCCTTATTTTCTGGTCAAGGTCTTGATAAATTTCCAGATAAAGTGATGCATGTTGGGACTCAAAGCTGTTTCTTTCCTGCTTACAGGGGTCAGGGATCTCTTCCCTAAACTCTTGTGGCACTGCAAGCTTGACACGGACTGTATCTTTTTATTCTTCACACCTGGGCAACTTCTGACATGGGTAAAATGTTCCCTATTTTACAGCTTCAGAGTGTTGCCAATAAAAAGGTTGTGATTCAAGGCAGAAGTAGCATTTTGAAAACTTGCATTTCTTCAGTTGAAAAGTAATGCTGTTTTTGTTGAGAATGCTCTTCTGCTCTATAAATCTATTTCAAAACCTGGAAAAACTGGAAAAGCATTTCAGAAAGTGCTTTTTTAGGTCCTACATTGGTTGAATTTTGTCTTCCACATTCTTACTTCGCATTTCCTGTGTTTTTAATGGTCTTTGTATACACAGCAATGCTCCATTATCACAAAATTTGCAAAGTGTGATATGCAAATGCTGTAAAGTTTCCTCACCTCTACTGAATCTTTAAATCTGCACTCTAAAGTCCCCTTTTCTAGACTCATACTGGCCACTTCCAGTTAAAATCCCTTCCATGTTCTTCCCATTGGGCATCTCTGGCTGCGCCTTGGATCGGGAGAACATTTCAGATTTCCCAGTCCTGGAGATGTCTCCATTGGCGCTGCTGTCTGTGTGTATTTGTTGAGGGCTCTCCCTGATCCTCCTCTGTGCAAATGATGCACAAATGATAGGTAGTAGCAATATTTTAACCACAATAGTGTTGAAACTTGGGAGCTCATAGCTTTTCTTCTTATGAAGAAGACACCAAAAGCTGATATTCCAGTTTTAACTTTGGCTTAATGTGGGGAAGTATGTGAAGAAGAGATTGTTTCTTGAAATTTCATAATGTTAATCTTACTCACTAGAGGTTAGGATTTGTAATTTAAAACTGGCCAAATATTAGATGAACAAACTGTTTCTCTCAGGAAAGAGTTTTATAGGGAGGAACAAGTTTTTCATAGCTCATTATTTTAGCCCAGAATCTTTAAGAGGTAAAGAAAAGCAGGGGCTTAACATTGGTATGACATGGAATACATGGCAAAAGTAAGTCCCCCTTAATGTGGCTAATGTCTGATTAATAAATATTAGATTGAGTAATTAGAGAGCACAGTAAGAGAGAATATGAAGTGACAGTTCTGGAATTCAGGCATTTTTTCCAAAGGACTAGCTTGTTTAATGTGGGATCTTTTTAGACTAAATGAAGGATCTCGGTAATATACAAGATATTGTGCAATATTTTTTCATTATAGAATATTGCTGCAATTAGGTAAACATATTTTAATATTACTGTGACACAAACTAATGCCCTTATCCTAACCAATTGATTACTCCATATCTGTCAGATCATATGCACAGTACATAGTTAATAAGTAAACATGAAGATGAAAAGAGGATTTTGGAACTGCTTCTGAAGATGATGTGGCATCTTGCCTGATGCTACTCTTGTTTCTAACAATGGGGCTTAGACTGGAGTTAGTTTAAACAGATTCTTGTGAGGCTGATTAACTCTGTTTGGTTTATGTGAACACACTTCTCTAACAGCTTTGGTCCTATTTAACAGGCAAGGGGTTATCAGCCTGAGAAATAAGCTAATAAACTGAAGAAATAATTAGATCTTTCTAAGCAGACAGATGGCAGGGTCATGTCCTTTGATACCAAGAATGCCAACAAGCTTCTCTATTTTCACAATTGGATTGTTTCATCTGATAATTAAAAAAAAAATACAAAAACAAACCTTAAAAAGCTAAAAAAACTCAAACAAAATAGATCATGGCATGAATCTTGGGGTTTTTTTCCTCTATGGGCAATCTTTACTGTAGCAACATTTTTTACCATGATCTAAAGCCTAATAAAGCTGTAAGTACCAAACTAGACAGAATACTGGCATGCTGTTAAAAAAAAAAAAAAAAAAAAAAAAAAGATTTCCGGGTTATGAAAGCTTCCTTCAAAAGCTAAGCTGTTGAAGCTCGTTGCTTTTAGGAACTAGGTCTGGTGTTGGAAGGCAAGGAGGAGAATATGGACTGGTTGAGAAAACGTGCAAACCACTAGAATAGCAGCAGAAAGACATTTGCATTTGTGCTGGATTTGGGTGTGCAGAGTTCATAAGAGGACATTGGCTGGGAGGGGGCCCCAGGAAGCTCCAGGGGGGCACTGCCTGTGGAGGAGGGGACAGGAAAGGTCCTGGCTACCTCGGTGTGATCAGAGTCGAGTACAAAGTGGGCTAGAAAGGTCTAAGCAGCACCAGAGAAGTGTTACCAATTTGCTTATTGCTAAATGGGTAATATCCTAGCCTTTTAAATGGGATATTGTTCATTTTCTTGCAAATCATAGAACCATAGTGTTGGAAGTTTGGGTTAGAAGGGACACCTTAAAGACCTTCTTGTAACAACCCCCTGCATGGGAAGGGACATCTTTCCCTACATCAGGCTGCTCTAAGCCCCATCCAACCTGGCCTGGGACACAGAGATGGGACATTCACAGCTTCTCTGGGCAACCTCTTCCAGTATCTCACCACCCTCACAGTAAAGAATTTCTTCCTAATCTCCAATCAAACCCTGCCCCCTTTCAGTTTGAAGCCATTCCCTTCATCCTCTCACTGCACACCTTGCACAAAGTCCCTCTCCAGCTCTTTACCCCCTTTAGGTACTGGCACATGCTCTAAGGTGTTCCCAGAGCCTTCTTTAATCCAGAAAAGACATTTTAAAAGTTTTAAAAGTGCTGCATCCCAAAGAGAAGGATAAAACTGTGGTACTTAATTCACAGAGATCTCTTGGTCGTTGGATGAGGTTCAGAAGGGAGTAAAAAGCTGCCACTGAGAAAGAAATATGGGAATGTTTAATTCTTCATAGCTGCCATTTACAGCTGTAAGAAACAATATTTAGGAGACTTCAGGCTCTTATATACGTACAATAATGTGATTTTAGCTCTTTATTTACCAAACTGTTCCTATTTACATTCTTTGTCATGCTTTGTTCCCTACACACTAGTAAATCTCTGTTTGTAGAAACAGTTTAGCAAACCTTTTGATCATTAAAATAATTCCCTCTTCACTTCAGAAATGTTCTATAATGACTATAAAGAAGAAAAAAATCTTTACTTTCTTAAAATATCTTGGAGTGTAGGAGAAGGCTTTGAGTTCAGTATTGCAGGCACTGCTGTCTGCCTTACCTTCACTGATCCTGCATTGACTGGGTGTAATGGATTCACTTGACACTTTATCCAAATAGATTCAAACAGCAGACTGGCTCAAAGGTCAGTCTTTTTTTTCACCAGGAATTCCATTATTGCATCTCTCAGTCTACTTATGAAATATGAGAAGTTATGTTTTTAATTGTTTTGGTCACTACTGCTTCATGAAAAATGAGTGTATCAATGGATTTTATCTAGTTTACCACAATGCCGCTTTACATACCAGGTTTTGAAATAATAATGGAGATCCTAAAATATAAGTACAGTAATTTCACAACTATAAGGTGCACCGGATTATAAGACACACTTCTGGGTTGCCAGCAAATTTCCAAACTTTGTCCATATATAAGGCGCAGTGGACTATAAGGCGCATTCTTTTTTTTTGCAGCTAGGATCCGCATGCAACAAAGTAATGAATTAGTAACAGAATCACACGATCGTGAGGTTTACTGGCAGGTGCTCCACTTGCAAACATTTTTCACATTTTTTAGGGGTGGGGAAGCAGGGAGAAGGGGTAGACACAACATCAACCCGGGACATTCCACCCGTTATCCCACATCGTGAATGTTAACACACAATTGGGATATATATCCACTAGACACAACATCAACCTGGGACATTAGCGTAGCCTTTAAACGCAGTCCCAGGCGCCCTCCCCGTGCCGCGGGCCCCGACACTCCTGCCTGTCCCTGGCGCCAGCTTCTGGGTTAGCAAGTTTCCGAACTTTATCCATATATAAGGTGCACCAGACTATAAGGGGCACATCCGGGTCAATCCAAATTTTAGGCTTTAAGGTGCGCCTTAAAGTCATGAAATTACTGTAGCTTTGGAGGGTTTTGGTTGTATGCAAAGTCCCTTTCTGGGAAGGTAGCCTTTTGAAGCTTGATTCAGATGGTGAGAGATGTGATCCTCTGAGGCTGCTTCAGGACATCTGAACTAGGTCTGTCTCTCTCTACAGGAATGTGTTTCTCTTCACTGAGTAGGGATGAAACTTGGGAACCTTTTCTCCTTGTGCTGACACGAGCCTTTGAATAACTGCTGAAGACTTCATAACTTCTTTCCTCCTAATGAGGTCCATTAGTGCAATTTAAATCTCATTAAGCTAATTGTAGTCTGTTAGACTACACATCTCTGAAAATATGTTTAAAAAACATGAGGGATGTTTAACTCATCAGCATGTTATACGAAGTACTCAATTAATATTCGAGTAAATTTCCCTTGCAGTTATGCTTGTATCTGGAGCAGTTGGGCTGAGGGGATATTTGCCATAAAACATCAGTAAAGTATTGTGAAGTAATTGCCCTTTTCTATCAAACATAGCAGTGTTCTTCCTAGAAAATTAACCCCCTAGAGTGATGGAAAGGTGAAATAATGTTCCTGGAATATTTTCATTCAGGGGATGGGTCTGTATATCCAAGTTTAGCCTTCTGTCAAAATACAAATCAAAGTGCCCTGGCTTCTGGGATCCCTCCCAGATGCATTGACATGAATGTTGCTGCCTACCAGTGAAGTAGTGCTTTTCATTTCCATCAGAATGAATTTCCTTACGAGGTCTCCCAAAGCAGAGGCCCCTCAAAGCCCTGCTCAGCCTAGGGAAAATCTTGGCTACTGTCTAAGGCTATAAGACAGAAATAGAAGCATCGGCTCTCCTGCGTTAGAAAGCTCTTTGACACATTCGTGTTACTGCAAAACTTCTCAGATCTTTGTTTCCCCAAAGACATGTCAGGCTCGAGCCTTGAATGAATTCCTTCTGGGAAAGGTTGGATTTGCTCCCTGCAGGCAGCCAGACGTGGTGCAGGACCTGTTTCTCACACTGGGGAAGGAAGAGATTTTTGCCAACAATAAGCTGGGTTTGGCAGGGCAGCCCCAGCCAGCCCTGTTGTTCTTGGGGAACGAAGCAAGCTCTCAGGCACTCAGATCTTATTTCATGCAGGTTTTTGTAGGTCAGAGCTCATGTGGTTCTGGCTGGGAGTGTACTGGGGCTGTGTGTTCACAGCCTTCACCTGGTGAGGGACTGACTTTTTCCTTCACTACCTTTTTCTTCTGCTGTGTGTCTGATCCATTGGGTCAGAAATAAAAACAACCAACAGTGTCCTCTAGACATGGCAGTGGGGGAAGATCAGGTTAACAGGAGACACAAATAAGAGTTGGTTGGTTAACAAGAGACACAAATAAGAATTGGTTGAATGTTTTTCTCATATAAAACCAGAAAGTCTTCAGTTTTTCATGTTGAAGTTGTCACTTCCTCATCCCAGCTCACCTGCATTGACACTAAAACACTCATGGGCAGCTCAGACACTAGAAACTTAACTTCTTTCTTCCTTTCTTTCCTCCATGTTTTATAGTCACTTGACTTCCCAGATCTGAATCTTGGTCAATGGTAGAAATCCTCCTTGGGCTTGTACCCTTCTGGGCTAGTGAAGTCTGCAATGAATGGAAGGGGTGAGTTGCAGGGAAGGATTTTGACATCTGAGAAAGAGCTGTGAGAGAAGG
Organism: Sialia sialis; assembly: GCA_009812075.1. Taxonomy (NCBI): domain Eukaryota; kingdom Metazoa; phylum Chordata; class Aves; order Passeriformes; family Turdidae; genus Sialia; species Sialia sialis. The sequence goes on from VRYO01002775.1 coordinate 1,338,394, forward strand.
CTGTACTAATTAGCAAAACTTGTGATTAAAGTAAGTATGGGGTAGGGAATGAGAGGAGAGGTTGCTGCAGCAACAAAAGCTGTGCTGGTGCTAAATGTGCTGATTATAAGCTTGAACTCCTTGGAGAAAATGGATCCTAAAGGCTTATTGCTGACAAAAAGGGGTTTAGATGGAAAATGGAAGTGTAACATGTTTGGGTATGTGGAAGTGTTACTTGTGTCTTTCAAAGTGGGAGAGTCGCTCTCCATTCCGTTTAGCAATGGGGGAAATTAATGTTAAATTTGGGGGTTGTAGTAGGAGTAGAAATTGGAGAGCAATGAAGCTTCCAAAATCAGGATGATAGATTAGTGTAGTGCATGGTATCAATTCCTGTAATGGTCAGTAAATTTCCAATGGAAAAGTAGCTATAAAATAGAACTGTGTGTTTCCTGTAATGACCCAGATGCTCTCTGGGTTGTGGGAACACTGAGAAACAGGGGTAGGAGGTGACCCCACTACCCCTGATATGGTTGGAGACCAAAGAGCAGTAACAGGAAGGTTAATGTCAGCCAAAGCTGTTTTCATTTTTAACACTCCCTCTAGTTCAGAAGCAAGGGTTTTGTTGTTGCGGCTGTTTATTTAAATCTTAAGATGCTCTTTGCATCATATCTTTCCAGAGAGAAAAAGTGAGAATAAACTATTGATAAAATTGGTCGGGTTACTTGATATGGTACCAGAAAGCATCACAAACGAGCTCCAATAAAGGAAAAAAGCAATGAGGGGAAATATGGCGGGCATGGAGGAGAAACACCCTGAAAAGAGGGAGGAGAAACATCAAAGCAGTTCTAATCTGGGAAGACTGCAGGGTAACATGACTTTAAGAACTAGTAAGATTAGGCAAATGTTAGGGAGCTTTTTTTACTCTTTGAGTTTGTTTTCTTTCTCTCTTTTCTTCCAATGAGAAGAGGTTTATTCTGGAGAAAAATGGAATGTTGACAACAATGAGGCCGGACTTAAGCTCAGGAGGCCAGGTCCTCATCAGATTTTCATCTTCCAGTCATAATTCAAATGAGAACTGAATACAAAAGAAATCTTTGTGAAATCTGTTTGAGAACACATTGAGAAAAACATTTAACTACGTTTCTTATGATCCAGTCAGGCAAATCTTTGAAACAATAACATTTCACCATGGAGGTAGGAATTGGTATGCAGATCTGCCTGCTGTCTCTTGACTTCCTGGCACTGAACAGATGAGTCTCTGTCCCCATTGCTCTTCCTCTGACCTTACAACTCCTGGGCCATTGGCTGGAAAAGGGTTTTTAATTCGTGCACTCTTGTACAGAAGGCAGAAGTCAGGATAGACGTGTCAGCTGCTAAGTGAAGGAGAATTCACTCTGAATTCTGATTTCCCTGATGCTCTTTGCTGCAATCCCGGGATACAGACCTGTGTCCAAGAGTGTGGCAGTTTGAGATGTATCCTCTTGCCTTCAGCAATGGCTTTAAGCATCCCTTATTCAGCGCCTTGAAGTGCAAACCCTGGCGCAAAGTCTAACTAAGCAGTGTGAATTTTGTATTTTGAACGGTGTTTTTGTGCACTTGCAGATCTTGCCATCATGCTCGTGCCCTTTTAGCTTCTGGCCTCAAAACGCTAGGGCTCTGTGTGGTGCAATGTTTGAGTTTAGCTGGGGCATTTCCGAGGCTTTGAAAAATGTGATTTGGGTTATCTCTCAATTATCTTTTGTCTTTTACTGGTAGAACTCTAAAGAAAAGCATCTTATGTAAAATATACCCCACCTTGATTGAAAGAACTCAAATGTAAAAATTAATTTTGGCATATTTTTCCTTGGACTGTGGCTAAACTCACCATACATTTTGCTCATCTCTTTTCAAACTTCAGCTTCCAGTGTTTGCATCTCATTTTTCTTCAGCTGTATCTGAAATCTTTCCCCCAGAAGCATTAGAATAGGTGCAAAGTATCAGCCTCTAAAGCAGACACTACGTAGTGTGGTAAAACACAATGAGCAACCATTTATTAAAAAAAAAAACAACAAAGAAAAAAGATATGTACAGGTACATCTCACCGCCTGATTTGGAACTTCCAGGTGATAAAAGGATCTGGCACAATGAGGAGGTTGTTTTGTTCATCCATTCCTGTTCTCTAATAATATGAGAATTTGAAAGGTATAAATATGCAATGAATTTTCTTCCCCAGTTATTTTTATATCACAAGGCACGATAAGAAAAGATACTTTAGGTGAGGTATTTTAATAATGGCCCTTTTTCAGTGGTTGATGATTGAAAAACAGCAGCAATAAGGTACAAAACCTGTCCGTGAGCTTCTAAATAATTACTAGGCACAACCTTGTCAATGCTATATTAAAACATTGTTAAAGTTAGGGGAATAAAATCAGCAAGAGTTGTTTATCAGCTTGCTTATGTATCTGGAACAAGTTGAAACAGACTGTTAAGGGTTTTTCACAGCATGTGGGAAAAGGCTACAGTTCTTTCTTTGGGTGGATTGTCCTTAGTAGAATTGCTTCAGCAGAGCTGTGCAGATCTTTCCCTTCATCTCTAGTTCTGTGTCCTTGTCCCAAAAATCACAAGCAGAATGGGGCAGGCTTTCACAAAAGGGAGAAGGTTTTCTGGTAGGACCAGCTTTGAAGCACCATGTTTCTGCAAAGGTTATTTCTCTTCTAAGAAAGTAAATAAATAAATAAAAGTGTCTAGTTATTTGTCTGCAGTAATCAAGACCATAATGGATGAGAAAAAGAGAAAGCTCAGCTGGAGAGTGAGGAAATATTGAGAGACAAGGTTCTGTGGTGGTTTGAAGCATTTCCTATCCCATGAAGAACACTATTTATTTAGGTTTAGAAAGCTATAACACATTTACTACACCTGAATATGTAAGTCAAGCAGTCCAAAGCTGAAATATGTGAGACAGAATTAGATATAATGTGTAATAGAAATTATGTATTTCAGTATGTCTTTAATATCTTATTCCCTTAATTGTACTAAATAATCCTTAGAGTGACAGAAATTATACTTTTCAGTATAGTTAATATACAGGTTTTGGTACGTAAAGTCTTGTTTCCTTCCCTTTTCCTTTGGAAATCTGGACAGTCAAAAGAATCTGGGAATGCTGCTACAATTAAATATGGGATATTTAGTGCAGGGGCTTATCTCCTAGGTGTCTCCCACAAGGAAGGCTCTGGGTGGGATGTATTTTTATAGAAAAGACAATGGTTATCACCATCATGACAGAAGATGGGGCACAGTGAGCTGCTCAGACACGGCTGTGGACAGCTGATGCTCCCTCAGGAGAGATGGACTGATGTCTCTCATCTCATGTTATTTGCAAAGTCAACGGTGCAATTTATTGATGATGATGTTTTTCTGATTGCTTTGCTGAGAACTAAGCTTTCCTAATGGGAGAACATAAAATTGATTTGATCAACTGTTCGAGGAGAGGAGAGGAGAGGAGAGGAGAGGAGAGGAGAGGAGAGGAGAGGAGAGGGTCACTGCAGCACAGGCAGTTATCCTTATGTGAATGAGTGTTTAGACCTTGCATTATGGGCACAAATGGAAGGAAATTCTTTTAAGCATATGAAAATACTTTTACTGCAAATGTGATCAGAGTGCAACAGATTGCTCTCAGGGGTTGCGAAATGTCCATTCTTGGAACTGTTCAAAACCTGGCTGGGCACAGACTGCACAACCTGCTCTCCTTGGCTGTGTCTTGAGCTGGGGATTTCAACAAGATCCTCCTCCCAGCCTCTGCTGAGCTGTGATCAGAAACTCTCCCAGACCAGCAGTACCCAGTCTGCTCTCTGTGCTGCTTCCAGTCTCATGCCCTGTGGTTAAAGAAAGGTGGAGTGAGCCAAACACAGCATGCACAGATAACCTGCAAAATTATGTGTTGAAATGTTGAACATTTCTTTCTGCTGAATACTCCTTTTTCTGTCCTTTAACTATCACTGTTCAATCTTGAGTCCTGCTTCCCAACATCCCAGTGTATTCCATATTTTACAATGACCCACTCCAAAGCCAGGTGAAATTTCTGTGTTGTTTCCTAATCTAGCTTTGTTTTCTGCTGTTGGCAAATCTGAAATATAAAGAGGAGGCATTTTCTGCATTAATGACTGAGTCTCATGGTGCTGCCTAGCTATTCTAAGACAGGACCTGATGGAAACTGCTGTTCTGGGTCTTCCTGAAGGAAAAACCTGGGGGAAAACCTCAGTTTCGAGGCAGTTGATGGTACTGCTTTGGGATACACAAATTAATGACCCTCCAAAGTGATTTGTCTGCAGAAAATACTGCTGTGCTCTGCCTCCATGGAGCCTCACTGACTGTGTGCACACACTTCCTTGCCAGTCCATCCTCTCTGACTGACAGCTATTTTTGCAAAGCTGCCTTCTGTTTTGTCTCCTGCTTTCCTGCTTTTGCTCACACACGTCTCTCACTGATGCCATCCCTCCCTCTCTCTCATGGGCAGGGAGCTCTTCCCCCATTTAAACCTGCTTTGCTTTCCATCCCACTCCACCATCTTCACCATCACAGACAGTGCCCTGAGAACTCTTTGCCTTTTCATTTTGAAGAATGGATTTCCAGTTTATTACTGCCAGACTATTTCTTTTAATACATAACGGTGTGCCACATGTATTTTTTTTCCCCCAACAGAAACTCACTTTGCTGCAGCCTTTGTCTTACAGGCACCTGCAAGCTCTTTATTGATTTGTCCTGCCAGCTCTCCCTGCTCAGTCTCCACGCTGTCAGGTCTCTGGCTCTGTTTACTTCCTGCAGCTTTTCTCTCCTCACATAAAGGTGAAGGCAGATATACCTGTGAGGCCTCTATTGTCAGGAAAAATGGACTTCCACTGTGGCCAGAAGTATAAGTATCTTTCTTGTGATTTCATACAAAAACCTAAATTTAAATAAAGCCCTTTATCTGTCTTTGCCCACAATAAGTGCAAAAACACTCTACCTGTGTATTTTCTATAGCTTTATAAATAGACTGTTCCTTTCCTTTCCCTGCTTGCTCAGGGCAGCTGAATGAATACCATCCAGGGATATTTAGTGCCCTCCACCCCCTCAGTAGGCATGGCATTAAAAAGAAAACAAAAAAGATAAAAGGGTTTGATGTAAAATGACCATTTGCTTCAAAAGAGCATTGACTGAATAATAGATCAAGCTTCACTTTGGTGAGTGTTTTTAATAAAGGATGTGCCTTTGCCCACATGTTTCTGCTCAGCATTAACTTGAGAGACTGAAATGTTTGAGTATTCTCTCTAATTTAATAACCAGTGGTTAATTCTCCTCTGGCCTCTTCTGATCCTTTTGCTAGCATGTATTGGCCACTTAGAATATGAAGCTGAGATTTAAATTGAGCTTAAGCCTCCAAAGCTTTGATCAGCAGACTGCTCTGGGTTTCTTTGGCAGAAACTAAAAGGTGTTGGCATTCAAATTCCCAGCTAGAGCAAAACCAGAAGGTGCTCCTGCAATCCCTGCAGTGACACTGGCTGTGTCTGGTGACACAGATGAACGCTGTGGTAAGGGTAGGGCTGACTCAGCCACACTGAAGTTTTACCTCCTAGACTGTTTCATACTTTGCAGGGACATTGCCAGTGGTTTAAAATAGAGAATTTGGGGTTGTGAATCTTGGACCCCAGTCCCATGTCATCACAGGTGATGTGGGACTTGTCCCCAGTTCCCTTTGGGCTGCAGGAGTGCTGCTCCTCCTGTCCGTGAACACTGAGCCACTTCAGCTCTTCCTTCTTTCACCCTCCATGTGAGACTTGGTGAAATTCTCGTGCCCCCATCACATCCTGATCTCTTTTACTGCCTGACACTGTGCTGTCCCAGCTGAGCTGGATCAATGGCATTCGACCTTCTCAGGCTGCAGACTGACGCTGGTGGCTGCTCTGAACTGAAATTGTACTTCCATGGGCTAATTTCATGCTAAACCTCACACAGACTTTGCTGAAAGGGAAAAACAAGATCATTTGTAACCCATCTTGTGTTGATTTGCTGTGTGTTAGCCTTGGTTTTATCAATATTACCTCAAAGACATTGGGGACATTTGTCAGAACCTCTGTGAGGTGGGAAAGGATAATTCCAGATTTCCATCTGGTTAAATAAAATCAGTTCCTGCTTTTCCTTTCCAAAACACCAAACCCAACATTTATATTTTTGTAGTTTCCTGGTATCAATCTTCTGTACTTGGTGAGATCCTGATTTCTTAGAACCTAAGGTCAGATTTATTTAAGCTCCCAGTCGCTCTCAATGGAAATTTTGCAATTTACATGAAGGACAATAAATTCAGGTCATCACCATCAGCATAAATAGTTAAACCCCTATTGCTTTCATCCACATTCAAATTGCTTGCTGATAATTTGAGCAGTAAACTGGCTTTGATAAATTCCTTTCTCCACATTATTTAATCATCATAATTATTTGCTGTTCTGCTTTGAATCTGCAAATTATCTCATACAGCTATATTTACATATGCAATAAAACTGGGCACAAGATTTATTGTCTTGTCAACAGCAAAATAAATAAAACAGTTTGTCAGAGATTACCCCTGACTTTTGGGCAGAGCTGTAATAAATAAATAAACAAATACCTAGATGATAGATTTTTAGAAGGGATAAATATGAAATGAGTTTGAGGTGCAACACTTTAGCAAATACACAGCTGTGGGAGTTTAGTCTGAAGGCTGACTCTAAGGTCCTATTCACATCAGAGATGGAATTCCAATAGGTTTTTCACTTTGAAACATGTGCTGATAAAATATTCCTCTGCAAAAGGAACACAACCCTTGAGCTGGAGCATTTGTAGCTCAGTCAATAAACCTGTCTAAAAGACACAGTGGATGAAGGTCCATCAATCACATTTAATGGTTATGATAGCAATGTGGCAAAGAAGTAATGTACCAAATAAGTGTTGAAATTGATGGCTGTAGTTTTTATAGGTTATAAAGAAAAAAAGCATGGGAGATATATTTTTAGTATTTTTAGTCAATTACTTGGGTGTTTTGACTGCAAATATTATAAAATTCTATGTAGAATTATTGACATGCATTTTTATTTCCAAGAATACGTGGAAAATATTGATTGAGAAGACCACCTACCACATGCAGAATAAATTCCACAAAAAGCCATATTTCTACAAAGTTGTCTTAGAGCCTTCTCTCACAGTTTCTACAAATTTTAAATTATTTTTCTGCACTTAATGATAACCCAAACTTTTGGTTAAAAATATTTTTTATGAGATCAACTTAGTATCTGAGAGTCTCATCTGAAATTACCAAGGTAAAAATTAACAAAACAAATTTTACTTGCTCTCCATTTTGAAGCTGACCCATGAACCTCCACAGCACCTTCAAGATTTGGTGACAAATCAGTACACTCTATTTACTGAACAATAAATAATGCATGAGCAGTCAGCACCCTGACAGAAGTTGAGAAAGACTGTTGCAGAAATGTAACTAAAAAAAAGCAAATTAAAATATGATGGTGGAAGTGATTTGTGGAAACGGAAATGGGTCGATAATGTCAAATTACCAGTTTCTTCTGAATGACTCACCCACCCATAGTGTTTATAGTAGTGTGCAGTCAGCAAGAAAGAACTGGGACAATAACTGGGCATTTGCTTCCTTTTTCCCTCCCACTGACCTAAAATTCAAACTATCCTAAGTACAGTAATTTCACAACTATAAGGTGCACCGGACTATAAGGCGCACTTTTTCTTAAAAAGCAAGGATCCACGCACAACAAAGTAATGAATTAGTAACGGAATCGCGCGATCGCGGGGGTTACTGGCAGGTGCTCAATTTGCAAACATTTTTTCACGGATTGGCGCAACCTTTAAACGCAGCCCCAGGCACCCTCCCCGTGCCGCGGGCCCCGGAACTCCCACCCACCCCCAGCACCGACTGGCTCGGCACGTAGCTCGTCACAGCTTGCACCTCCAGGCTGGCAAACTTCTGAACTTTATCCATATATAAGGTGCACTGGATTATAAGGCGCACCACCGGGTTTTGACTACATTTTAGTCAAAAGGGTGCGTCTTAAAGTTGTGAAATTACTGTACTGCTAGGACAGGGTCTATCTTAATACCTCTCTAAATTTGTCCACCCACAAAATCTACTGGCAGCTCTTCAGGCCAGCAGCACCTTTCCTGCTGGTTCATGCTTTCAGTTTTTGCTGCCTGAGCAGAGCCAGGTTTGATCCCTGCAGGGAATTCCTCCTGTGAGGAATTGTGGTTATCCTGCTCTGCTCTGTGGAACAGGCAGTGCCCCTCCTAGCTGGGTCAGAGTTCTGCTTGTGCCAACCCTGTGGCCAGCATGTTCCTGAGATGCCATCAAACATCAGGGAGGGTGGACAAGACTTTGGGGATCATCAAGTCCAACCTTTGACTGCTCAGCAGCCTGCCAGCCAGAGAACTGCACTGAGTGCTCATCCAGCCTTTCCTTAAACACTTCCAGGGATGGGCATCTTTGGCCATGGATCAAAGCAGGTGGTAAAACCATGATGACAAAAATCCTCCTCTAGACTTGTCTCAAACAGGCTTTAGATGACCCACTCTGGATAACCAACAGCCTGTGGCTGTACTCAGATGCAATCAAATTTCACCTCACCTTTAGAACTGGCAGGAGCTTGGTGTCCGCATAGAGGAAATTGGACTCCGTGGAGTCCTGCCTGGAATAGGAAGACCCGAAAAAATATACAAGTTGTTACTATCATATTATTATATTATTATAATACACAAACTAGTGTCCCTGTAGTCATCTGCTGCAGCCTGCACACTGCTTCCAGCCCAGAGCTGCCCTGTGGCTGAAAGGATGAGGAGATCTTGCTGGTGACATGCTGTGTTCTGCTGTGTCTCAACGTGCCTTGAGCTCCTCAGCTCCCCTTCAGCCTTCTGTAGAATAAACACATCCCTGTCTCTCCCAAACTTGTGGGGTGCTGCCCTTGGGGATCTCGGCAGGTCCTGAAGGCCTCTGCCTTTCAGTGTGAATGAATGATTCTCAGGTACCTGACTAATGGGTGGGTATGACATTTTTCTCTATGTTTCTTCTTCTGCTTAGGGTCCTTTGATCTTCCAGGCTAGGAAGCCTTACTCTAATAAGCCAAGGTTTGTTTGTTTTGCTGAAGAAACATCAAAGTAGGCAAAAACCTCTTGGGCTGTGTAAGAAATAACTAGACATGATCCTAACCTTGTATGTATGCAATGGCTGATCAGTTTGTCTGGAAGGAATCAACACAGACTCATCACACTTAGAGAAGTGAACAAAAGCAGAGCAGAATTATTGAAAGCTGCAAACCCCAAGCTGTGTATCAGGTGAACCAATTCAAGGGGAGCTGCAGCGAGAAACTCAGCGTGGGGTTTTTGAAGTCTATCTCTGTGTGCAGGTTGCTATACTATATAGTCTTCTCCCAACCTGCAATACTTAAAAAATTTCTACAGATTTCTTGTAAATCAGCACTAATAACAGCTGTTAAAGGACTCTTTGCCAGCCCTTTTGCACGATGCTGCAAGTAATCTGCTCTGTGTAAAGGTAATGTTGGTGGAACTCAACGTTCCTCTGGGGAATGATTTGTCTTGCCACATTGCCTTGCCCATACCCTGCAGATATACTTTCCTTAGCTGAGATTGCTTTGCAAAGCAGGATATTTGCTTTCACATAGCTGCTTAAACGCTGCTGTGAGTGTGAGCCTGGGGTGGTGGTTCATTCAGCTTTTAGTCTGAAAGAGAATTACAGCACCAAGTGAGCTGTTGGAATAAGTCCTTCTGGCCCTTACCTGCACTTACCTTACCTCCTCTACCAGATATGGAAAAGGATTAGAGAATACGAACTATTTGCTCTTTTAGCTTGCACAGAGAGAGAGGATATCTGCTTTAGTTTTGAAGTGCCTTTTCTGTTGAGCAGAGCTATTTGCACCCTGACTTGCTCTAGTGCACTTCTGGAAGGTGTCCTTGGGAATCATACCTATTCCCACAGTTGTGTGGAGACCTTTCCATACACAGGAATGGGCAGCAGTGAGCTGAATTGAGTACATGGTAAACACTTTTGCTTGCTGTGTAAGGGGTTAATGTTCTGTGGTCTTTGTTTGAATGGCAGCACCTTGCAGTCACCACTGGAGTTGAGCCTTGCTAAGTTCTGCAAAGGAACAAAAGCGGAGGCATAATTTCCATTTACTGCTGAAGAAGCTGAGATCTCTCTGAGATCCAGGTAATTTCTGAGAGTTTGTGCAGCCAATTCACAGCTGAACTGTGACTTGAACTAGAGATTGCAGCAGTGTCTGCTTCTCTTGACACAAATGAAGGTCTCTCACCATTCTTGTCAGAAGACTTTCTAATACATAGAGCAAAGCTACCACACTGAAGACTCTTTCTCCTGGACCACCCACACTTTTTTGCAGGTGTGCATGGTCTTTTTCTGAGGAATATGGAGCACAGCTTCTGTCTGTCACCTCTGCGTTCTGCTCTCCCTGCTTGTGAATGGGTGAGCCCTAAGCAGAGCCAAGTCAATTCATGGCTGCTCTTTCTCAGTGTGACCATCAGTGATGCTCAGTGCATGAACAAGGGAAAAACTTGGAGTATGGTGCTGACTCCCAGAAAAAAAAGATGTTTTCTGTCCCATTTTTGAGGGGATAGAACATAAAGTGAGTCCTTATACAGGGCTTGTGCCCAAATTGCAGGATATCCCAGAGCCATTCCCCTGCCCAAACTTTTTTCAAGCGTTCCGGAGTTGAACTGTATGTAATAGCTTGTCCTGATAACTGTTTCATTTGCAAAACTGCAGCTTGTGTTAGCCTGTGAATAACAACCCCTGTCATTATTAGTAATTAATTATGTCCAGGAGTCTTGCTGTGTATCCCGTGTTTACCAAAATCCCTTACAAATGTTGCTCACCCATCTTTTGTCAATGCAGGTGTTGTGCTCTTAAAGCCCTGAGTGCATTGAGTAAGTTCAGAGGAGATTGCCTCACATTTCAAGGTAAAGAAATATGGGTTCTGCTCTTTAGAGTTACAAGCCTCCAGGGATCTGAAAACTCTTCCCCCGAGTTTACAGAACTTTATTGTTCTGTATTCTCAGCATGCATTCTGCACAGACAGTATTCAGAGACCTCCTTGCAAGAATGTCCAGCTCTGCCAGCATATTTGGGCATTCCCTTTCTTTTGGGAAGTTCTACTTTGCATGAAAAAATTAAATGCACCTGTAAACATAAAATGAGAGCCATAGAAATGGACAACATGAGCCAGTAACAGTTTTGTACTTTTTATATTATTTATATTCATACAAATTTGTATATCCACACACACACACACACATATATATATATATATATATATATATGTATATGTATATGTATATATACACAAAAATATGTTTTCGTTAAAATCCAGAAAATGCACATTCCCAAAAGCCATTTAAATGCTACCTGACAGAAGCTGGAAAAGCACCCCGATGCTAATTTAGCAGGGATGAGATGCCTGTCTCCCAAATGCTGAAGAAAACAACTTTACAAACTGGAAATGTTAGGTCCCTACTAGGAAACATGACTTTCTAGGACTTCTGCTTTAAACATGGTTATAGGTTTTCAGTGAAATGTCTTCATTTCTTCAGAATACAGGAACTCCACTTGGGGTTTTGCCTGGTGTGGGGCTTTACCAGAGCAGCTTGTACACACACACACACAGGAGTCAGGGCAGAGTGGGAAGGGGGTTTCAGCATGGAAATCTGGGGCATTTGTCCCCTTAGTAGCAGACACTCTCCACCAAACTAAAATATCACAGCAGGCTATTGTTAGAAGTTCCAGCCATTGGCAAACTCACCAAAGCAGTGCTGAGGTGTGCACACTGTGTGTCTGTTGTGCATCTCCTCAGTTGTTGTATTAAAGATTGACTGAGCTGCACCAGCCTATCTAACTCGGTGCACTCTAAAACCAACATAAACCTATTTAACCTTCCCATCTGGGAATGCATTTCATTGAAGATGGCAGCTTGATGTTCATTAAAATTAAAGACAGAAAATAATATTAGCTAATGCAGTGCTTTTCCCTTGGCAATGTAGGGTTGGAACCTCCTTGATGTTCCGTTTTGACCCTTTGTGTTGTTTGGAGAAGATTTAGTTTGTTTTCATGTTATTTGGGATATTTTCTCTCATTGATCTCCAAACTACTTGTGCATCGCCTTCACCAAGTTTATCTTTCCTCATTCAGGTATTTTTTGGAGGCCAGAATACCTAAACAGAAGAGTTTTACAGCTATTGGACTCTCTTTTAGTATATAACAATTGTCAGTAAAGAACACTGGACTTGCTGTAAGACAAAGAAGAAGAAAGGAGAGGCAGCTGTCATGGTACAAAAAACATTTCTTTTGTGATGAGCATCACTGTGGCTGTTTGGGTCTAAAATAACAACAATAATGCTGATTTTGTAGATATTATATGCTGGTTACAGCTACAGAGTTATGTTCCCAGAGTTATGTTGGATCAGCAACTACAGGATTTTTCAACCTAGCACAAGTCTGGCTGACTTCAAGTTCTGGGATTGGGCTGATTTCTCTTGAAAAGTAAGAACTAGAAATGAATAGCAGTTTTTAAAATGTTGAATGTGGAAGATAGTGCTCATAAAGCTGTAGCCCCAGGACTGGAGCAGTTAGAGTTTCAGAAAGGCAATATTTCAGTATTAACATGTATAGACTCTGTACAGAACATCAGGATTATGATAATGGAATGAAAGTGTGCTGGGTGTTTAGCTGTCTGAGGTCACTGCTGTTCCAGAATTGTTGCTAAGCAATTGGGAAAACAGTAATGCAAAAGATATGAAAGCATAATTCACTTTGTAAACAATGAAGATCTTCACAATTTTGGAAGAAACTGCAGCAATAATACATAACATCAGAAAGGAGAAGCTCTACAGAACATCAATAGAACATTATTCAGGCTCTTTTCTTTTAAGAGTGCCAGAAGATTGACGACTTGATGCTGATGTAGAATTGAGTTACCATCACTGATATCAATCATTTCCCTACCATGGTTCACAGAACCTAAAACCACAATGAAGTTAGAGAGGGATGCACATGCACACGCTCACAGTGCAGATATATTTCACCGCTGTAACTTTATCATATCAAAACTCATGACAAATTTGCAGGTGGGGAAATTTTCTTCACATAAACATGACCTTGTGCAGTTATTGATTTACAGGTGGTTTTGCATTGTTTTGTTTTGTTTTTCAAGAATGCCAATAAACATCTGTATTGCAGTGGCTTTTGCCCATGAATTAGTGAATTATGATTAGGAGTCACTGATTTGTCAAAGACAGCAGGAAATTTCCTGATCCTAGAAAAGGCAATTCCTTTGTTTATCACTTTTCCAAAAGGTGAAAACCACTCCCTAGCTGGGCATTTCCAGCTCAGCACCTACCTGGGTGTTCTGCAGCATTATTTCCTGTATCAATCCTTGTCTGATTAAACTGATGCTGCCCTTTTGAAATCGATGGAGTTAAGTCACTTTACATTGCCTGAGGATCTGTTCTAATGTGGAAATACTTCCTTTTCTGTCAGCTGGTGTTTTCATCTGGCTTGGAGGTGAGTTTGAAGGCTGCAATATACTTTTATCTTTCAAATCAGCTGACAATACATAAGAAAGGGTAGCATAATCTGTTCTCCTGTCATCTTTATAAAAAAGATCCAGTTTTCCTTTGAAACTCCCAAAACTGGGAGTCCACAACTGCTCAGTGCTCCTGGATACTTTCTGAGAGATTGCTCAAGCCAGCTTCATGTGTTTTGCACAGAGAGATGTGGGAAGATCACATATCTTTCATCTGGGCCTGTGGAATGTTACACAGAAACTTGATTTCTGCCTGTGGTTGCTGTGTTTCACTACAAACTACTCTCCTTCAGCAAATTTTGGGGAGAAACTCCCAACATTCCTCTCTAAGTGTGAATTCTGGCATCCTCACCTGAGCTAGCCCATGCTGTGCTGCTGCCTCTTTTGTCCTGGTCCTCTGCTGGTTTCTTCCAGCCATGGGGATGGGATGGGATGGGATGGGATGGGATGGGATGGGATGGGATGGGATGGGATGGGATCCATGGGATGGGATGGGATGGGATGGGATGGGATGGGACACTGGACTTTTCCCAGCTATGTCCCCTTTGCCTTCACCAGCAAGGAGACCTGCAAACACAATTATAAATCCCCAGATGAGTGACAATATTTAATGCTGCCAGGAAAGCAGCATGGATGGGACCTCTGGTGCTAAACCTTTAATTAAAGGTCTGAAATTAAATTCTAACACGCTGCCACGTAGCCTTATGATCCTTTGAAACCAATGGCCCAAATCCTATTGATTGCAGTGGATCCAGGCTTTCTCCAGAGGTGTTTCTGCTGTACCCTCAGAAATGCTCAGGATGTCACAGTGCCTGTTCATTTGGTGAAGAGCCTTCCAAGCTCACCAGGAGACAGAACAAAAACATGACTGTGGGTTTTGGCCATCTACAGACAATGGGAATGTTTGTTTTTTTAAGTTTCACTTTGGGTTTTATATTTTCATTAAACAGCAGCAATTCAGATTTTATTTCCCAGAAAATTCTGGTAATATAAAGAGTTTGTTTGGTACATAGGTGAACTCATCCATGACAAATTACATGGAAACTATGGAAACACTCTGCTTAATGGAGTACAAGGTCAGGCTGTCTCATACTAAAAAAATTAATCATTCCTCTGTTTTTTTTCACAGGATTTCTTGGGAGGCAGGAAAAAGAGGTTCAGATGAGTAGGACATGGGAAGACTAAATAGTGGAATTGATTAGACCTAGCTGAATTAATCACTGAGAACAAGTCACATCACAAATTTAATTTTTTCTTTGTTTGATTGCTTCCCCTTGTGTGAGAGGAAGTGTTCATTTCTGCAAGTAGGGATCAAATGATTTACCTGAACATATTCTGGTGCACTCGTGTCACTCACAGATGTGCCCTCATGTCCCCTGGGAACCTTTGCCCTTTCTTACTCTTCAGTGGCTTTGCTGGTGGTGGTTCAGGTCACTCTGCTATAGAATGCCAAAATATTTTCAGGAGATAAGACCTGGATTCTTTCAGTTTCCACTCAGTCTGACTGCAGGAAAGTTGGTTCTGCACTGGGTATTTGGATTAATCCCCAAAAGAAATTTTATATTTGCCTTTGTGGCAGCAATCACCTCTTTTCCACACAGCCCTCCTGTCCAACACAGGTTTATCCAGCACTGTGAGTGCTCAGCAGAACAAAGATAACTTTTCATGGATTTTATCTTATATTTATTTGGGGTTTGATAATTTGATAAGATCTCCAGTTATTTCCCCCCCTTCAGTGTTTTCAGATTGTGACAGAAGTAGAACCACTCTTTTAAAACTGAGGTAAATCAAATGTTTGCAATTCCATTCAGTAAACCTCTGTACATTTGGAGTCACACCATACAAAAATGATTACTGAGGAAAGGCTGCACATCAGTCTTTCCCTTGAGCAGAATGTGATAGAGCCAGGCCTGTATAAAAGAGTCAGTCCTGAATTCCAAATGGAGAGGGGTTTCATGG
The DNA here is from genome assembly GCA_009812075.1 of Sialia sialis. Classification (NCBI taxonomy): domain Eukaryota; kingdom Metazoa; phylum Chordata; class Aves; order Passeriformes; family Turdidae; genus Sialia; species Sialia sialis. The sequence goes on from VRYO01002775.1 coordinate 1,353,948, forward strand.
GTTCCAGAAACAGGAGCAAGGAGCTGCCAAAATATGCAAGCTTGTCACCTTTTGTCAATTTAATGGAAGTCCTTAATGGAACTGAACCAGGTAGTTCTACCTCAATGGGATTTTAACATATGCTTGAAAGTTATGCTGGTTCTGAGATCACAAATACAGTTAATTTTGATCATTTTGATGAAACCATGTATTCACAACTACAGTTTTCTATAGAGGTGGGTTGTTTATAATGGTATTTTCCTTAGAGAGGAGAGAAGGGGAGAAGGGGTGGAGACTCCACTGTCAGGGTTTAGGACTCTGGCTGGGCTGGCAGGAGAAAGCTCTCCAGGTCTGTGCCAGAGACCTGATGTGTGTCAGAGACCTGGCTGTGAACCAGACAGGCTCAGCATGCTGAACCTCAACCTTCTCCATCCTCCGCATCCATTTGTCCAGAGGAGCAGAAATCAAATCTATTTCTGTGGCTACATTTCCATTCAGAAAATTTCACTTAAAACCTTTTTGTCTACTACCTTTCCAGCTTTCTTGGTGATTTTCAATTATTCTTCCTATAAGAGTGAAATATTCTGCTTCAAGTTCTTCTAAAATTTGACGGTTTTGAGTTTGTCCTTTTATTTTTTATTTTTTACCCTTTTATCAGGTAGGAGACTCACATAAACCCAGCTGAGACCTCTGGGCTCATCTCACACCACCACAAATCTGCTGACCCAGGCTTGTCATTTTTTGGTAGTGCTGAGCAGCTCTGGGATGTTTTGTTGCTTTGCCTGACTCTGAAATCTCAGTTTTGTACTAGAACAGTTGTGGACAGTTCAGTATTTTGAACAGCCACAGAAAATGCCACTTTCCTTATCAATATTGCTTGAATTCACTTTCCTCTTCAAGCTGCTCTTGTCCCCACATGGTCCAAAGCTCTGCTTTCCTCAAGTTTATGTTATAGTTGGTATTTCTGAATGCTGAAGGTCATCTAGGCTGGAATGAACTAGGAATGAACATCCATTTTCATGAGCTTCCCCACTACTTTGTAAGGCCAGACAACTTGCAAGGATTTGGTTTGTGCTGACTTTCCCATTTAGGGTTATAGACACAGGTACACCTGAAGCTTTTCTCTCTAAAGCTGCTTATGTGGGGATGAATGATGCGTGCAGAGAAAGGACAGCTTAAACCTGGGAAGGAATCTTGGGTTACCATTCAGGGTCCTGAGATTAGACCCTCTGGCTTGCATACTTAGAAGGAGCATGAATCATCCACTTGATGATGGATGAAATGGACTTCCCTGCAGGTCGTTTCAATATTGCCACAGCTCTGCCAGCCTCCCCAGGGTGAGTTCCCCCACCTTTTATTGGAGGAAAATCAGCTCATAACGAGCAGCATTAATAACTTCCCTGCGTGTGGGGATTCATCCACATCTACTCCACTCCCAAACTTGAACTACAGTAATTTCACGTGTATAAGGCACACACTTTTGACTAATATTTTGATCGAAACCTGGAAGTGAGCCTTATAATCCGATGTGCCTTATATATGGACAAAGTTTGGAAATTTGCCAACCTGGAAGTGTGAGCTGTGGCAGCCGTGGGCCGAGCCAAGCCACGGGGCAGTCACGATTCAAGCCAAGCCACTTCAGCGCACGTTGAGCAGAGCTGTGGCAGCCGGCGCCAGGGTGGGCAGGAGTGCCGGGGCCTGTGGCACAGAGAGGGTGCCTGGGGCTGCGTTTAAAGACTTCGTTGATCCATGAAGAAATGTTTGCAAATTGAGCACCTGCCAGTAAACCCCGCGATTCTGTTACCAATTTATTACTTTGTTG
>VRYO01002775.1:1356192-1381999 GCA_009812075.1 Sialia sialis
TGCCCAACCACCCCTGTAATCTGCCTCTTGTCTCTAACCCAGTTCCCAGATATGACAGACTACAGTCTCCTCTTTCTCTCTAAAAAGAAACACTGCACCTGGTCAAACAAATGGGTTATAGAGATCAGAGAGGAAGTGCAAGGTTCCCTGTGGAAATTTCTTTGATTTTTCAGCCAATATAACTGATTTTTTTAGGGAATTTCTTTCTTCCTGTTCAAAAAAAAAACCTAACAAAACAAAATCAGAAAAAGCAAAGACACCCTCACTTCCTCCTCCAGTCTGGTTAGAAATGCTGCTGAAGCACAACATGGGAGCTGTAGTGCAACACTTGTTGAATCCATTCTCTCACAAGGCTTCCTGACCACCCCCCAGCAGGTCACCTTGCCAAGCTCCTGTATTCCATCTCCACAGGAAACCCAGACTGGCAGGATGGAAAGGGCAAGGAAGTGGCATTTCAACATTGAGCCAGTCACATTTCATTTTTTTGGCTTAAATCTGATAAATTTTCAGAATACAAATGCTTTGGTTTCCCATTTTCTCCAGTGCATTGATTTTTTTTAAAAAAAAGCTGAATCCCTCTTTTATGAGAAAAAAATGACCCAAGAAATCACAAGGTATTTTCATTCCCTCCATTTCTCTTCAAAATATTTTTATCAACTTTAGTAACAAACTGATTTCTGCAGCATGTAAGGTAACCTTAAACGTGACTTTTTTTGAGACATCTCTCTAAGATCTGCTGGTTCCAAGCTCAATAAGTATTTTTGTCTTTGGTGCTCCTGAAGCCCCCTGACCACAGCACCCTGGTTAAGTTTTCTTTGTGTGTCAAACAACATTTTGTTCTCATCTCTAGCACTAGACTTTCCCACAAACCTTTGCAAATTGGCCCCAGGAGAAAACCTGGGGAATTTATAATCAGGATCACAATACAATCTTCAGTAAAGTGTCCTCATACAAAATTTCACATTTGAAGTTAGACACATCCCTTTCTAGTTCAGGGAACAATTTGGCACTGCTTCTGTCTTTAAATCCATGGCTATAAACTACACTTAATACATTGCCTCCCACTGGCACACTAGGCTTCCAGTGATCTGTTAGGCAACATTTCATCCTTTCTCTTCATTGATCTCTTGTTTGTTTAATGCTTTTTCCATCCCTCAGTCCTGCTGCAATGTGATTTCTCAGTTGTGTTTGGCTTAGTGATGCTGGAGAAGGAAAGTTTAAGAAACAATCCTTGTTTTCCTTACTTTTTTAATACCTCATCGCCAAAGCTCTGTCAAGAGAATAGTGCTAGTACTGGAGAGGGTTCTGAAGTACTTTTAGAGAGACTCTTGAAGATTTCTCAGTGCTTGATGTATATTTCAGAAGACACAACCTCAGGTATAAGAACTAAGAAACCAAGGAAAATACTGCTATAATTTTTCACCATGCAATATACATGCATTTTATCACATTAACAGGTATTTATCTGTACCTTGAAAGTGTGCCAGTGGATGTAGAGAGGTGCACACACACTGCATTCCTTGGTGTTTTGGCATTTGGGGCACGGGACAGCTGTTCTTTGAGTTTTCATTTTGCTTTCATTTGATGCCCACAGAGTTATCAACAAGAAATATCAGCTTAACTTTTTCTAGTTGAAAGCACGCTAACATTTGAAAACCCCAGTAATTCCTTTTATAAACCTAACAGAGGCCAGGCTGGATGGGGCTTGGAGCAAACTGGTCTGGTGGAAGCTGTCCCTGCCCATGGCAGCAGGGTTGGAACTGGATGATTTTTAAGGTCCAAACCAAACCTGTGATTCTGTGATTAGAAGTGCTCAGTGGTCATTGCTTCCTTCTGAGCCACTGAGCTGTTACCAAAGTGTCTATAGGGCTGAAAATCCCATCATAAAAACCATAAACAAGGACTTTATGACTATTAAGAGCATCTTAGTGTCTTGGGTGACAATGATGCACTGGAAATCAGTGAGACTTTTTTTTTTTCTTTTCCCCTCCTTTACTACATTTGATGCTAAAGCTGAGATAGGCAAAATCCCAAAAGTGAGAGATGAGCCAGGAAGACAACACTGTTGTTTCCCCAAAAGTGAAACGATGATCAGTCAAGCTGTGGTTCCCACTTTCTCTAAAATTATGAAGCTCTTGAGGAAAGAATTGCATGAAAGGCCTCAATATATTTGGTTTTGCCTAATTTACTCAGGAAGCCTTTACAATATGTTACTGATTTTCAATGGTTTTTACCATTAATTCTGCTTTTAGTTTCAGCTTGAACAATGCAAATTTCATTGACCTATTTTTAGCCACACAATATTTTTGTTGTTATTATTCAGCAGCCTAGAAATAGCAGCGGGAATTGAGAAGAAATTTTAATTTACAGGACTTGGTAAACCTTACCAAGCACAACAGTTTCTATTTTGTATTTCAATTTACTGAAGGTGCACAAAGCTGCTCTCTGCAGCTTGGCACAAAAAGTGTCACAATCTTAACATAGATGTAAAACGCAGAAGAAAATTCAGAATAATAAATTTGGACCTATGATCAGGGTCTTTCCCAAAACTCTTTTCTAAAAATTAAGTGCTAATGTAATTAGAAAGAAAGTGAATAACTAAACACTATCTTCAAGAAACAGATTTTTCTGGGATTCCATTTAACCAGCTTTGTTTAGAAAGCTTCAGACTCCATGATGTAGTTTTAATGACATTTAAATTTAGCATTCATATTGCAGGACAAGGAGATGGCTGCCCCTGTGCAGCAGGGCCTCCAGTTTCCACACAGGCGTGAAGTCAATAAAGATTCTGCTCATGGTACCATGGGTAGTAACCATGAAAGGAAAGGAAAACAGCACCCTGCTTGCCCCCTTGTTGCTAAATAAGTGTTTGGTGAATTAATAACTGCTCATTTTTTTTTAAGAAGTTGGGTTAGCATAAAAAGGAAGAAAAATAATCACTTTGTGCTGGCTGGGGCAGCAACCCTGCTGACTGCCTGAGTGTGACAAACTGCGAGGGTGGGAGCAGACAGAATATTCGTTATTTTCCCACTGAGAAAGAAGGAGGGCAGTCTGGGAGCCAGTGTTTGGAGTCCATGTAAGCCATGGTTGCTGCCCATGATCCCCTTCAGCCCCACTCAGCAGCTTTCTGGGGAATTGGTGCATCCAGTTGCCCATCCTAGATCATTTATTGCCAGAGGGAGCTCTGCCTGTTCTGCTCACCAGCTGGCACATTCCCATGGCCCAAATGCCATCTGATTTCAAGGTGTGGTCCTTGGGTATCAAAGGCCAGCTTCTGCTGGTTGGGACGAGAGGAGAAGAGGCATTAGCAAGCCCATTGCTGGAACATGTTGAGTTCTGGTAGCCATCCTGAAAACAGAGATTGGAAAACTTGGAAAAGGGCTCCAGAAATGTCTGTAGATATGGGACTGTGCCCTGGAGAGACTGAGCTTGAAGGTGAGTTAGTTTTCCATCTCTGCAGATGGATGGCCTCTGAGGCTGGGGAATGGTCTTCAAAGTAATGAAGACAGAATGTGGTCAAAGAAGTGGAACAGGAAACTCAGACGAATTTGTGCTGAAAACAGAAGAGTGTGCTTTGGATAATAAGGATTATTGAGGACTGAAACTGCTTGTGAGGAAATACATAGGAAGATCATCATCCTAGACTTGATTAATCAGCCTTCTATAACATGGGCTAGAACTTCAAAGAAACTGGGTTTGATGATGGTTTTTGGGGTGGAGGATCTTTGGTCCCCAGGCTGTAAGATGGTACAAGGCTCTAAGCAATTCTGTGCACTTCTTTATAGGAAACACTTTCTGGGCCACAACATTCTTTTCTTTATACACTTGGGGTCTTTCTCTCTGTCTGGAATGAATAAAATGCTAATCTTAATGTTCTGTTGTTTTTCATTTAAAATTGCAACATTTGAGAGATATTTTTTTCCTCCCCTTGGAAACTTATGTCTTTTCTCTGTTTTTATGGCCTGGAGGTTTTCTCTCCCTTTTTTATTTATCATCTCATATTGCCATGGTTTGAAGATACACAGCAGTGACGCAGGCTGCTGTAGGGTTTTGGTCTTTTGACTGGTTTCTATTTTTAGAGTGTTCTTACTTGCACTGAAAACAGGCAGCAGCCACTGTATTGGCCCCAGTATCTGGCACAGTTTTTGTCAGAAGATGCACTGTGAATAACACATCTTGCCCTATATTTAGGACTATGAAGAACATGATTCTTTTAAAGAACATACTCCACCTGTACAAGTAACAGATCTTGTGCCTGCCCTGATGTACCCCTGAACAAAGGAGACCAGAATTAACTTGGCTCAGCGTCTCCCCTGGGGCACAGAGCTGTGACCAGCTGTGTTAGCTCACCTGCACAAAGCCAGGTGAGCTCTGCTCTGCCCAGCTGGCCACCAAACACCAGGCACTGGCACTGCTTGGCAGCCCAGAGGATCAGCCTGCCTGCTCCTTCTGCCCAAAGGCTGATCAAAAAGCGGAATGTCTCCTCTAAGAGCTGGAACAGCTTCTCATCTCAATCCTCAGAGCAATTAGAGATGACAGAAGAGCCAGGATTTGCTCTTGTTGGCAGAGCAGTGCCTGTCCTTCAGCTTGCCAGAGTCCAGCTGAGCATCCTTCATGCGATCAGCCATGGATACTTCTTTTTGCCAAAGCAAAAAAAAATTAAGGTCTAATTTTATCCCAAGATGTGGCAGGATCACCCGGGCATTCCCAAAATTTTCACTGGTCAGAATTTTTTTTAAAATCCCTGCTCAGTACCTGGCATGGCTTTTTATCAGTTTGTGCTTTAGAAGAATCAGAAATTCGCACTTCTACCCTTTCCTGCAGCCACTTTCTGCCTAATTCAAACACCAGGAGAAATCTTCACTTGGGATAAATAAAATGAAGTAATTTTGTTAGCAGTTTCCTGAAGAAGAAGCTTTGCTCATGAAAGATTTCTTGAAATTGATTTTCCTGGTATGTGGTTTCCTTTTTTTAACTTGAATTTCCTCTGAGGTTTTGTCTCTATATTTTTCCCTGGATTACCTGAAGTAAGAAACTTTTAGCTGAGCTTCTTTTGAAGAAGAAATACCAGGAAAGAAAGATTCTGTTTGAGATTGTAATTTCTACCATTTAAAAATATTACAAAGGTTTGTATAAAAAAAACCCCAAGCTAACAAGAGTGAACAGGGCTAAGTGAAAGAAAATGCAGGCTGAGTGCTGGTGTGGGGTTTGAGCAGATTAAAAAAGGGTTCTTTTTGCCATCCAGTGTGAAAATATTATCCATGCCAGGCAGTTAATGCTGAGGCATTTAATGCTGTATAAAACTGCCCTGGGTGAGGGCAGAGTCTTGTACAGGCTGTTATTTCTCACATTTTCCTGTGACTCCCAGGTTCCTGTGGATATTTTGGGCAGTGACGGGCACTGAGCAGACCAGGTCCAGGTCCAGGCCCTTTCCTGGGGTCAGGCTGGTGGCCCAGGACACCCTTGTAGGCACCATGAGACTTTTCTGAGGAAAAGCCTCAGCCTGCTCTCAGACTCCTTCGTGCCACATGGAGACATCAGACACAGTCCAGACAGTGAAGTGACAGCTCTGTCCCCAGCAATGTCTGTCTCAAGTCACATCTTCAGTCTGCCAAGAGACAACGATGTGCTCAGAATCTGCATGGGGTGTGCCTCCCAATATGTTATATTCCACTTTTTATCCTGGTTTTATCACCCTTTTCCCATCACAGGCCAAGCCCATGGGTTGAGAAGTACAAGAGAGAACCTCACTGTCTGTTTTCCCATCTTGGATCGGGTCTCATGGACATTTGCCTTGTGACTACCCTGAAATAATTCTGTCTAGCGTCTGATTTTAAAATATCTCAGAGTCAAGCTTTGTGCAATATCATCTGTTCAAGGCAACACCCAAACTGAACTGCAACTCTACACTCAGTGCCCCTGCTTGTTTCTGAGGAGGAGTGAATTTAGTCCAGGAATGGAAAGATTTCTGCAGCTTCTGTACCTCCTGTTTGATAAACTTCTAGTTTGGGATGTGTTCTGGACTTGCAAAAGACATGAGGCCTCTTAACTTTTGCATTGTTTTGTAGTTGTCCTTATTTATTGCTACTTTTGCTTGCCCATCTTAAATCTAAATGTCACATGGCAGTGTATTTTGCCTTAATTAAAGGCATAATAGGAAGTTACTGAAAACAGTTTTTAGGTGATTATTTACCTTAATTAGAATGTTATTAATTAGTAATAGGATGAAGAAGAAGGAGAAGGAAAAGGAGAAGAAGAAGAAAGAAGGAGAAGGAGAAGAGGAATTAATAGAATTAATTAGAATACCCTTCTCTGTATCATTCCTATATCAGGCCTTAAAATTTTTCCCGCTATCCAGTATTTTCCATCTTCACATTCACCTGAATTGCTGGTTTTACTCCTCCAGCTCCTCCCTGGTGATTGAACAGGATTCTAATCTCAGTTCCAGGGCATTCTCCCCTCTCTCCTCCCTTCCACAATGCAATACCTTGGGAAACTCCAGGAGAGACCACTGCTGCTGTGTGTGATGAAGCAGGCAATACACGGGGTTAGGCATGGTGGTACCTTGGCAATAAATGAATAATTGGGTCAGAAGGAATGTCAGGAGGTCTCCTAGTCCACAGCACCCCAGATGTAGCCTGACAGGCACAGAACAGAGGGGAAGGATGGCTTCCCTTAGCTCAGTGACTTTACTTGGTTGTTTGTTGGCCTGGGAGCCAAGAAAGCAGCCCAGTTTCTCAGGCTTTTCAAGCCTGGCTCTGAGGCTCTCAAGGACACAAATCCGAAACAAAGATTAAACACCTGTGGTGTACATGACTAGCCTCACGGACTGTGTTTCTACGGGGTATCTTCTCCTCTGTCCAATGAACTGTCTGTAAATTGTTTTCCACAATGTAGACTATTTAAATCCATTATTTCATTCAATAAATGCTCTTTCTTGCTCATGTAAGAGAGTGCCATGTTACTGTGACCATCACCACTCCAGGAACCGCACACGGTAACAATTGTTCTTTTTTGAACATTAACTATAGCAAAGTTTGCCCTTGAGGGAGGCTGCAAATGGAAAGAAACACCAAACACTGCTCTCTTCTCCAGAAATTTCCTGCTGCACAGAGCCCCAAGTGGGAGTGATAGCCAGGATGGGGTGTGAAAGCAGCAATGCTGAGGAAGTTTATTTAGTGCTTCCTTTGGAGCGGGCTAGAGCTGTGGATGCAGCAGGACAGGGTGAGGGGTCACACCCTGTGTGTCCTCCCCATGGGCTGCAGCCCTTGGGAGCCCTCACCTCCTCAGAAAAATGATTTTGTACCTCTCTGCACCAGAAATCCATAATGTAAATCTAAGAGAGGCTGTTCAGTGCTTCATTCTAAACCTCTGCCTAACACAGGTCAGAGAATTCCTCCCAGTAATTCCTGCCCTGTGCATTGCATCCCAGCCTCTGTTTCAGCTAGAACAGACCCCTCAGATACAGAGATTTACTCATGTTGTAACAGCACTGGGAGCTGCAGAATTTGCTGCTTCCCTTGATAATTTTTTTAATCTAAACAAGCCCCTGAGTGGTAGAGTAGGCTTCAGACTATTCCAGAATAAACTGGACTTTTAAAATATTCTATGAAATATTTTAAAAGAGATTTGATAACTATGTGGAGCTTAATCTTACAATTCTTTATCTGGAAAAAGGTGACATCAGCAGCAGACCTGGCAGGCACTGTAAGACCATTTCATTTCACTAAGAAATTCTATAATTGCTCCATTACCTAAAGGTTATTATAGACATTACCCTTTACAGTAATGCAAATATGTTACTGGTATAAATGCTATTATTGAATAATTTTTATTAATTTAATCTCATTTGGTAACATGCTGATCCAGCATGCAGATTCTGGTCAGGCAAAAAAAAAATCAAACCCCAAATCCAAATGACAAAATCTTGATGGATGATGCTTTTGTCATGAGCACTCATTGCAGTTGTTGAGAAATCCAGTGTTGTTCCTATATCATTGACCAGCAGCATGAGAGTCCTGTTCTCTCATGTAGTAGTTCATAAAATGTCATTTCAACATTCCTTCTTTTCCTAAATGTAGCCTGAGACTTGGATGGGGGGTGGACTTTGGGAATACCTAAGCAACCTGATCCTGTAAGGTGTCCCTGTTCATGGCAGGAAGGTTGGGATAAAAAGGGCTTTAAGGTTCCTTACAAGCTTTCTGTGATTCTGTGATATTTGTGCATCCAGCAGCCATTTGGAGACCAGCTGTTCTGCAAATAGTGGTTGCCTCAAAAATCTAGGGAAAGCTATTCCCTGGACAATTTTCTCAAAATACACTGTGTTGGTTTACCTAAGGGGCTGTCCTGTATTCCTCAGGGTATCAAATCAATCTTAGATCTCTTTCTGTCTCAGAGCTGAAGTTCTAGGCTCCACAGAGCCATGGCATGAGCTAAGTCCAAAATCTCACAAGTGTTTGAAATACGTAAGCGAAAAGGAGAAAAGGAGTAGAAGGAAATCAGGAAATTTCTGTACAAACACCACTCAGAGACAGAGAAACCAGGGCAATTGCTCTTTTTGAGAGATCATTAACATCTCTGCAGTGGAGGTGTATTTCATTCCCATGGCTGGAGCTTCATTCAAACTCCTCTGTGTGATGACTCCAAGCTGTTCTCTGGGACCAGGGGCAGGGCTGTGTCCCCCTGGCAGAAGAGGACTGGCTGAAGCAGAGCAGGATTCCATCTGGGAATGTGATGTTGGTACCTGCAAGGATCTTTCTGCTTGAGTTAATTTAATTGTTATAAACTCCTGACCTTTACTTCTGGGAATTGCTCACACAATTAAGATGTGACCTACAAGATTGTTAGTGTGATCACAGCTGAGAAGATTTTGGGCACAAGAACAAATTGAGATTACACCAGAAACTCTGCAGTGTCTCCTTACATTTTAAATTGGGGTGGTGATAGTGAGTGTACACCATGTCCCTTTATTTTTTTGTTCACCATTTTTTAGCAAGTAAAATATTTCAGCACTTTTCCAGCACAGACAGGTGTCACACCTGGTTACAAAGCACACCCCTGACAAACTCCATGTGGAAACTTTTCTGGTCAATCCCAAGGTCAGCACATTCTGTGTTCCACAGTTAAGAATCTCTAGTGATGGAGATACCAGGGCAAAAGGGTTTTTTAATCCAGAATTGGATTATAGTACCAGAAATAGTTAAAAACCATGCCATGAGAGCTTCCCAGAGCCTGTCACTCCTGTGAGCCTGCTTTGTGCTCTAGGTTTTTACACACGGTGGTAACCCTCCCCAAAAAATGCATCTTATGAGCACATTAAAAATTACAGTAATTTCACAGTTATTAGCTGCACCTGATTATAAGCCGCACCTCCCAGTAGCCAGGTAGGCCACGGGATTTGTCCATATATAAGCTGCAACTGAATATAAGCCGCACTTTTTTTTTTTTTTTTTTTTAAAGCAAGGATCCATGTGTAACAAAGTAACAAATTAGTAACAGAATTGTGCCAGGGCAGGGTTTGGTGTCAGGTGCTCAAGTTGCAAACAGTTTTCATAGACCAGTGAAGCCTTTAAAGGCAGCCCCAGGCACCCTCCCCAGCCGGCTCTCACTTCCGGGTTGGCATTTTGCTGGGATTTGTCCATAGATAAGCCGCACCTGAATATAAGCCGCACTACTGGGGTAGGCTGGATTCTTCAATGAAAAAGGTGCGGCTTATAATCTTGAAATTACTGTACTTTTAGGGGAAGCAGTTTGATCAAATAAGTGCATTCAAACTTTCCCTTTGCGGTGCCCACTGAGCTGGGCTGGCACACAGCTGGCACATCTGCATGGTGAGAGAGAAAAGGAACCATTCTAGCTGTAAACCCACTGTAGCTGGATTTGTAAGCTGCAGTGTAGGACCGATCTTTGCAGTGAGTCTGGTTCAAAGCACCTCCCAAAACTTCTTGTACCCACTCATTTGTGAGCCCAGACACAATTTTCCACTCACAATATGAGATTCAATCCCTTCTTGACCCAGATGAAAGTCTCATCCTCTCCAGCATGCCAAAATAGCCCAGCAAAGAGATGCTACCACCAACAGGTATCATCTGCTACCACATTCCACTGAGTTCAAGCTGTTGGAATCACCTGGTTTGGTCTCCTGTGCAGAAAAGTTTATTTTTCTTGGAGCCAGCTCCTTCATGATTGAAATGGAGCATAAATTTTATTAAAATATCTTATCTTCACTTTAAAAGGTCAGATGATTTTATACAATATCATAGTGAAGCATTCTGCTCCAGTGCTTAGTTACTGACACCATTCAAAATGTCTTGTTCTATACTTGGAATTTGCAGATTCAATCTCCAAGGATTGCTACATTTTCTGGTTTGAAGTGTCCTTTGTGTGACGCCTGTTTCCACTCTTCCTGACTCTTTACTTCATTTAAATCACACCCTATTTTTCTCTCTGATAAAGAAAATAGCATAAATGGAAATCAAAAGTTCTGTTCCATGAATGATAATGGTTTGGGATGTTTACATTAATTGGGTCAGAGCACAACTTCTATTAAACTACTGCAAAATCCAGGTAACCTGTTGGAGCAACATTAAACTGCAGTGTTTTAAAGTCACACAAGTATTCAGTGGGTGTGTTTCTGAGGAAAATTTCATTTTAAGAGATGAGTTTTGTATTGAAAATTTCTCTTATGAAAAGATAGCTTCAGATGTAAGATCATGCTCTTGGCAAATTACTGCTTTGCTTGGGCTTCTTCTCTTTTCTTTCAAGATGTCTCTTTAAGACAATGCAGTTTCTCAACATCCTTTTAGAAGATTATCCCTCAATGGCTTTATTATTTCACAAGTGAAAGCATAAACAGAGTCTATGACACCCCTTTATAAAAACAAAGACCTTGTAAAAAACTTCTTTATGTTTTGTTCTGCTTAGTTAGCTTTCTTGCAACAGCTTCTTTTCCAATAGTTTTCCACATCTTCTTGGTCAATTACACAAATGAATTGCTGGGGAAGTAATTTGCTGTCTGCTCATGTCATTGCTGTGCATAGTTTGACTTGATTAGACTTGCCATGCCACCTTGCTTCGAGTCTTTCTGCCACTTACTCTGCCAAATGCAATGTTAATCCATCTTTCATAAATGCAGCTCAGTGGTTTCATTGTCAGTGATTTTATTAACTAACACACCACCTCACAGCCACTTGTTGCCCTCAGCTTCATAACATGACCCTCTTGGGATCCAAATAACTGCTGCTTCATGAACAATTCTCATTTCTTTTACAAATTGTAGCCATCTGTGTATCCTTGCTCTCTGCACATTTTCACAAGTGCTTTTCTACCCTTATCACTTGATACAGAGCTGATTGTCAACACTCATATAAATCCATGGAAGTTGTTGTGGATGAGCTCCAATCAGCATGGAACTGCTGAGAATTTGGCCCCAGACAATTTCTCCTCCGAATTTTGTACTCTTTCTTTTCTATTAGTCTGGCTTTAGCAGTGACTCCATCCTAAGAATGCTCAGGAATTAATTTAAATTTATTTTGTGTTTACCTCCCTGAAAAGCCTCTCATGGGGATGGAGGAGCCCAGTGGGAATGGGATCCCCTACAAGGTGTGGATATGAGGGAAGATGGGGCCAATGCAGTTTTTGGGAAGCTGAGGTGCAGACCGAGTCCTGGAGTCTTCCTGCCAAGGTCCCACAGCCACATTTGCCTTATACACAGGTGATTCTTTTGCATCTTTGTTGGGAAAACTTCACCATTTCTTTTGCTTGTCATGTTTCATTTTTGTATTTATAACCCAGGATGAAGGCTGCGACTGTGCTGCCCTACTTAGTCTGTGGTCCTTGTTCCCTCGTGGTTTTCATCCCAGACAGGGCTGATGTGTTTTTTGTGGGGAAACTCCATTCTTAGGAGATCAGGAGCTTTTGATCTGCCATGGCAGATGGGAGCTGTGCAATGTCTGATCAAAGGGGGAAGGACCTGAGATATTTCAGATGAAACCATGTCCATGAGATGAGATGCAGCCCAAGTGTGCTTCCAGCTCCAGAATATATTCCTCTCTCTATTTTTATTCCTAGGGTGAATTTGTCCAGTTTCTAAGTGACAAATGGCTGCTTCAGCATAATTTCTGGTTTCTTTTGCATGTCTGCTGTTCTGCTGACACACAAACTCCTCCCTATTCTTGGGGAGAGTGTCCTAGATCTGAGTCTCCAGAACTGCTGCTTTCCCCACCACATTTTCTGTACAATACAGAAGGGAACAGCTCCAACAGCAGAATTGTGGAAAGGAGTCACAACCAGCCAAGTGCTTGGATGTCAGGACTTTTCCCAAGATTGCAGGAGGTCTGCAGGTTCTGAATCTTCACTGATACCTTATGCACCTTAAACTGGCACACTCACATTGAGAAAGAACAATTTGGTGTTTGGGTTGAGCAAAACTTTGAATTCTGCACTAATGTTAACAAACCTTCCATCAAAATCAGTATATTTCCCTGAAAGGGTTTGGTTTCAGCCAGCCAGAAGTTTTTTGACAAACAATCATAGTAATTTTATTTCCTTCCCTCAAAAAATTCCTGAAGTGTTTCCTAATTACATGTCCAACAAAAGATTATAAAAGATGGTTTAAGACCCAGTTGTAGCAGGTGTGGTGTGAATCTTCCCAAGATCATCCAGGTACCAAGATGCATAACCCAGGATATTGCATAAGTATGTAGGCTATTGATGACAAAGAGAGCACAAGATTGTGCCTAAAATAAACAGAAAAATATAGAAAATTATCTGTCAGCAAAATCACCTCCAAGCATGTTTCAGAATTTTCCATGAGGCATCAGGAGGGATCTTTGACCCAAGCTCAAAAAAAATGCTTCTGCCTTTCGTTATGTATCTCAGTCACAGACTGACACTTTAGGTTCATCTCAGCAGTGTTTGTGCCATCAGAATCCAGTGTGAATTCTTCTGTGACAGCATTAGATCAATCATGTTTTAAAGAATGCGAGTAATTGCATCTACTCCATCTTCTGAGAGAGTCCGAAACTGACACTTTGGGTTCACTGCAACCTGAGTTGCTAACACGGGTTGGAAGGTGAGAGAAAAGTATCACAAAGCTGTATTTTTAATATTCTTATGTAAAGCAAGTTGGAAAGGAAAAGAAAAAGAAAAGAAAAAGAAAAAGAAAAAAAGAATATGAGCAAAATGCCTAAAATCAGTTTTTGAAAACTGGGATAAAAATGATAAAAGCTGGGGACTTCACTGAACTCAAAGCACTGTTAGCACTTATTGAACACACACTGAGGTTATAATTTTAATGGGTAGGTCAGAGTATTTGAAATACTGGTGTCTGCAATAACCTCTGTGATCAAGGTCTTTAAAGGGAATCTTTGCTACAGAGACAGACCTAAATGGAGAGTAGAAAATGCCACTTGGGTCTAATATCTTGGTGAAGGACTGGTACTTGAGGTCTTTGAAAAAAATTGGTTATCAGCCCAGTAAAAGAGCTTTTCCTTGTGCTGTAGATGTTCTAAAAGTCCATCACATTTTGTGCATCTTTGCTAAACCTGCATTTCCTTTTCAGAGCTTTGTATGTAGGAACTAGGACTTCCAGACAGGTCAAAACTAGACTAGAATTAGACTGTGCTTTTCATAGCAGTGAAAAATAATCAATGGAGTACATGGGGAGTATTCTTGTCATCTGCCTGTTGCTGGCATGTTTTCAAATGACATTAGGTGTTTTTCAAAATGGAGCTCAGCTTCATATGGGGAAAAGCCCCAGGAAATTCTCAGGTGTATATTACACAGAAAGTCAGTCTATATATTCTACACCTTCTGTATATTCTACACCACCTGGCAAGGCCATGCCACAAGTGTGGAAGGGCAGCAGGAACTTAGAGATTTTCACTGGGATGAATTTGCATCCAGACAGATTCCCTCTGGCTTCACTGCAGCTGTCCTGCTAAGAAAAAGCCCTACACACTTCTGCTCTTCCCATGTGCCTCAAGGGGCCACTCCTGGCTGGGAAGGTTCTCTAAGGGCATCCTGCAGCTGCACCTCCTGAAGGCTTGGGGACACTGGAAAAGCTGTTCCCTTCCCTTTCCTCATATCCAGAAGGAGCTTAGACTTGGCATTTTATTCAGGTGGAAGGAGGGTGAGCACTGGAAGCAGCTGGGATTACATCTTTTCTGTTTCTCAGGATTTCTAGTCAGGATGGACCAGGAAAATTCATCCAGATAGCAATGGAGAAACAAAGGCCAGGGGAATGGCACAGGACTTGCACAGATATTAAACTTTTTCCTCCTCATTTTAGTGTTTTCATTAGTCCTTCTCAGACTTCATCCCCAGGTAAAAATGGGAATTTCATGGTCACTGGTTGTATCTGGGCCATGGGGGTAAGATCTGCGATGAGGCTTGAGGTAATGAGGACACATCAGGATAGTTTTGTCTCTTCTTGCTGTCTTAAACTATTCAGTTTTCTACAAAGAAATGGAAATCAAAAGGTTTTATCGATTAACTTAATCATCTGAATCTGTTTTTTGTGTTCCCTTGATGCTGTGAAATCCAAGCATCGCACTCCTGCCAGGCACTAAAAGGTCACATTCCAAGGTCATTAAAAGCAGCAGCATGCTTAATGAGGAGCCCTTGCAGAGCAGCACAAAGACACCCCTCCCTTTCTGTACAGGATTTATTTTTTAATAAAAGTGACCAAGATAGCAGCCCATGTAACACCCTGTGCTGTGCTGGCTGCTCTGCAGCAAGGCCTGGTGATTTGCAAACTCTCTCTGCAGTGTTAATGTCTGTGTGAGCAACCTGGAGCAGGCAGGGCTGTGTTATTGCTCTGAAAGCTCTGCCCAGCCGCGTGGGTCTGACTCACTCTGGGTGCAGTTGCAGCGCTCATTATGCAGATATGAATTTTTAAATGGTGTGGTTTTATTACCTTCTGCTTTCTTACACAGACTCCACTGCTGGGGAGCCCAAAGTACAGGAGCTCACTCCCTGGGTCTTTTATGGACTATCATCAGAAGAATCTGCCTGGCTGTTTTGGTAGACTTGGCTTATTAGCTCCAAACAGCAAGGAGGATGGATGTGGGACTAGACAAACCTTCAGCTGAGGTTTTGTGAGTGCAAAATGCAACAGAGGGAATTGAAAACTAAGATTTTGTCCCGCTTTGTTGTAGTGCCAGGAATCCCCTTGTGTGGGATTCATCACTCGAGTTAGGCACAGGGCTTCCTTGATAAGTGGCATGGACCTCACAGCATCATCATCTTCAGAGTAGTTTAGAAGGCAGAATGTCTGCACCAGCCATCCACACATCTTATACAGAAAGAATGTGACCTTGTGTGTTCGCATCCTGAAGAGAAACAGCCACTCTTCCCTGCATGATCTGCCTCCTTTCCTTTGTCCTCTCAGGTGAGATTCACTGCCACCGCTCCTTCATCCTCTCAGGTGAGATTCACTGCAGTCAGCCCTGGCAACACAGGTGTGCACCCAGCTTCACTCCTGGAGCTGGAGCTGTAATTATACAGAGAACCTCTGAGCACAGAGATCAGGCTGTGGAACAAGCAGATGTACCAGAGGACTGCACCTCCTCTCTTCCCACCTTTCCCCCTTTGGGATACATGACTATTATGCTAATTTTCATAGAAAGGAGAGGCTTTAAAGTGGGAAAGGGCAGGCAGAGGGTGATGACATGTGAGCAATACACGAGTGACAGAGGCACCTGCTGTCCTAGAGCATTTTCAAATGTTAAAAAACATATAATTGAGGGTAGTGGAAAGTTGAAAGAGTGCATGGGGAGCTTTTAAAGTGGAGGGCTGGTGCTTACATGAAGGATTGCCCTTTCATCTCTCTGATCCTGGCAGCCTCCAGGAGCAGTCATATTCAAATGGTGAAGGATTAGGAAAAGAAGTTCCATGTGTGGACAAAATAAGAATCACATTTGCCCTTTCCTTTCAAGTTGTCCTTTTTCATTCCAAGACTTTGCTAAATAAATAAATCTTCACACTGAGAGCTACCATTTATTGTCTGCATTTCTGACATAAACCTGCTTCTTTCATGCTCTGTTCTGTGAGCCACAGAGACCATTCCAAAACCCTGGGGAAATGCAATTGTGCATCTAATTTCCTACTGGTGAAAGCAAAGGTTTTCAAGCAGATCTGATGACTGTGGGCAACCACTTTGTGAGAAATCCAAAGGGAACCTGCAACTCAGAAAATGCTGAGCCTTCTGAAAGCTGTCTGCTCAGACAGAATTTGATGGGGGGAGGAAAAAAAGTTTGCTTGGTTTTTTTCCCCGTTTTTAAGTTTGCAGATGGAGCTCAGCTCTTATGGGAGCAAGGATGAGTAGTGTGAGGATGAGCCAGACATAGGACTGTGGGCTGTGTTGCGACTGCCCCAGATGGATGTGTTGATCCCTTGGCGTGAAGCATCCTCTGCTGTTCCCATCCCAAACAGCTCCTGATCACAGACTAGCAGCTGAGCTGTGCTGCTGGTTATCAAAACACTCTGGGAAGGTTAGAGAGGAGTGTGCTTTTTATCAAAGATTGAATCAGGAGAGTTCATCTCCCTCTAATTAAACCAAAGTTTTCAGATCAGTTGGGTATATTTTACTGATCTTGTTGCACAAACTTATCCCACTTGTGTGGCCCTGAGATAGAAATATTTGAATATTACCCTGTGTTTGCTATGTGTGCACAAGCTGGTTCAAAGAGCACTGAAGGCAGAAGCCTCAGAATCCTCTGTCTTTCATTATAAATATCCTACACCAGTGAAGAGTCACCATTTTTAGTAGTGACACATGAAGTGTAGCTGTGGGTACGTGGGTAAGTAACATGGAATCACTGAATGGTCTGGGTTTGAAGTGACTTTTAAGATCATCCCCATTCCACCCCACTGCCATGGGCAGGGACACTTTCCACCACACCAGGAGTCTTGGGTTACAATACAGGATGTGATCAAAATTATCTATTCTATCACCATCTGTTGAGGGTAGGGGCAGTGATCCTGGTCTCTGTGGGAGATAATCTGTTAATGGGCCATCCATTGAAACCAGGTGGGGCAGTGTTCTTTATCTTTTCACAACCCATCCTTCCTCCAGGAGATATCTTCTGCTAATGGACCACTGAGTCCCAGTGCATGACTGATAAAATTATTTCATCCCACCGGGAGATGCTGCAGCCAGGGGGAAGAGCCCAACATTTCTTAACAAGATAAAACCAGAGATTTTGGGACACTAAGGGACACTTTCTCCACTGAACTCCAGAGGAAAACCGTATTTCTCCACATCACCACTGACTCCGGAGGGAAACTGCACCTTCTACAGGACCACTGCTCCAACTGAAGCACATCTGTAACTTCAGGAGGATGCAGCCACCATTGAATGGGCTGCAACACCCTGACTTTGTTAGGGTTTGGAGTTTGTTTCTTTGTAATACTGTATTTCTATTTTAATTTCCCTAGTAAATAACTGTTATTCCTAATTCCCATATCTTTGCCTGAGAGCCCCTTAATTTCAAAATTATAATAATTTGGAGGGAGGGAGTTTACATTCTCCATCTCAAAGAGAGGCTCCTGCCTTTCTTAGCAGACATCTGTCCTCCAAACTAAGACATCAGGTCACTCAAAACTCCCTCTAACCTGGCCTTGAACACTTTCTGAGATGGGGCATCCACAGCTTCTCTGGACAGCCTGTGCCAGGGCCTTAGCACCCTCACAGGGAAGAATTTCTTCCTAATATCTTGTCTAAATCTACTTTCTTTCAGTTTGAGGCTATTCCTTCTTCTGCAGCCACTTCATGCCCTTTTCAAAAATTCCTCCCCATCTCTCCTGCAGCCCCTTCAGGTACTGGAAGGTGCTCTAGGATTTCCCCAGGCTGAACTGCCCCAGGTCCCTGTGCCTCTGTAGGAGAGGTTCCAAATCATGAATGAAATCACATCCTGAGGACACGATGTTCTACGACCTACTGAATAACTGTGCAGCACAAGAAGGATTTTGCTCTCATCTCAAGGACCTAGGCTGGTTAAACACTTCTGCATTCCAGAATACTGAATGGCTGAATGGACTGTGCCAGGATTTGAACTTCTTCTAAGTCATTGATTCACTTCAGAAAAAGTGTTAGCATGACACCAGGTGTTTTGCTATGTGTATCCTGGTGTAACTGAAAGAAGGATCTCATGTTTGCAAACCACACTAGCTCTTTACCTGCCTCCTGCTTTTTGAGACGAAACCTCTCCTGCCCCAAAATCAACCCGAGATGTCCAACAGGCAGCACTGCTCACAGCATATGAATAGCCTACAAGGGAAATGTTTTGAAAATGTTGCAACTTTTTATTGTTAAAATAATATTCGCTGTGCTTCTGCCAACAGAGTTTGACTTGGCTTGGATTGGCTTGACTGTACTTCTCCTTTGTGTGCTGATCCAGAGCCTGAGAAAGAAATGGGCACCAGGCAACCCAGTGCTCTCTTCACCCTGATACCAGTGCAGGGACAGTCTGGGGACACTGGCCCCAGAAGGCTGAGGGCAGCACAGGCTGGGAGGGCTGTGTGTCACTCTCCAGTCCCATCACCAATTTATCACATTGCTGCTGCTGTGGAGCCCTCCTCTCTGCCTGTTAGAGCAGGGTAGGCAGTGCAGTTCGCATGTGGAGTAGTCTGAACTCAGAATATTTCATTTTATTGGTGGAAAGTGTAACTATTTTCTATGCTAGACATGAAGCTCAAGGCTGCAGAAAGATAACAAGGAGATAACACAAGTTATGCCTGGCTCTGGCTGCCTCTCCTTGAGGAGTGTTGAGGAGGATAGCCATGTTCATCTGTCAAGAGAAAGTGATTTTGGAACGTTTGAAGCCTTTTGGAAATTTTGAAGTCATCTGAGTTTCCCTGTATTTTGATTGTTATCCTGCATTTTTAATATTCCTACTGTGTGTGTTTTTTTTTTCTTGTAAACCATATTGGTAACATTTGATAAAATAATTTCAACTGACTGTGTCTCAGGTGGAAAATTTAAAATTTGTTTGGAACTATATTTTCATTTTGTGAACTGGCCCACTTTGGAACAGGAATGCACAAAAAAGTCAGCAGAGCTGTGATGTGACCACAGGAAAGAATTTCTTTGAATCAGCACTGTTGCATGGCCTGAAGCAACACAAGCTTTGTGTGTACTTGCATGCTTCAGACATGAAACATCAGCAGGGAACACAAACAGAGCAGAGTTTGACCTAATGGACATGGAAATATATCCTGCAAGAAAATGTCCCAGCAGGGTGTGGATGTGTATTACAATTTCTGGCCTTTTGGACAACTGTTCATTTATCCTAGACATGCTGTCCCCTAGAAGAAATGCTGCTTTTTAAAGAGCCCTCTTCACGCTGCTGAGACCCTTCCAAACAGGAGCACACTAGCTGGCCAACTTAATGAATATTCATCATTAATGCATAAACCATAATTTGTATTCAGGCAGCTATTGCTTCCCCCTCTATGGTGGCATCAAAGTAGTTACAGGGGTTTTAAATGTGAAGGGCTGATTAAGAGGAGAGGGGAAGGCAAATTTCACACTTCAATTCATGTTTTTGAGCCAGCCCCTCTGGTTGCAGATTGCCTAAACGCCATCGGCTGCTCCCCACAGCTGCTGCTGAGGATGAGAAGCAATCCAGCTTGCCCTCAAGTCTCTGGCTAACAGCAAAGGTCAGGAAAGCAGTGTTGTGATATTCGACAGGCTAACACTGCAATTAAGGAGAGTCTGGGGAACAAAACCCTGCTGATGGCTGGCTTGTCAGCGTCCTGTCTCTGCATGCTGGCTGATACTCAGGACAGCTGCCCATGAAAAGCAAATTAAACCCATCCCTACTGCACAGCCTGCAGCAGGAGTGTGTCTTTCACACCAGGAAAGGCACAGGCAGGACTCAGAGCTGCTCAGATGTGTGTGCCCCAACCACGTCCTGGCAAGGTGCCCGTCTGCTGAGAGCAGTGCTTGGTGCAGTGCAGCCAGCTCTGCAGAATCCCCATAAAGGCTTTGAGCTGTGTGCTGCTTTCTCTTATCCCCAGGTTCATGCCTGTGTCCCTCTTTTAGACCCTTTGCCTTTACACCCCTCCTTTTCCAACCTATTACAGCTGTTGTGGCTCAGGGAGGAGATGGAGAGCGCAGGAAAGGGGGGGATGCTTTAGACAAGCCCCAGAACTTGCTCCCAGCACAAGAATCTCCAGAAGATCAGGCTGGAGGACCTGGATCCTTGCTGGATGGAAGGCATGGTCTGACAGGGAGGCAGAGTGCAGACAGGACATGTGCTGGTAAAGGTCCCATCAGCAGCCCCTTGGTTGTTAACCACATCTCTGGTCACCCCCAAACTTGACTTCTTGGCATATAGCCCATGTGAGGGGCCAGGCAGCAGATTGAGGGGTCTCTCTGGAGTGGAAAAAGTGACTCTACTGTGGTTTTTGGCCTTTATATCACATGGAAGAAGAAAAAGTGGAGGAACAGCCCAGACATCCCTTCTGTACCTCTCTCCCTGCTCAGTGTGGGACACAGAGAGCACCCATTTGACTCCCAAAGGAATCCAGGCTGGTTTCTCCACGATGCCAGGTGCTGGGGTAGAACAAGGTGCTGTGGTGCTGCCCCAGTGCAGAGCTGTGCATCACACTGTGTACCTGCTGCCTTCTCCCCTTTCTCTTGGGTAAACGTGCTCTACTGAACGCAATAATAATTTCTGTAACCCTCCATGCTATCCCTCAGCCGAGGAAGCACTATTTTAAGATGTGCAATATATCAGTAAGTGGAAAAAACCCAAAAACTAGAGCATTTAAATGTATTCAAACTGTGCAAATCCTTGAGCATGTTGGATGGGAAGAAGTTCATCAATTAAACTCCTCTGTGTGGTTCCTCCAGGGTGTTTCATTTCCACTGCTGCCCCTGTCCTGGTGTGGGGCATGAGCATGTGCAGGACAGAAGGAATCACAGAAATACCTGTCTGGTCTGTTCCCCACAGCAAAAAACATTTCCAAAGGGTCTTTTCCTAAGGCATTCACCATCCTAGAAAACAGAGATGTGCACACCAAGGTAAAGAAAATGCAAACAAACTACAATTCCTTAGGGGTGCTTCCCCTCACTCTTTCTCAGATACAAATAACTGTAAAAAAATAAAATATTAGAAGGTCTGAGTTATTTATCAAGCCCAGAGACCAAACATTTTCACCCCATTCTACCTCTGCAAATTGTGTGAGAGACCCACTGTCAATCCTGCAATGGGTAAATGGGTTTTTTTAACTCTATTTCCTCTCCTTTTCTTCCCTTCTAGTGCTCTCTAAAATGGGTTTCCTTTCCCTTGGTTTATTAGATTTGTCTGAATTTGGCTCTGTAATATTTTAAAGTGATGAAGACCCCTCCTGGCTAGTTTTGCAGGCTGATGGACTGTGTGCAGCTCACTGCTGCTGTCCATGAAATATTATTTGATGCCCTGTGAGAAGAGGAGGAGGTTCTTGGCAGACCAAGAGAGAACTGGAACAGTGTCCCATAGCACTGTGTGGAAATAGACCCATTTTATCCCTCTAAATTG
Organism: Sialia sialis; assembly: GCA_009812075.1. Taxonomy (NCBI): domain Eukaryota; kingdom Metazoa; phylum Chordata; class Aves; order Passeriformes; family Turdidae; genus Sialia; species Sialia sialis. The sequence goes on from VRYO01002775.1 coordinate 1,377,720, forward strand.
TGTTTGAAATATCTTTACTGAATGTGACAGGTCAGAAAATGAAATATTCATTCGGCAGGAAACTTACAATTTTATTTTCAAACAAGCGCTAGAAGTCAAAATTAAATACCAAGTGAAGTTGGGGAATTTTTTGTTCCTGAAATATTGAGATGTCTTGATTGAAATGCTTCGTAATGGTAATTTAGAACATTTTTCTCTTATTTCTGCTTGTCACAATGGTAGCTGAAATTATTCTATTGAAACAAAATGATTGAATCTATCACAATGAAATGTAATTTCTGGTGAAAGAACTGATGGAATTTGATACCTTGCTGCAGAATTTCCCAATTTTGCCAAAAAAAACCCAACTTACTGTTGAAAACTTGATCAAACAGCCCTTTTGGACTCGTTATTCCACTATCATCTGTGATATTTTGTGTAAAAACAGTGCCAATGGACAGAAAGGCAGATTTTGATAACCAGCACGGAGAAAGGCATCAATGAGATTTAGGTCCCTTTTCCATCTGATTTTCTGTTCAGTTGACCTAACTATTTAATGTGAGTTCTCTTCATCCCTTCGAGTATTTGTCTGGGGATGAACATCTAGCCCACAATGACAGGAAAAGCCATCAAAGCTCTGTGATGATCATCTTCCTTCTATGGAGTTCCTGCAGCACCAGGCAGCCACGACACCTGAGAAGATTTTCTCTCCATCCTGACTGGACCAGTCACGTCTGCTAAACTCAAACATTTTTTGGCAGTCCCTTAGAGCCTACCTTTGTACAGGATGCCTCCAGTCCCACTCTGGATGTGCTCCACTTTTCCTGATCAAGCCTCTGACTTTATTTATTTCTGATGGAGCTGATCTCAGGGGGCTGTAGCAGCCAGACAGGGTCGTGTGTAGGGGTGGAGGAGGTGAGAGCTATTAAATGCTGCTTCACAAAGTGCTTCTCTTGCTGGTTAACCTCCTTCTCATCCATGCTTTTCGAAGACCAGCCAATCCTTTGAGCCACTTGGGAGCTATAAATGTTGAGTTTTTGCATCAGGTAGGCAGAGGGGCACCGTGAGTGCTCACAGGGGCTCTTGGAGAGGAAGATCCTTCCCACAGGGAGCCTTTGCAAGTGTGACAGCTCTCTAACACTAATACTCCTATTACCTCTAACATCTCAGCTTTGCTAGGCAGGAGCATGAAGCCCACAATATTAGCATCCAAGATACGTGGCTATTAATAGCTGCTCACAAGTTCTTAATTAGATTGGCATATATTGAAGTAATGTAGTTGAATTAAGCCAGACTGAATGCAGAGCTACTATCAGAATTTCCAGACTTTTAACCAGATTTTCCATTGTTGCCTTGTCTTTATGAGCACAGTGAAATTTTCTTTAGGATGCTGCCTGGACAAAATGCAGGACACCTATAGAAAGATAATAAATAACCTGGTGCTCACCCCCCCCACCCCTCTCCTTTCTGCATGATTGAATTTCTCAGCACCTAATAACAGTTCCTGCCAGCACAGCATCAATTCTAAATCTCAACACACAGGGAAAAAAGTAAGTTTAGACAATATTGAAGTGAAGCAACTAAAAGTTGGAATTGAAGTCTTGGCACTGAGTACAAAGTCTGAAATTTATTCAACTTCAGAAACATCCCAGGCTCCACTTTGGAAGAGCCTATTGTGGATATCTTAATTCAGTGTCTGAGGACTTCATGACTTCATTCAGGGTTTTTGAAAAGTCTATTAAATGTTCCAATTGCTTTCTCAGAATTCACAATTGTCTTCTGTGACTGACTGGTTTTTTCTTTCTGGGTTTGGTTGGTTTTATTTTTACCTCCAGCCTCAATAATTCAGACCTGTTAAGTGCTGACTGATTTTTTTCAATGCCTTAAAGAGCACTAAAATTTCAGCCAGGTGCTGTAGCTAACTGGTTCAGGCTATGAAAATTCATAGGATTTCCAAAAGACCTGGCTTGTTCCCACTCATGATGCAGCTGTGCCAACCAATTCTAAGATTTTTGACAGAGGTGCAGTGATTGGTGAAGGCAGGCAAGGGAGAGTAATTTATCACCAGAGTACAGGATCAGTCAGCTATAGCAACAACAACAAAAACCAGCAACATTCTCCAAACTGAAATAGAAAGTACAGTAATTTCACGTGTGTAAGGCACACCGGAGTATAAGGCGCACTTCTGGGTTGTCGGCAATTTCCGTACTTTGCCCATGTATAAATCGCACCAGACTATAAGTTGCACTTTTTTTTTTGTGGCGAGGATCCACACGCAACAAAGTAACAAATTAGTAACAGAATCACTCGATCGTGGGGTTTACTGGCAGGTGCTCAATTTGCAAACACTTCACAGACCGGCAGAGCCTTTAAACGCAGTTCCGGGCACCCTTCCCGAGCCGCGGGCCCCGGCACTCCTGCCCCCAGCGCCAGCTGCTGTGGCTGCCCTCACACTTCCAGGCTGGCAAATTTCTGAACTTTGTCCATATATTTGTCCATATATAAGGCACACCGGCCTGTAAGCTGCACTTCTGGGTTTCAATCGAAATTTTAGTCAAAAGGGTGCACCTTATACACGTGAAATTACTGTTATGTATTCAAACAGACACTCACTCCTCCAGTGGGAGTCACTTGCCCAGGTTGTCAGGCTCCCACACTTTCTGTACCCTATAGGGATATTGGAAAATAACTCCACAGCCATCAAATATTTGTGCTTTTATAACATTTAATGTTATGCAAATTCTCTGCCAGACCATGCCTCAGAAATGTCTGTTTGGCCTCTAACTCTGCTTGTGTCAAAGGAGTATTTTTGCTTTTGTTACACAAGACAGTAGTTAAATTCAACTAAATGTGTCAAATTAGTAATGCTGGAGTGAGTTTTCTGCAAGAACTTTTGATCTCTTTGAGAGGTGGAACAGCAAGTTGGGATTAGCATGGAGGTTTGATGGATCATCTACCTTAGTGAAGAGGGAAGGGAATAACGAAATGACTCAATGAATGTACTGGTGGATTTAAATACTGTGATCAGAAATTGAAAGTGCTGGAAGTAGAAAGACAGTTCAGGAAATGAGAAAAAGCATGAAAAGAAAATTTGCCATTTAGACCATAGGAATTAACGTTGGGAGAGGCTGGCCAGGGGAGGTAAGGCAGGCATTCTGATGAGGAATCATCACACACTTCAGGAAAGTTCATCTCATACACAACCTCTTCACTCAAGTATTCAGTGAAATGTGTTTTAATTCCTGTCGTTTATCCTTAATAAACCTAAAGTCACCCTGCAAGGAAAAGGACTTGTTACAAAAGCATGTAGTGTCAGGATAAGGGGGAATGGCTTTGACCTGGCAGTAGATTAAGGTGAGATATTAAGACAATATTTTTTTGCTGTGAATTTGGTGAGGCCCTGACCCACGCTGCCCAGAGGAGCTGTGAATTCCCCATCCCTGGAAATGTTCCAGGCCAGGCTGGATGGAACTGGGAGCAACCTGGTCTGATGGGAGGTGTCCCTGCCCATGGTAGGGGATTGGGAATAGATCTTTGAGGTCCCTTCCAAGCCAAACCCTGCTGTGATCTGTGTTTCTCTGACATTGCAGATAGGTGGGCTCCACAGGGCTGAGCAGGAGGCTTGGCTGTTCTTGTGCTGCTGCCAAACATAAGGAAGAGGCACGACTTGCTCTGAAACCACAGAGCAGATCTTCTCTTTGTGTCTCTAACCATTAGGAACTGATGTTTTCTTTCACTATTCATGTCTTGGGAGATTGCAAATGAAAACACTGAGAAATAATACCACAACAAATGTACATGTTGCTATTATGTGGAATTACACAATGAGTCTTTTAAGACAACAAAGCTGATCATAATTAAAGTAGCATTATAAAGACATTCCATGGCTTTTGGGCTCTCAGTTGCTTTAGTGTCTGTCTGGGTTAATTGACCATATAAGAGAATTGGCCTCCAATTTATACTGTTTTAATCAAGATTGAGAACTATGCAGTAATGCTGCATCCTTGCCTCAGTCTGTAGTGCTTGAAATACAGAGTTTTACTCTGAAATGGACAGCTGCATGCTGGTGCAGATTTAGCAATTTAATAAAAAAATCTGCAGACTTTCAGTTGGTAAGTGATATCTTTTGAACAAGATACAAAACCAAGAGCTTTGATCTAGTTGTTATTTGTTGTTAGTCATGCCTTGGTTCACATCCTGATGTAAAGAAAATAGCTGGGGTTGACTGCCCACTCAGGCTACCTCTGTGGACAGCTAACAAATGCTCCTCTTCAGCATCTTTTCTTCAAAATCACAGATGT
>VRYO01002775.1:1382999-1456580 GCA_009812075.1 Sialia sialis
AAGAAAATAAAAAATTGTGCAGCTGTTATTTAATAATCTCACCCCAACACACAGAGGTCAGAATCTGCTGGTAAGGGCTGCTGAAGCTTCTTAATTTCTTTTCTGCTGGCCTTTGATTAACAGACTGTCAAGGCTGTTCTTTGCTTGCAGCCCTGCAGCACTGGCAGGTATAAGTGAGAAAAATGTTGCTTTGGATGAACTTGACTGGCCCAGTGCAGTCAGTGGTGACCCCAAGGACAGAGTGGATGCGTCACTGTCAGAGGAGGTGCTCAGAGCACTTCAATCCATCATGATGGGAGCCCCTATTCAGAGCAAGCAGAAGGCCAAGTCGTGCCTTGCCACAGCATATTTCCACAGACTGGTGCTCAAATGCTGAATTTCTTGCTCACTCTGTCTTTGAGGCTGGTAATCCTCAAAAACACCTGAGATTTGTCACCTAATGAGAGGCAAACAAGCTCCTTGCTGACCACAGGGCCAGATGGTTGCAATGATTTCTGGAGTGCTCTGCAGCTTGTCAGCTTTGGACAAAATTTTGTGACATTTTTTAAAGGAACAAAAAATTGTCGCTGGTCAAAGTGGATGGTGTGCTTGCAGGGCACAGCGTGCATGCTGCTGTGACTGCTTTCAGTTGTATTATTTGCTTTTTTCCTTTCCATGGAGCTTGGTACTGCAGATCAAAAAGGCACAGGCTGGGGAAAGCAAAGGCAGGGAGAGCCCAGCTAGACACTGGTGAGAATGGCCCAAGTGAAAGGAGAAAAAGAAATGGCCAAAAGTGCCCAAGGGAAGTTCAGATTAGATACAAGAAAAAAAAAATTAACTGAAAGACTGGTTAAAAATTGGAATAAGTGCCATGGGAGGTGGTGGTGTCACCACCTCTGGAAGTGTTCGAGAGCAATCCAGAGGCTTTTGGGGATGGGATTTAGGGGTGTTAGGCTGACAGCTGGACTGGATGGTCTTGAAGGTCTCTTCCAACCTTGATTACTCTGATTTTGTGAAATTTGCGTCCTGCCCTTGCAGGTGCCATATCATTCAAATATGAAACACAAGCAAATAAAAATGATCAAAACAGAAAGCCAGCACACTCACTGCTGTGTCTCTTAGGGAAAAACAAGGTATTTTTCCATGCCATTTTTATTTTCAGAGACTGAAACTGAATTGCCTGCAAAGTATGTTATATAAACTGGCACTGTAACATTAGCCATTGCTCTAGAGAATCTGCAAGGTGGGAGGTGGTAATCAGGATGAGTGGCAAATAAAATCCTCCTAAAAGACTGAGGCTCCTAAAAGACTGACCTTTTTAACTGTGTGGTTACAATGCTGCTTGAAAGTGCTCTTGTACTAAGGGAAACCTAATGTTGCTAGCATGGCCTGAAGCAGCCAATATCTGGATATTTTTAGCAAAAGATTTGTCCCCTCCTCTTTTTTCAAGCCTTTATGTTCATGACACGGTCAGAATAGAATGATTGCAGGAAAGCATAGATTTTAGGGGGCTTTTGGGTTTTTTTAATCCTTAGAATCCAGCTTTTAGGGAAGTTCAGGTGATACTCTAGAACTTACAGGTTCATGTATAGCTGTAGTAAAATTTCAGCAATCTGGTAATAACCTCATTCATGTGACTTGTGTTTTGCATTTAATGAAAGGTAAATGAAATAGAACAGCACAGGCTTGAAAGATGGATCCCAGGGCATTGATTTCAGTCCTTTGCAAGAGCAGGACACCAAGAAGTACTAAAAAAATCCACATGCTAATCCTCACACCAAAAAGCACTGAAATCATGTCCCATTTGGACCTGTAGTAAGTAAGCAAATGCCTTAAATATGTGACAGAAAGAGAACAGAAGAAATTGAGGGAATCACAAATGTCTTTACACTCCTTTGATAGCAGAGAATTTGATAAACAGATTTTCCTTGAGATTATGGAAGACAGAAAAGGCACATGAAGAGGGCAAGCTAGAAATGTCTCAAAATTCCTGCTTATCTTACCTAGGGGGAAAATTCCCTTCTAGGACCTGTTGGAGTGCAAGCCCTGCACACTTCAGAGAATAGAATTTCATTGAGAGCCCCAGAAAATCAACCTCTCTCTCTCTCATGTTGAAATTTGGCTGCTCTTTGGTGTCCAGACAAAGCAGGGGAAAAAAATCCACCAATCAGAAATTAAATTATGCAGTAAGATAAGAGAAAAATGTGAAATTCTTACCGTCTGCTGCATGTACCAGCAGCAGCCCTGAAATTTGAGGCTTGCATCATGTGGCTAAAAAAAAGAAGTCACTGGCTACTGTCTCCCTTTACAAACCTGCCTGGTGTGTAACAGATCATACAAAATGCCTTTTTCTCAGGGAAAATATAGGATGACGAAAATAGAGTGTGAGAGAGTCTTAGAGAGGGCGTAAGGCAGAGACATTATGGTCAGTATTTCCACAATGACTCTGCAAATAAGTGTAGTTTTGCTCTCTAAGACAATCAGGTAATTTTCTTAATTGCTTTTAATTTTGCCAAGACCTTGAATCCCTCAGAGCATCTGTAATTATGTCATTGTTATGTTCACTGTGAGTGTCTGTCATTTTTTAGGCTGTTTTGTGCTTTCTCTGTTGAAGAGGAATGAATCAGGGTCTTTTTCAACTTTTTCTACATATTCAAGCAAATTCTCTGCTGGACATATTATTTTTTAAAATAATTAATAAAATGTTGGTGATGGTCAAACAGAACTTCTAAAAAAAATATCCCTCAGTAAGTAAGAATTCAAGTAGGTGCTTAGAGCTGATTTTAATCTGTATAGGGTTATAAACATATGTAGGCAGCTTTGGGCAACAAATGTTAAAATCTAGTCAGACTCCCTGGAAAGGATGTCTTGCTGCAGCTGCACTGCAGGAAGTGCTTCTTTTTTGTCTCTCATAAACAAAAGAGTGAGGTTAATGTGGAAAACAGCACTGCAGCACGTGTCCCCTGGACTCACAATTTCACTTTCACACCAGAGTAATAAAACTGCTTCTCTTTGAGCCAGGTTCCCCCACTCCTCCAGCAACCCCTCCACAGGGAATGGCTTTGTTTTGTCACTCTTTTCACCCCTTGTACAGAGCTTTGTCTGCACAAAGCTCCTGCTCCTTGAGCAGCTTCAGGCAGACCAGGGTTGCATCTGCCCAGCTTCCAAACCCTCAGGTACCTTGGCAGGTGCTGCATCAGCTCATCCTTGGTACCAACAACCCTCCCTTTCTTCTAGTCTTCCCATCTGTAACAAACCTGTTTGAAGACATTTTTGGTGGGCAGCTGTGGATAAATGGTCTGTTTTGGGCATCTGAGGTCACAAATGTTTCCTTCAAGTAAGGCACATTTTGGGGTGAATTAGGCAAGAAGTGATTAAAGGGCATCCAGTAGAGCCAAGGAATCTGGCAGTGCCTGTGTCTCCAGCATTTCAGTTCTTTCTGTGGCCTCTCCACAGCCCACAGGTGATTTCTCATGGCAGCTTCCCTAACATCTCTCCCTCCTTGTTTCCCCACAGGAGCCCCTGGTGCTGAGCCCTGTGGAGGATAACATCACTTCTGTCAGGTTTGCCTGTAAGAAAGGAGCCAAAACAGGAACAAACCATCCCATTTGTGAGCTCCAGCTCTTCCCATGTCAGAGACTGCAGCTGGCAGGCTGAGGACCAGTCTAATCAGAGCAGCAACTCAACACTGGAGGGTTCAAAGTCTTCAGGACTCTCTTCCCTGCCACCTCCTCACCAGGAGAGCTGTGCAGTTATTCACTTTATTTGGCAAAGTGAGGCAGCTCCCCACTGAACAGGTTTGTTCTCTGCCCTCCAGCTCCAGGGAGCCTGGGTTGTTCTCTGGAGGAGTCTTCAGCTGAGGAGACAGCCCATGGACACCCCCCTTTTGGATACCCCAAATGTCTGAGTGGCTCTAGGGCATGGTCTAAAGAGATGCAGTGGATGGTGACCTTTACACACATTGATTCCATCTAAAACTCATTCCTCAGATATTTTTTTTCTTCCAGTCCAGGATTAATCCCTGTTAAAATAGCTTGCTTGTTTTAAAATGAAAAATGTATCTGCTGATGTCACCTTATAGAAATTGCTTTGGAAAAGGCCTGAATTCAGCTTGGAGGCCTCTGGCCAAATTCATCAGTGTCCAGCCTGACCGTGTGCCCACCGGAGGCAGAGAGCCAAGGCAATATGAAATGCCTGTCTCATTCTGTGCAGGAGGGCTCAAAAAGGGGCTGATGCTGCACCGGGCACATTCAATCTGCTTTCATCTGAAGAGATACAGCCTGTCAGTGGTGCTCCTACTCCACTGCCTTTCCTTCTTTCTCTCCTTTCTTTTTTCCCCCTCCCTACACCTTGCTGTGAGATCTCACCTCCTCCCACTGTCTCACTGGTGTCATAATGCACACTTGGCATCAGGCTGAGTCTCCAAAAGTGGCTGCAAGGCAGCAGGGAGGCTGCTGGATCAGACATTTGCTTGCAAGGTTGATCTGTAGAAGGGAAGAGAGCAACTGACTGGTGCAGGAATCAGCCCTATTTCTCTCTCTCTCACTTGGAGGTGGATTTTCCTTAATGAAAATCCAAGTTCTCCACGATAAGATTTTTAAATGCCTTTTCCCTTTACATAAGCAATGGATTAAGTCTCGCCAGTGAATGATTTTGCTGAAGGTAACAAAAAGAACCAGCAGCTAAAGTTTGGAAATCATGCTTGGTTACTGGGAAAGGGGTGGCTGGTGAGTGGTTGGAAGAAAAATGAGGGATCATTGGAGTTTCCATATCCAGCTCTGATTCAGCTGGTAATACATGAAAAGTTTCTTGCCCTCTTTATGCCTTGGGCTATCACAGTGGTACACAGTGGTACTTGTTTATCTCCAGGGCATTTAGGAGATTTATGAATATGAGGCTTGAAAAGTACATTGCCATCACACAATGAGGGATATTACTGTCTACAGATGCCAAAAAGCATTTGTAGCCTCAGCACTCCTGGTGAAGGCTGAACACAGAAAATGTTTAGAAATAATATTGAAAAAGGAAGCTGTTAGATTTTCCCAAACCTGTGAAAAGATATGGTGGAGTTGCTTTTGAAGGCTTTGGCCATAGTTTCGAGCAGTTAAACCACTGCTAATCTTATCCTTGTAGAATATTTTTTCTGCTGCTGGAGAAAAACAACCATATGCTATTCATTGCTTCTTATATGGCATTTACAACAGAGTCACTGTACACAGAAAAGCAGTGCAAAGTGAGGTGTTAGGAAAATCCAGGTTTCAGCCCCCAGAAGGAGAAACCGGGAAGCAGCACAGCTTTCTTCATAAGACAAGCTGCTCCCTCAGCAAGCTGGGAGAAAAGTGTTCAACTCTAAAAATCTTCAAGTGGAAAATCATCCCCTTAAATGCTAGAATTGTAGGCTCTAATTTTAGGATTTTTAGGTTTAACTGACTGACTGTAGTCATTACAATACTCCATTTTTAGGCACTGCAGGTATTGTAAGTCCGATCCTCTTCTAACACCTTGTTGCTAGGAAAGGCTGCTTTTGATTCCTTTTCAGGCAGTTCAGATGGCAGTGAACAAAGTCAAGCAGGCTTACAAAGCAGAAGTTATCTGCAAAACATTCCCCAAGTTGAACTTGTGCTCTCTGTCCCTTTTTTTTGACTCACAGGAGTGGAGAACAAGCTTGGCTGGGGCTCTGATGGAGAAGTGAAGTGGCAAAGAATAGTGTGTGGCTTTGATTGCTGCTGGCTGAGTGCTACAGATGTTGGGGTCTGACTGTCTGCAGAGCGGCAGGCTGAAAACTGGGAACAGTTTTTCCTCCAAAGTGAGCAGCAGGATTTACTCACAGGCTTGGAGGCAGGTAGAGTGTCCTGGTTTGGAGGACAGGTGTCTGCTAAGAAAGGCAGGACCCTCTCTTTGAAATGGAGAATGTAAACCCTCTCCCTCTAAATTATTATAATGTTGAAATTAAGAGGGTCACAGGCAAATATATGGGAATAGGAATAACAGTTCTTTACTAGGGAAATGAAAATAGAAATACAGTATTACAAAGAACAAACCCCAAACACTGACATAGTCAGAATACAACCTGACACCCTGTCAGCCAGGGTGTTGGTAGCAGTCCCATTAAATGGTGGCTGCATCCTCCTGCAGTGACAGATGTGGTTCAGTTGGAGCAGTGCTCCTGTAGAAGGTGAAGTTTTCCTCCAAAGGTCCAGCAAGGATGTGGAAAGGTCCAGTTTTCCTCTGGGATCCAGTGGAAAAAGGGCTCCATTGGTGTGCTAAATCTCAGTTTTTATTTAGGTAGGAATGCTTTGATCCTCCCCCTGGGTGGACCATCTCCCAATGGGATGAAGTAATTTTAACAGTCATGCAGTGGGACTCAATGGCCATTTACAGAAGATAACTCCCTAGGGGAAGGATGGGTTGTGAAAAGATAAAGAACACTGCCCCACCTGGTTTTAACAGATGGCCCATTAGCAGCATAACTCCCATGGAGATCAGGATCACTGCCCCACCTGGTTACAACAGATGGTGACAGAATACACACCTTTGGTCACATCCTGTATTGCAACCTAAGACACAGAGGTGTTACAGACAAATTTATTGCTGTAATGGCCCTGCAGTTTGGGAAGAAAGGACTGCACATCCTGCCGGCATCAGTGACACAATGTTTGTGGCAGTGGGGAAATGCCACAGCACAGTCTGTAAGTCTTCCCATCCCTCCTGATTACTCTTCATTTCTGGAAGACCACCTGAGCTAATTATTCTCTTAGTTTAGATTGACTGCCCAGTGAAAATTTGATAGAGCTTGATGGGAGCAGGCCAAATGAGGGAGCAGGAGATACAGGAGATGTGAGACTTGGCAGTGGGTCCTCAGAAGGGACTGCAGCAGGAAGGTTTTTATTTTGAGACAAACACAACTGAGGCCAGATCCCTTCATGCTGCTGAGGACTCCCCAGTTCCCACATGGCTCCTCCTGAGGGAAGATTCTCTTGTCCAGGTTCAGACAGGCATCTCAGGAAGCCTGGCAGGCAGGATGCAAGCTGCATGAGTTAAATAAGCATGGTGGAGCATCTGCTGGCACTAATAATAAAATTCAGACTAGAAATTCAGAGTAAAAGTAGGCCTTTGACATATTCCTCCTTTTAGGTAGCCACCAGAGACATGGAAATAAAAACACACATGGAAAAGTCAGAAATTTCTTGTTCTTCTAGGCTTATTTTAATTTGTCACTCAGTAGGAATGTATCAGCCCTTCACTTTGCTGATGTAACTAAAATTATTACTTCTTCAACGCTGAGTTTTGGGTTTTTTTGTGGTGGCTCTGGAGCTAAGAAACTCAAAAAAATGAATGCATCACCTTCCAGCAAGTCTAGCTTTTATTGCTTGGGTTATAACCAATAAGTCCATGTGAGAAAAGGCATCAATCTTCCAAAAAAAAAGGAGGAAAGAGAATTTGAGCAGCTTAGCAAAAGGAAATAGGACACAGAAATTGAGAATCTTCTGAGCATGGGGAAATAGTGAAGGTTCCAAACAAATGTAGTTGTTTGTTTTTCTCATTTATCATAGTGTGAGGAATTTGTCCCTGTCCTGTGTGATGGTTGCCTGCAGCTCCTGGTGTGTTGTAGCTCAATCCATAGCCTCCTGTGCCTCTCTTTCCAGTCTGTGCAGGGGATATCTGTGTCTGTATTTCTTCCTTGTGTCACTGGAGTGAGAATTGCTTTTTGTGCTGCAATTGCAGAACATTTCTGGCTCAGATGCAGAATACAGAGGCTGACTTTCTACAAAGCAAGGTTCAGGCTTTGCCCCAAACATTAGAATCAAGGATTACTTGGTGATTGTGCAGCCTTTTGCCCTCCTGTGTGTCCCATCATGTTCAGAGCATAGTGACACTGATGGAAAGACCTGGATCAAAGTGTCCCTTAGCCTGTTGTTGGTGTTCAGGGTCATACATGAGAAAAATTTTGGTGGGAAGCAGGGATTGGGTGGGCTGGTGTCCAAATCACCAGATGGTAGTTTGGGACCACAGTCCATGAGTTTTTCCAACAGCAACATTAGTCTCAGCCCTCACAGCAGCTTTGCAATAGGAAAGGGTGATTTGACCTTGATACAATTTCATTTCACTCATGGTGTTTCAACTTCCGTAATCCTGGAGCAAGAACTGTCTGGTCTGGCTGGTGTCCTGCTATTAAAATGTCTTCTTGAGAAGCCTCATTCCTGAGATTTAGGCATGTGAGTCTGGGACCAGAACTCAAACAAATCCTTAGCCTACTTTAAGCCTCCAGCTCACTGAAAACCAGGCCTAGACTTGTAATTTCTCCTGTTGTATCTTCTTGATTTGTAGAAGGAAAGATCAGGGAAATTTTTTGTGTGCACTTGTCTGTTTATTCCTTGCTAAAACCTTCCTCAAGTGACCATTCATTTTGTATTTGATGTGTTTGAGCATTTCCAGCACACTCACCATGGTTTCTCTTGTCTGAAACAGGATTTTCAAATTCTTCTACCGCCACAATGATCTTTTAGAGTAAACATGGGTTTTGTGTCAGTTTGGTGCATTGGGCTAAGGGTGCACAATATCCACTCTCCTTTCTTCCCTAAAGCAGTGGTCATCCTCTCTTTATCCTAATGTGCTCCCTTGCCACGCTGCTAGGGGTCTGCAGTTTTCTATCTGCTTATGGATTTGTGCTGTCACTTCAACACACAGATTTTTCTTTTTTTTTTTTTCTGCTCCACCAATCTACTGATTTTAGTAGTGCTGGGAATCCATCAAAGAAAATTAATTCAGTTTAATATATTCAATGTGTTTGTTAGAAGGCCCTTTTGTTGAGTTTTAATAATAGGAAACAGTTCATTTTATCATCCCTCTCAGGTCCTGGCTCCATCATTTTGAGTCAGACATAGAGATCTAAAGGTAAGTTGAAGCCAGTAGCTTTTTGGACTGTATTCCTGCTGGAGCCAAAGCATGGTGATAAATTGTTCATAAACCACATCACAGAATGCTCCTTATTTTGTCTTTGAATTACATCGCTGTCTCCCTAATTGGCTTTGATATTGCTGTGCTTATTTTAGGACAATTCTGATGAGTGAAGAATTTTCTTTCTTCCACTTCAATATAAAAGTACTATCTGTAGTTCTGTTGCACTCTGTTCAAATTTTATTCCGATGCTGTGGAGGACATTAAACCAATTTCATTGCATTAGTTTCTGCCTGTCTGATTTCAGCCCAAATTCTGGGGGCATGAAGCAAATCATTAGTCAGAAGTAAACTGAAGAAATATAAAATATCTATTAAAATACTTTCTGAAAAGTGGATGTCAGGTCCATGAAAGTGTTTTGCCCTCAGCTGGTTCATTGGACTCATCTCTGCTGAGCAGTGGTGAAGTTTGTCCTCACACCAACCACAGCTGTAGCTCAGCTGTCAGCATCTGACATGAGGTCTAAAAATCCAGGAGAAAATCCAGCTGGACCAGCTCCAGGCCACACACAGGCATCTGGGTGTCCAAACTTGGGAGTCACAGTTGCTTTCTCTCCAAGTTGTTCTCCCACTGCCCTGTAGTTCCTGTGCTTCTGGCTACTCCATGTCCCAGGAAAGGCAGCAAGTGAGTCCCCATCCTCCCCACCCAGCAGCCCCATCCCACAGTAGCCAGGTCTGGTCCCTTTCAGAGCCAGCTGAGGTGGAACAGACCCCCTTTGAGCAATGACCTGCAGGTCAGGTTATTCCATCCTTTGACTGCTGGTTGAAGCAACTGCTCCACTGAGCGTGTCTTTCACCAAACGTAAAATTTTGAGGCTCTGGAGGCCTAAACACAGCAGTTTAGTCAGGGAAGTGTTGCCTTTTCTTGTGGATACACAAGGAACCTTCTGGCTGCCTCAGAGCATACTGAGATTTGAGGGTTAAGCAGTGCTGGAGAGCAAACAGGCTGTAGCAGTTCTGGGACTTGAGCAGAATTTAGGCTGCCTGGATGTCACCTGCAGGATCTGACCAAGGAGACAAAGAAATGTGTCCCCCACACATCCTCATTGCTTTCAGGATCAAGTGCCCTCTGTTGGGGCTTGGTAGAGTTTGTCTGAAGTCTCACTCCATTTCTGCACATTTAGGGATGTACACATCATGTGGCAAGAGGATGAAGTATTCAGAAACTAATGTACTCAGTCATAAAAAAACATGGTAATGAATCTATTGTGGCCAAAGAGAGACAGCTTCAGACATCAACTCCTTAGAAAGCTGTGGTAAAGTCAGAAAATTCCCTTTGTGTCTGGCTGAAAATGGGGAAATGGGAAAATGGGGCTGACCTCATCCTGCTGAGCTTTGCTGACCAAGAGTCAGGAAACCAATGATCTCTTTAGTTTGTTAGACATCCCTCGTCTCTCATTGCTTTCATCCCCATTTTCTGACTTCTGAAGGGCAGGATGCCTGACTTTTTAGTTTGTGGTGTCCACTGCCCTCACTCTTCCTATGATTCACTGCAGGATTTTACATTTGCTTTAAGCCTTTTAAGGCAACTTGAGTTCCTCATATGGGCAGCAGCCCTATTCTGAGCGTGAGATTTCCTTGCTCAGATGTTTTGTGAAAGGAAAGGAGCAGATTTTTCCATGGTTTCTCACTATCTTTACTGTTCTTGCTCTGCAGATGTTGCACCTCATAAAAGGCCCGAAGAAATGATCAGTTGAGTGTTTTTTGCGGACAAATATGTAGCCCACACATGGTCTTGTGGGTATTAAATATGGTTAAGGAAATCTGAGGAGAATTTGGAGTCCAAGAAGAGGAGCACTGAAAAGGTGAGGAGCAAAGGAGGTACAAAGCAGATTGTGTCCAGAGGGACTAGGAAGAATATGTAATCCTTTTACAAAATAGCAGGTCTGTTACCTTCACAGTGCTTCACTTTAGAGTGGTATTCTGGCTTTCAAAAATCCTTTGTAAATTGAATCTTTGTGCCCTAGGAAATCTCTCAGGAAAACAAATAGGTGGCTTTCTGTGCTTTCTGTCCTGTAAATACAGTCAGCCTGCATTTTCCTTCTGAAAATGATGCAGAGTTCAGTAGTTCAAATGAATCAGAGTGGCACTCACATTATTTATTTCAGCCCTGTAAGAAGAGCTTGACACAAGATATTAATTGCTGAGATCTGTCTCTGTGTCAAACACAAAATTGACACAGAAATCTGATTCTGACAAGTGAAAAGAAAAACCACTATTTGCAAATTTCTCTCAAAAGCCACCTCATTTCAGGGGTGACTCCTGGATGTCACTTCCAGCCTGTGTTTGCCACAGACTGCAGGGATTTATGGTCCAAAATTTTTAATTATAAAGAGATTTCAGTAAAGGTGTATCTCAGTCCAGAACAATTTGTGGGGAGCAGTGTCACTCTGAGGATGGGAGGACTCTTGGCTCACACAGAGCCATGGGGAGAGCCATGGGCTATTCCAGGGAAGGACAAGGATGACAGACTGCACTGCCAGCTGTACAGAAAATCACAGTACCCTCTGCTCCATCCATTCTTTCAGAGACATAATACACGACTCCTTCACATGTGCAGTGTGATAAATATCGTGCAGGTCACCACTTGAGCTAAGAGAAGGGAGGCACTTGAGTTAGTTATTTGTTTTATGTTTCCTTTTTGAGCTCCTATGTCAGTGCAGAGACAGCCAAGAGATCCTTTGACTAACTCCTTGTGAGGCATTGCCTTCAGCGCACTGGAGGTCTGCGCTGTGCCATCCCAGGGTGATTAATGTGGCTTTTGGGCACATCCAACTCTGAAATTCTAGCAGAGTTTTGCTTGCAGAGGGAGAATTGTGTGGAGCAATACTCAGTTGAGTTTGATCAATGCAGGGAGAACTCTGGATGGCATTTCCTGCTCTCCATCCCCACTAATTAACTCTATGTGTTGATATGAAATTTTGGCAAGAATTTGATACAAGAAGTTATAAGGTTAATGTCTGCAGCTGAGTTGCCATGTATCCTCAACCCTAATGAACTACCTGTGTGTCTTCCTGATGCCTTTGGGTGGAAAGCCAGAGTACATCTAGTAAATAAATTGCTTTCCACCACTGCCTTCAAGTCTGCTTCCTTCAAACGAGCACAGACATGAAACACAGCTGTGAACCTGGGCCACAATCTTTCAATTTAATTTGTGATTTTAACCAAAGCAATAGTCTTCCCAAGGCTTGCTTCATCACAGTTCAAAGGTGTTCAATGGAACATTAACTATTGCCAGTGCAGCTCCTCAGATTTTTGGCTTGCTGGGAGAGCTGCTCGTGGCTATTTTGCATTCAGAGCTCGATGTGTGCTGCTTGGGCTCATTCCACTTCCTCACAGATCCATATTTAAGTGTGGTCATCTCTCAGAAGGAAGGCTAAGTTAACTTGCTGAAAAAAGCCAAGAGCTTTCTCTGCACAGAATGAAATTGCAAGTCTCTTCCAATCTCATTTAGGTGGCTGCTATACCAGTGTGGACACCTGATTTACAGCACCGGCCTGATTTACAACTCCCCGAGACCAGATTTAGCCCTAGGATTTTTTTGAATTAATGCAAGTGGAAACATAGCTGGGAGGAAAAATTGGGAAGGAAAATGCACTATAATGATTGCTAATGAGAGGAATAATTACGGGTAACTGGTGATCCCATACACAACGTGACTTACCTGAAGTGGTGACATTTGGATTTATGTTCAGGTCATTAGGGCACTGCAGCACCTCTCTCATGGGGAGAGGCTGAAGGAGATGAAAAACTCATCAGGCAAGTGCCAACCCCCTTCCTTTTGGGTTGCCAACCTGGTGGGAGGACAGAGAAGATGCTCTGGTTCTGAAGATGCTGGCTCCAGCTACACACTGCCTGGCTGAGTCTTGCTTTTCATTTTGTATTAAGATCTCAGTGCATTGTCACCTAGCCCATTAAGTCAGGAGTCCCAAGTTAAGTAAATAAATGCAATTTCACATCTACTTTTAACAAAAAATATCTGCAGATATGCCTTTCTATGGGAACAGATGGTTTGATCATTCCTGTGTCTGCACAATGTCTTGTTTTGGTAGGATATGGTCATTATCCCTGTTGTTTTTGTTAAGCTTTTGCTTTCTGTCAGTTTTCACCATTGTCACATCTTGCATTGAACTGGAACCCAGCTTTCTGATTGCAACAAAGTGGCTTTACCAATTATTTTCATGATTTCTTAAAATACTCACAGCTTTCATTCCAATTTGCAATGAAATAGCGAAATTTCCTGGGCCTAGACATTGTCATAAGCTCTCATTTTAAAGCAATGGGCCAAGGGACGCAATTTAAATCACAAGATAAATAACTTGCACGCACTGCCGGCACGGGAAGAAGATGGATTGTGTGTTTCCTTCTCTCATCTTTGTCTTGTAGACCATCTTGCTTGATGGACTGCCAAGCAACGGCTGAAATGTGCTTTAGACATCCTTCAGTGGCATTGCTTTTCTCCTTCCTGACCAGTGGGATTTAATGTTTAGCACAGAACTGCACACTCCATTTGGTACAGCTTCAAGAGCACAATAATTGCAGGAATAAATCACCAATATCTGCACAGTGTTTGTAGAAACTAAGATTATAAAGCACTAGAGAACTGCAAGCACTGGCAGCTAGAGAGGGTGGTGCTGGAAGGTAGTGTGTCTCTAAAGTTGCCTCCCTAAGGAAGAGAGTTAATTATGATAATTATAGAGTTATTATTTCATTTCTTTGGAAACGGGCCTGAGCTGGGGTATAGGCAGAAAAATCTAGAAATTACCCCAAACAGAAAAACTGTGGTGTTCAAGACACCACCTTCCAGAGAAGAGAGCATGGAGGATACTTTTCCTAACACTCTCAAAAGTAATTGTGTCTTGATGTTTGAAAATACTCCAGCTTACTGTTCCTGTAGAAAGTAAAGGAGTTTAAAATGTCCAGAAAGTGCTTATGTCTGCTATGTAAAGTTCCTTTTTGTGGTCTGGGTCCTCTTGAAAGAGTCACAGCCAGCCCAAATTTACAGAGAGATTCAATATACAACAAATTTAGTTTGGATTGCTTGAAAACTTGCAAGCTTGCCTCTCTTGCTGACCATCCTCTACTTTTCCCAACCATGGAAATATCACACCAAAGAGCTCTCCAGAAAACTTCATGGGGTGTGTACAGACACCCAACTTCAGAGAACTTTTGGACATGCATTAAATAAAAGATAACCTCAGCTAGAGTGGAGGTAAATTTATTATGGACAGTTACGGACATTACATGTATGACCTTGAAGCTTTATGGAAATTTTCTGCATCTCCCTCATGTTTCTTCAAGGTGTTATAGAATCATAGAAACCGAGAATGGTTTAGGTTGGGAGAAACTTTAAAAATCATCCAGTTCTGCTCTCCTTGGATAAGAACACCTTCTACTAGACCAGGTTGCTCAAAGCCCCATCCAACCTGGCCTGGAACAGCACAGGTTGTGGAAGCCACAGCTGCTCTGGACAACATCTGCCAGGCCCTCACCATCCTCACTGTGAAGATATTTTCCTAATATCCAATCTAAACCTACTCTCTTTCAATTTGAAGCCATTTCCTCTTGTCCTGTGTCCCCATATCTCTCTGTAGGCTCCCTCCATAATATGTAAGACTGTATTTGGGTCACCCCAAAGCCTTTTCTTTTCCAGGTTGGACAATCCCAATTGTCTCAGCCTTTCCTCATAGCAGAGCTGCTCCATCGCTCTGCTCCATCCATCCTGGTGGCCTCTGGACTGGCTCCAGCAGTTCAGTGTCCTCCTGTGCTGGGATCCCAGTGCTGGATGCTGCTCTCAGGTGGGCTCTGAGCACAGGGACAGAGGGGCAGAGGGACAGAGTGATAGAGGGGCACAGGGACAGAGGAGCACAGGGACAGAGGGACAGAGGAGCACAGGGACAGAAGGACAGAGGGGCACAGGGGCAGAGGGTCAGAGGGACACAGGGGCACAAGGGCACAGGGACAGAGGGACAGAGGAGCACAGGGACAGAGGGGCACAGGGGCACAGGGGCAGGATGCCCTCCCTGCCCCTGCTGCCAGCTCTTCTGGGGATGCAGCAGGATGGGATTTGCTTTCTGGGCTGCAATTGCACCCTGCCAGCTCATGCCCAGCCTCTCACCCAGCACACCTCACCAGAGGATCTGCCAGGGCCCATTCTGGCCCCAGCCAAGAATGGAAGGTCAGAGCAGGAAGAGTGAAAGCTGATGAGGCACAACAAATGATAAACGAGATACCTGCAGGAGCTTAGGCAGCCCTCAAGCATAAGGAGTGAATTTCTGCTGTTTTCAGCTGATTACAGTGGGTGAATGAGCAGTGTCACTGGCCTGTTGGTAGAGATTTAGAATGCCTTGCCAAGGAAAAGCTTGTTACCTGGGTGAAACTGTGTGGTCCAAATAAAGCATGTCATAAATGAGAACAAGTGCCCAACATTTATATGACCAGGCTGGCTATTTTCTTTCTGTGATAAATACCAATGCTGAAAGGCAAACAAGAAGGAGAATCTATTCTGTTCTCCAAAATTTAGGATAACAGAGCTTCCAAACTATTTAAATTTGGAACCACTCAAATGCTGCAAAGACATCAAAACCAATATAAAATATTTTATAAATATAGTTCAATATGGCTTATTCATTTTGCATTGATTAAAGTAAGAACAAATTTCTTGTGACATTTTCAAAACAAAATGGGACAACCTCAATAAGTCATTTACTTTTTTCCTATCTAATAATAGTTTGAAAACAGTATCCAGAGAAACATTTCACTTGCGGGGAAACTTGAAGGGAAAATTTATTCTGGCTAAAATATTTCAACTAGATCTGGGATAGAAAAAATTCTGGGTTAACATTTATTTTACAAATAAAAATAGACAAATCTATTTTTGTGCAGGACCACCTGGCTGGTGAATACCAGGAGATAAAACCAACACATACAAGTCTCAGGACAAAGGTTTCTGTCACAAATAAATCAGTGTCCCAGCAGTATATAAATGGAAAGTGGAAGAGGAGAGGCCTTAAGGCCCTGATCATGTGAGTCTATTAGGATTCAGTTCATACTGATGTATGAGAAGTCTTGTCAGGGAACAATAATTCCCTTTACTTTGGACTAGATAGATGAGAAAATATGGAATCTTGCATTAGTTTTCAGAGCTGGTATTTCACATGCATGGGAAATGTGAAATTCTCGGTGTCAGTCAGGAATGAAGCTGCAGGGGAGAGAAAATCTAAGGCTTAGCCAAAACTTTTAAAGGGACTGGTGACACTGGATTTCTGATGGAATCTTGTTTGTGCAAGGGCAAGCCAGGAACATCTCTGCCTCTTGGATGCCGCTTTAGAATTGGGCATCCAAAAAGTGAGGAACACATCCTGATTTAGTAAATCTTTGTCTTAGTACTTACTATTTAATTCTGAACAGTTTCTGGAGGAGGCACCAGTGCCAAGGTGGGGGTTGGCCTCTTCTCTCAGGCAACAACCAACAGGATGAAAAGAAATAGCTTTAAGCTATGCCACAGGAGGCTCAGATTGGACATCAGGAAAATTTTATTCATGGGAAGGGTTACTGAGCATTGGAATGGGCTCTGGTGGAGTCACCATCCCTGGAGCTGCTCAAGAAGCATCTGGATGTGGCACTTAGTCATGGCTTAATTGACAAAGTAGAGATCAGACAAGTGTTGGATTCAATGATCTTGGAGGTCCTTTCCAGTCTAAATTATTTTATGATCCTGGACAAAAGAAATTGTGGATTTGTAAGTAATTTGGTAATTGTCAATATTGGTTTACAAGAACAAGTAAGCAAAATAAATGTGACCTTTTTAATAGGACTTTTTTTTAGCACTTTGCTTTCCCATTTTCAGACACCTTTTCCTAAGAACCTTTAGTTATTGCCCAGAAGTGGACTTTAATGAGATTATTAACATGGTGTCAAGTGACATCAAGTGGTCATTTGAAGAAATCTTCCCATCGAAGCAGTGACCTTGGGCTGCCCTGCAGACCCCCAGAGTCTGAGACTCTCAGAACTGTGGTAAAAACTCAGTGGTGACCCATGGAACTGAACTAAAAAGGAACATTCATAAATTTTTCCACTCTGTACATGTACTTTGTGCAGTCCATCAAGGATCACCCACTCCCCATGATTCCAGTAAGCCAAATATTTGGGACACAAGTCCTTAAAACTATCAAGGATTGCTCTACACCCTTGGACAGCTGTAGCTGTTGGCTAATCAGCCAATAAATTCCTAAATATATTAATAAAGAGCTTGTTCCAATAAACCTCACACTATAACTTTAACAAATCCACAGTCCTGACCACTAGGGCTTGTTTCAGAAGCATCTGAGGACTTTTGTAAAATGTTGGTGGGTCATGTTCTGTGGGAATAGGTGAAAAATAGGATTGTTAGATGAGCAGCCCTGAGCAACCTGCCCTTGGAGACTCTTCCTGAGCATGGGAGTGTGGGACTGGGTGGCTTCCAGGGAAATTTCCAGCCTCACCCATTCCACAAGCTGCAATTCTGTTCAGCTACAACAATACAATACTGAAATATACAATACTGAAATATACAATACTGAAATATACAATATTGAAATATTTGTTTTGAAAACACTTCTGTGTGTTGGTTTGCTGTTGGATTTTTTTCCCCTCGGTATGTCCTTATGCTCAGAATGTGGTTTCAATCTGCTAAAGTGTAATTTCTCCTAGTGTAAAAACACTTTCACAGAACCTTCACCTGCTGTAATTCCAAGAGTCGCTGTGTGAAAAGCTTCCACATCCATAATAAACTGCCCTCCAGGCAGAGACACCAGTACTTGAAATCTTGCTGTCTATACCAGTTCTAGATTCCTTCCAAGTCTGATGTACACCTATCTAGATTCTGTGCATGTTTTTCATGGAAGCTTAGGACAAAATAAATGTTATAAGTTCATCTCAGTTATTCTCTATGAAGGTTGCTGCTGTCTTGAACCCTCAGAGTTCTAGTAACAATTAATTGCAGCAATTTTAAAATTTATATCTCAATTTTTACAAGTACAATAATTTCACGACTATAAGGCGCACCGGATTATAAGGAACACTTCTGAGTGTCAGCAAATTTCCAAAC
Source organism: Sialia sialis (assembly GCA_009812075.1). Taxonomy (NCBI): domain Eukaryota; kingdom Metazoa; phylum Chordata; class Aves; order Passeriformes; family Turdidae; genus Sialia; species Sialia sialis. Next base: position 1,401,024 of record VRYO01002775.1, read on the forward strand.
TTTGTCCATATATCAGGCGCACCAGACTATAAGGCGCACTTTTTTTTTTTTAGTGAGGATCCGTGTGCAACTTTCACAAAGTAATGAATTAGTAACGTAATCCCACTATCGCGGGGTTTCCTGGCAGGTGCTCAATTTGCAAACATTTTTCACATATTGGTGTAGCCTTTAAATGCAGCCCCAGGCGCCCTCCCCATGCTGTGGGCTCCGGCACTCCCGCCTGCCATTCTCCTGCACCCTCCAGCCACCCCCAGCGCTGGGCTGCTGGTTGCTTGTGCGGCTCTCGCTGCTCGCAGCTCTCGCCTGCTCGCAGTCATTTGATTGCAAGCTTCATGTTTGTTGCTGCGCAATGTGAAACAGAAATTGTTTTGAGATCACTTCAATACTCAAACTTTTCCCTTATATAAGGTACATCAGATTATAAGGCGCACTTCCGGGTTTTGATCAAAATTTTAAGCTTTAAGGTGCGCCTTGTAGTCGGGAAATTACTGTACTTTAGATTAAATAAACCCAGTAACTAAACTGATGCCTTCTCATCTATTTCCCCTGTTTCCCTTGTGATGCTTTGGTGGGATTATGCAGCTTCAGCTTTTTTTTTTTTCCAGCTGTTAAGGTTTTATTCCTAAATATGTAACAGCACAGAAGTGACCAGCATCCTGAAAGTGCTGTTAGAAGTTGTGAATTGAAATCACTTAGAGCATTTTTTGTATTTGTATTCCTGATTTGTTCATCATGTTTTAATTCAGCCTTTCAACTAAGGCATGTTGAAATAATTTGAGGTGCCAGTATTAGACAAGAGACATCTCTCTGTTCTTTAGAGGTTTAAAACAGAAGGCTAGCTTGACTAGGAAGGAGAAATATTGGCACATTCTGGCAGCCTTTCTTATGCCACAGTGTTAATTTCTACCGAAGAGTCCCTGTGCCACTGATAATTTTAAAGAAAAAAGTCAGAAGCTTCCTGCACCTTTGGAAAATAATGACAGGGTTTAGTGATCTGTGGTGATGAGATGGCTTCAGTTCCATCTGAGAAATGCACTTTTGTGTGGTTAGACAAGATCTTCCATGGGACCTTGCTTCCAGGTTCTGTGAGTGGGACCTGCAGGTGTGAGGGGTTGGACACAAGCTCTGGTGGTCATACAGCATCCCAGGAAAGTCTGTTCCCATCACACCAAGGCATCTCCTGGATTTCATCACCAAGTGATGACTGAGTCCATCAAGCATGAAGGGACCTGTTTCTTCCTTTGTAGCACAGACATAGCTTGGCAGCTCTCCAGTTCCTTCTTGTTCCAAAAGGCAGAAACTCTGGTCCCTTTATTTTTAAAACATCACCAGAAAAGTTAGATCTCAGTGCTATTTGTTAGGTGTAGCTCTGAACTGAGCAGGTATTTCCAGAGAGATTCACTGCCCTCCTCTCTGATTTCTGCATGTTTAGCCAATCTTTGGTAGGAATGGGAGTCCTGGTATTGGGAAGAGTAGTTTTGCGTTTGGGAAGAAGAAGAAATGTCAGGAGGCAGCTGGAAGAGAGTTCTAGGACAGGATTGCTGTTGGGCAGAATTCCTCTGAACTTTAATTCTGAACTTTGGGTCAATTTTTCATTTGCCTCCTGCTTTGCTCACCCTCTCCCACTGGAACGAAGCAACTTTAAATGCTTCTGTAAAAGCAGCAAACCCATCTGGGTTTGCTTTTATACCATACAAATTCAGACTGGGAAGCTTTGGCTCAGTCCCTTTCTGTCCTTTTTCAGGTATCAGTTCTTTTATTGCAACTCATCCTAGTTCAGCTACTGAGCCCAAACTTTACAGAGGTTCAGCAGTGCTCCCTGTCCCAGCATACTCACATTTCCATGTGCAGTTACATTTATATCAGTCATTGATCAAAATTACTGATACAAATGACACTCAAAATGTCACTTTACCATTTTTACAATCACCCTCCTGTGAATTTTCCCTTCCCACTTTGAATTTCTTCCAGACATTTCAGTCTTTTTGAAATCTCTGTTTTTACAGGAGCAGCAGTGTTTTTCCCAACAGGTAAAATTATTTTCATTCCAGATATTTGCTGAGCAGTTAATAACTATGTCTTCTAAATCAAATGATCCAGCACTTTTTGAAAAGCAATGGAAACTTTTCCATCGGTGGGAATGTGTCAGTATTTTAATTAAATGCAAAATAATACTCATTACATCTAACAGTGCAAGTAGAATAGGCTTACCATTTATCCAAATAAATGAGCAAACAGTCCAAATCCCAAAGCAACAGAATGAAATGGAATTAAGCTGCCTGTAATGGTCTCCCCCCAAAATAATCATTCCTGGTCACTGTATCACAGGTGCTTCCATTTTTCAATTTATTTCTTAATTACATTTTCCTTTCAGAGTTTTTTTTCTCTGACTTCAAATGCCATAATTCATCTATCACTTTTCCTTCCTTTCTAAAAGTTACCTTGGACTCAGTCAGAAATGGAAGAGGGGGAGCGAGCAGGGGCACTGATTGAAATGGAAAATGGCATCTCTGTATTAAGGTCCAAAATAACAAATGGAGAAGTTTACAAAAGGTAAGGAATTAAATAAAACAAACCAGACAAACAATTAAAAAACAGCCATGAGTACCAAATATCAGCAAAGTACCCTCTGGTTGAGTCAATTTTGTCCTGCACATTATTAAACTACTTCCACAGAGGAGACACTGAAGGTTTGGCTTGCAAAGCACAAAGAGACAGGTGACAGGGCTCTGCTGCAAAGGGGATTCAGGCTCTCAGATGCAGCATTTGGGGAGCTGCAGGTGGGGAATCCACAGCCAGAAATTCACTCCTGCCAGTGGAGGCTGTGCTGGGTCAGTGCCCTGTGCAGGGACCTCGCTCTCCAGCATCACAGTTTCAGTGTAGTCCAGGGATGTCTCACTCTTCTCCAGGCTCCCAGGGAATATCTGCTGCTAAATGAAAGGCATGGAACAGCTGGACATCTATTTTCAGTGTTGCTTAGCTGATAATTCACTTTTCAACTCTGTTGTCGACCCATGCAACTGACTTCTAGACAAATTCAGGAGAGAAAGGGTGAGCTCTAAACAGCAGAGATGTGAGCCAGCTGCTCCCACCTGTCTGCGGCTGTCTCAGAAGCACAGATGTGGCTTAAGAAGCTTTCTGGAGGAATTGGTGTTGATGTTGTATCACAAAATAACTCTTGCAGCTCTTCAGGATGGAAAGTTACTGCTAAGGGTTGAGTTTGAGTTTGGTTGAGGTTGAGGTTGAGGTTGAGGTTGAGGTTGAGGTTGAGGTTGAGGTTGAGGTCACAACTCATTCAGAGGCTTCACAAAGAGACATGTGGAGTAGATTCTGGAATCAATAGGGCCTGGACTCTGAAGGGAGTGGGAGAATTTTCTGTGGCTCCAGGGGCTCCATATCTGATCACGGCTGCAGAACAGCCCCAGGGACTAGGGGTCTTATAGGAAAGTGTCCAAGGGTTTCTCCACATCAGCAATAGCTCTCTGCACATTGCCTGAGTTCTGGCCAGCTAGAGGAAAGCAGAGTTTTTGAGCAGTCCACCACCACGTGTTACTGCCTTTTCTGTCCTGCTTGCACCCTGTAGGCACTGAGCTCTATTGAGGTGTATTTTTACTAACAGAATCTGAAAGCCTGATAGGAGTGACTTCTCTGTCTTAATCAGCAAAAAATGCATATATAATCTGATATGAAAACCACTAATCCATTAGGACTTGGAGATTTCATTAGCATGGAGAGAGGAGCTTTTACTGCCTGCTCAAGCTCATAAACTTGTCTCCAACTGGAAGGAAGTGGCATGTAGTTTGAAATCCCGGAGTTGGGCAGTACATGTGCTCAGCTGCCACGTCAATCTCATTTGCCCCAGGGGGACGCTTGCAGCACTGTGCTAAGCCCACGAGTAAAGGTCACACGAGGAGAGGCGGCTCCTTGTCATGCTGCTCTGCAGCCGCAGCTATGCCTCTGCAGGCACTCTCTGGGAGCTGAAGCCTTGCTTGGAAAGTGCTGCTTGGATTGGGATAGTTTCAAAGCTGCTGACCAGCTAAGCTGTCCCCAAGAGCATGGGAATGGAGAAAGGAAAGGGAAAGAAATTTACTGAGAGTCGTAAGCAAGCATTTACCTGGGCTTTGCACCTGACAGCATCAACTCCTGCCTTAGAGTGATGAACAGTGTGTAATTCACTGGAGGAAATATTGTGTCCTTTCTTCCCTCTGTCCCTCTGTGCTGTGCCAGTCATGCTCAACTTTGGCTCTGTTTCACCCTCACCTGGGCTCTGCCTCCCTGGCTTCTCCTTTTCCCTTCTCTTTTTGACTCTGCATACACCTAACTGGGCTTTCCTGCTTCACTACCCCTTCTCTTACATGGTTCAGCCAGATTTATCCTCCTTCTCCCTTTCTCCAAGCTTAGGAAGGGTTCTTCTGTGCTAGCTCTTCTTCCTAAACTGGAGAAACTAGATTGAGCCTTGAGAGAGAGCATTTCAAAGTGCTCCTGGGGAGGGCAAGGAGGTTCAGGGCTAGCTCTGCTCCTGGAAAGAAAAGTTTGGACTAGTGTTTCCTCCTCCTGAATCTTATATTTCATCTAATGGTAGAAAAGATTATACATACAGTAATTTCACGCTTATAAGCCACACCTTTTTGACTGAAGTTTTCAGCTGATCCCAGAAATGCGGCTTTTCCCCTGGTGCGTCTTATATATGGACAAATTCCGGCAAAATGCCAACCCAGAAGTGCGAGCCGGGCAGGTGAGGAACTGCCACGGAGCCGCAGCCGGGTGAGCAGCGAGCGGGAGCACTGGCGAGCGGGCAGTAAGCCGCCGCCGCTTTCACGCGGCGAGGCTTGGTGCTTTCGTGTGGCGACACTCAGCGCTTTCGCATGGTGACGCTTGGCGCTTTCATGCAGTGAGGCTCGGCACTTTAGCGTGGTGAGGCACTGCCACTTTTGAGAGGCGCCGCAAGCCGCTGCTGCTGCTGAGCAGGCGGGGGGAACCACGGCAGCCAGCGCCGGGGGTGGGAGTGCCAGGACCTGCGGCACTCAGGGAGTGCGCCTGGGGCTGCGTTTAAAGGCTTCTCTGGTCTGTGAAAAATGTTTGCACATTGAGCACTTGACAGCAACCCCGTGATCATGCGATTCTGTTACTAACTCGTTACTTTGTTGCACATGGATCCTTGCTTTAAAAAAAAAAAAAAGTGTGGCTTATCACCCGGTGCAGCTTATAAGTGTGAAATTACTATAGTCTCTTACTGTCAGAACCATGGTGTAGAACTACTGTAGGAATACTTAGCATTGTACTGGGTTTTATAGAGGGTTTTCTGCTGTCCCTCAGCTAACCCTAACCCTAAAGTTGAAACTTTAACTTTTACCTTTATCTTGTCCTGAGCAATTTGATAGCAGAAATATGTCAATGCAGTACAACTCAATGATCTGATGAAGCCAAAAACAGTCCTGATCCACAAGTACATAATCCATTAAAATGGCAAAATCCTCAGTGTATTTCTCTGACCACTTCAGCTGTTACACAATAGCTATGTACAAATCCAGGGTAATTTCTCACAGCTGGCACAGCCTGGCTTAGATAAATATAAAACTTGCTTTAAGGGAATCGCTCATAATTGGGTTAGGCACAGGGTTTTAATTAGATTTACGTAAATGCACACAATGCATGGCAGAAATCAATAAACTGGAGAGCTTCTTTGGGCTGATTGTTTAAATCAGCAGCACCAAGTAGGCCAATTTAACAGGATATTTACACACCCCATCCCTCCAAAAATGACACTTTTTACATGACTAGTGGCATATTTGAAACCTGCTGTGCTGTCCCATGTTTGTGTCCTTTTTTATCTGTCTGGTCACTTGCAGTTTGGGTGCTTGCAGGCAGAACCCTGTCAGTGCAAAAGAAGAAGGTAAGAAGTATTTTAATCAAGGAAGAATTTGAGATTTAAAATAAAAGCTGTGCTATGCAAACAATTCAGGTACACCTTGTAGGCTGATATGAGGTTTTCAGTTGCTGAAGTTACAGCATTTACCATCCCTGCAAGTGGCAGCAAGTGTAAAGAGGGAAGCAAGGTCTTGTGGTTAGAAGTAAAAGTCTGTGAGCTGCACATACATTTCCTAGACAAGGTGTCCTGATTTTCTGTAAAGGACTCGAGAAAAAATAATTGTTTCATTATTTGTTTCATTTGAGAAATTGAAATTGTAAAAAAAATAATTGCTTTATTATTTACTGATAAAGACTTCCTTGCCTCTATTCATCAACTAAGGGGAAGAGACAGATAGAAAATAGTATTATCAGCTAATTCTTAAATGGAACAAGTTTAAGTGCAGTGTGAAATAGATTTTAAATACCCCTAGAGCTCCAAATAGTGATACATTGCAATTTCTAAGGAAAAAATGGCAGATTTTCTCTTATTTTCTGCTATTTCTTCCACCTCAGTATGGCCTTGTTGACACTGCTGCTTTCTCACCCCTTAAGGAACCTTTCTTCCCTCAGGAAAATTTACATAAAATAAGGGTGAGACTTTTAGCACGCCTTGATTTCAAGCTCACTTTCAAGTCGGTGGAAAACCACCACCATGAAGTCCTTCAAAACCCTTCCAAACCATCCCTTGATACAGGGAAAAGTGGGCATGGGCACCATCAGGTGCAGAGTTATGTACTCACAAGGTAACTTTAATTGGTCTTTATTGGACTGATCACCCTCTGATCCTCCTGGCTCTTCAGGACCTGAGTGGACACAATTTTTGTCTCCTCACTGGGCAAAGTGTGGCTTTTTTACTGCTGCTGCCTTGTCCCTCACCAACTGGGATTGTCACTACAGCAACATAACCAGATTTTGGGGTGTCTGAAGATGTTCAGAGAGTTCTAATGGAAGTTTCCAAAGATTCATTGTTTTTCCTTGAAATTCCAGCTACATCCTTCTGCTCTTCCATCCATAAACCTGAACTCTTCAGCTCTCCACCTCCAACCTGAATTTTTTTGTTCTCTTTTTTCTGTTGTGTCATTCAGTGCTGTCTTAAACTCTTCTCCTTAATTCAGACCCTGCCTTGCCTCTTCTTTCTCCATTCTGTCTTTTTGATGGCTCCTCCTCCCAAACTCATCTCCCCCTTTCTTCCCTGCCGCAATTCCTGCCCCACCAGTGCTTCAAGTTTTGGGTGCTTTTCATCTCCTTCACCTTGCCCTTTCTGTCACTCCTTTGAGTGAGATTCAGCAGTGATGGAAGAGAAATCCCAGCTCCACATTCACCCTCCAGGTGCTGCCCCATGGCCCCAGCTACACCACAAGAGGGATCACACAGAGATGTGCAAATCTTCTGGGGTGAAAGCTGCCACCTTCAAAAGTATCAGCAGCCAAATTCAGGGGAAAAAAATCCACTCAACTGAGCCTTATAGGTTGGTGGATTTTCACAGCAGCAGGGAAAGGCAGAGCTGTAACCCCAAAGAACACACCTGCACTAAATCCAAGTGTGCTCATGGTTACTATTGAAACCAAGCAAAGCAAAGCAAAACAAAACAGAAAGGCTTGCCAATATTATTTTAAGACAGAAAAGGAAAATATGCTTCCTCTTCTCTTTTATTCTTGTTTCAAAGCTCTAATTTTTTCCTCCACCTTTTTTACCTAAAAAGAAGTGAGAAAAAGTCCCCAGACTACAACAATCAAAACAGAAACAAAAAGCCCAAGCAACCTCTCCTCGTGTGAATTCTCAGAGAGAAACAGCTGGGGCTCACCTGTCCTGCCTGTGTCTGCTCCCAACCCCTCCTGCAGCCCCAAATTCCATCTCAGTGTAGGGAAAGCAGAAAAGGCCTTGGCTTTGTGTGAGCCCTGCTCAGCAATAACAAAAACATCTTTCTGTTATCAGCCCCATGCTCAGCACAAATCCAAGGCAGCCCCATATCAGCTACTGTGAAGAAAATTAACTCTACCCAGCCAGAAGCAGCACACCTCAACAATGTTTGATGCCAACACTGATTTATAATGTCATAAAGGTTGTGCTTAAATCTGATGAAAGAATAGAAATTGCCATTGTTGAAGGCTAACATTTCCAGTTTGTCTGCAAAGTAGATATAGTGAACAGCAGCGGCATGTTTGTATTTACAGAGGATAAGAAATGGGCTAACTGAGACCTAGGAAAACAAGCACTTAATAGAAATAAAATCTTCCAACCAGCTAATTTCTGATTTTCTATGTTTGCTACTTACTTTAGTTGTTTTTCCCTTCTTACCTTTATTGTTTTTCAACTTATATTGTTCGCAGCAGCATTGTAGTTACACAAAAAATAAAAATAGTGTGGACTGATGAGTCTATTGAGACCCATCTTCATGTGAAATTTCTGCTAAGTGGACTGAGGCTGTAGCCAGAAGTATCCATGTAAATATAAAAAAATAAAATTTATGTCCTTATCCCAATAGTAAAGATAACTGGCACAGTTCTGTGCTTGAGCATCTTCATCAGACATGTCCTGAAAATTATCTTGGTTGTCTCAGTGGGTTGAGAACTGGTGGCCAAAGGAGGGCTTGCAGGAAGGGAGATTTAAGGTGCCATTTGTACCAGAGCAGAATCTTGTGTTATCCAGGAAAACTGACAGTCACTGAGCTGTGCAGGCTAGACTTAGAACATAACATCTCAACTAGGCAGAATTAAATCAGGGGTCCCATTTCTAAAACATAGGGAGTCACTTTGTAAGGAAGAATCAAATCACAGCTTGGCCACAGATGCAAAATTTGCACATGTCAAGAAACATGCAAATATGGCAATAAAGTATTTCACAAGAAAACAACAGCTACTAGAATAAACAAAACAAAAAATTAAATTCTTTCCATTCAGTCTTTGAAAAAGCATGAAAGAAATCCCCTTGTAGAAATTTGAAAGTATGCCCAGGCAAGATATATATGGAAAGAAATCTAAATTTGAGATAGGAATATGCATCTCATATAAAAATGTTATGAGGGGTTTTTTTGTTTGGTTTTTGATTGGGTTTGGGGTTTTTTTCAGAATAAAACATTCTTCAATGAATTTTTTAAGACTCAGTTTATGCAGAGAAATGCTAATGTTACTGTGTAGAGGCAGCTGCTGAGCCAACTCAAATCAAGTTTGGACTGCATCCTATAATGTCTGTCTGGAGGAAGCATATGCATTTTTGGTGCCTGCATTGGAAAAGTAGTCTCTGAAACAACTTGGTTCAATATTTGGCAGACAGGGAATACAGAAGAAAAGCTGAATGTTCAATAAAATTGTCACTCGTATTCACAAGAGTAATATAGACCAAAGTGAGGTGCTTTGAAACTGCACAAAGGAACAAACAGGAAGATGGAGCAAAAGGCACACAAAACCACAAGAAAAGATAAGTAAGGGTCAATTTTGAGGCAGAATTGACAGACTGCCTAAATGAAAAAGGAAATCAGTTCCACATGGCAGCTAGGAGCCATTAACAAATGAATGATAAGAACAGGAGACCAAAAGAAAGAAGATCCTGGGTAAGAAATTGAAGAAATGGCACAGGGAAATGGACCTGGACAATACTGCTTACCTGCTAAACTGGAGAATGCTTATTTGCAGTACATAGGCAGAATACAAAGTGTATCCTACTGTATCCTTAAAAATAAAGCTGGGGGGCTAGTGGCCTGGATAAGCCCTCTTTCTGTAATTACAGTACAGTAATTTCACAATTATAAACCACACCTGATTATAAGCCGCACATCCGGGTAGCCAGGTAGACCACGGGATTTGTCCATATATAAGCCACACCTGAATGTAAGCCGCATTTTTTTTTTTTAAGCGAGGATCCATGTGTAACAAAGTAACGAGTTAGTAACAGAATCGTGCGAGCGCGGGGTTTGCTGTCAGGTGCTCAAGTTGCAAACAGTTTTCATAGACCAGCGAAGCCTTTAAAGGCAGCCCCAGGCGCCCTCCCGGCCGGTTCTCACTTCCAGGTTGGCATTTCACTGGGATTTGTCCATAGATAAGCCGCACCTGATGATTAGCCTCACTACTGGGGTAGGCTGGATTCTTTTATGAAAAAGATGTGGCTTATAATCGTGAAATTACTGTAATCTCCTGCCTATAAGGCGCACCCTTTTGACCTGGAAGTGCGCCTTATACTCGGGTGAGCCTTATGTATGGACAAAGTTCAGAAATTTGCCAACCTGGAAGTGCAAGCCGTGGCGGCAGGGCAGCCACTGTGAGGGCAGTCATGACTCTTCTTCACCCAAAGCTGGAGGAGCTGCCCTCACCACAGCTCTCCATGGCCACCTGCCCCCGTTCGGGGCTGCCCCTCAGCGCCACTCTCCCCCAGTTCGGGGCTGCCACCTCAGTGCCGCTCTCCCGTGCAGAGTCACTCCCAGCGCCGCTCACCCACCTCCCCACACAGTTTGCAGCTCAGGCTCTCCCAGTATAGCATGGGACCCGCGATGGGCGGAGTGAATGCCAGGGCCTGCGGCACGGGGAGGGCGCTTTGGAGCATCTGCCAGTAAACCCCGTGATCACGCGATTCTGTTACTAATTCGTTACTTTGTTGCACGCAGATCCTTGCCACAAAAAAAAAGTGTGCCTTATAGCACCTCATATATGGACAAAGTTCAGAGAATTGCCGACAACCCGGAAGTGTGCCTTATACTCCAGTGCGCCTTATAGTTGTGAAATTGCTGGAGTTTTGTGGTGAGAAGATAATTTTGTGGGATGCACAAGCCCACCTCCTCTGAGCCCTTGCTGATGCTCAGGATTCCAGGTAGAGCTGGGCTGAGCTGTCCCTCCACCAGCTGGCCAGAGTGGTGATAACAGACTGAGCACTTCAAAACTTTCAAATGCTCAAATTTCATTACTTAGCCCTGGCTCACTGCAGCTGGAGCTGTTCTGACTGTACAGTAGGGCTGGATTTTTCCATTACATGTCTCATGGAAATCCATAATGCAGAATTTTCAAATTGGACTATTGAGGTTCTAAATTAATAGAATGTCAATATTTTTCATGTGAAATTCTGCATGAAAGGAACCCAGATTTCACTGGTGTCCTTTGTGCTCATTTTTCTATGTTAAGAATTTGTAGAGAAGGAGTCAGGCTCTCTTCACTCATCTGGGTCTTAAGGTTACTCCTGTGACTGGTCAAGTCACCCTGCTGTACTCTCAGAAGATGTTTTCTCCTGGGTTATCACAACTTCTGACATTGGCCAAATCCTCCTGGGATACTTTCAGGAATGTTCTCCTCCATGTTATCCCAGGACCATAGGAAATAGGAGCTGTTGGTAACCCTGTGGCTCATGGCTCTTCCCAGATCTGAATTGTGCCTGGTCAGGGGTTGCAAAGCACAAAGAGGTCAAAAAAGACAGTAGTTAAGGAATAAAATTAATACAATTTAATAAAACTAAGAGATCCTTGGCCACAAGGAGTCACTCTGATCAACCAGCCTCACCATTTGCATAATGAAAGACTTACTGTGGCAGAAACATATTTATGAAGATCAGAGCCCTTCTTTTGAGTTGCTTTGGAAATTTGGCCTTGCACAAATTTCAAGTAACATAAATATTTTAAGTTGAAAACTAAGTTGAACCTGGTTTGAAAGTAAAATCCTTTAATTAATTTCTCCTCTATGTTCATGTAACATTTTAAAGCAAGAATGAAATGTTAAATTTCAAAGATCTTTGAAACACTAGTGTGTGAGATAGCCTGACTTTTTCCTTTTGTTTTCTTCCCAAGACAAAATCCTTGCAGAATCAACATGACTTTAGTATTGATTCATAATTTTCTTAAGCTATATTTAATTATATCCAGGTAAAAATTTTTCAAATAAACTCAAACTTGCCTAAATCTGTAGATAGAAGAAACTAATCACACATCTGGGACTGGCATCTCTGCTTAGCAAGAGAAAGAATCTACCACTGTTTCTCCCAAGGTTTGGTGTTATACACTGAATTATTTCCAGTCATATCAGTGAAGCTGTCTTTGTAGTAAGGTGTTTGTAAATGCTCAGACAAGTGATAGAATCCAGCCCCAGCTCATTACCATGGCTATAGTGAAATGGTAATGGTGGAATAAATTGCCTGGTATAATTATGCATATGCCAGATGCTCTTAATCATTCTACTTCAAGCCTCCTTTGCTAACTGCAATTTTGAGCCTTTGCTGAATCGAAAGGAATTGGTAAACATGAGTAATTAAAAAGAAATTAAATGGATTTTAGAAGTGAATTGCTGCAGTTTCCTGCAACACTAATATAATTAGCACTTCTAAAATCAGCCTGAGCTAGAAGATGTGCTTTATAAGGTAGAGAAGATGTTTCATTTGTGGTTTGCACTAAAATCATTGTCACTGTATTAGTGTGGTTAAACATCTCAATAGAACCATGCTAGGAGAAACGTAGCTGATTTATTAAAATAGGAACAGAAAGCCTCATCTCAGCTGATGTAAATCACAATATTCCCACTGACTGTTAGATGCTGATCTTGCACCAGCAGAGCCTGTGGCCCATCCTCCATTTGGATTCATGCAAGCCAAGGTCTGTTGGTATCCTTACCCATAATAAATTATTTTTTGGCTATCTAGCTAGAACTCCTCTTTCAAATGAGACAAAGTTCCTGTAGTGAAAGCAGAAGATACCCTTCTATCAGTTAATCTTTTTTAAAAATATGTTGATATTTGAAATACTTCTTTTCTCCACTTTCAGTTCTCAGAGGATGTGAAGAACAAAAACAGATTGCCACAAAGAAATTTCGGATCAGAAGTTTTACTCAGAGGCTCAAAGACAACTGTGCTTTATCAGAACTTTGTGATATACCATAGAAGTTCCATTTATCTGGGAGAATGAAGGTTTTGCCATCAGAGGAAGGTGTGTGAGAGTGGCACATCTGTTGCAGGAGCCACCCAGGAGATCTATAGTCTGATTTACCAGTCAGATGTGATTTTGACTATTTATGCCTTGAAAGCCACCAAGAAAGAGCCTAAAATCACCTTTGTGCAGCTTGCTGTAGCATCCTCCTGATGAAAGGTTTTTCCCTGAACCTCCAAAATGGCAACTTGTGGGGATTTTCCCCTGCTTCTACTTGATCTGCCTTTGTAATTCCAGCTGCAGATATTTGCACATCTTTTCTTTGCCCTCCCAGTCAAATTTCTCAAGATCCCTCCAGAGAAAAGTGAGGCACCAAGAGAAAAGATTCCTTTCCTGTGTATTTTGTGCTTGATTTGATCCCAATAAATTCTTTATTTGCACCTAATTATCTTATCCCAAGGGTATTTCCTACAGACTAGGGTGGAAGAAACACTATTTGAGTCCTTAAATATAGATTTATTGGAAGCTAGGGCACAGAGGTAGGAACAGGGATATCTGGGCACTCAGAGTACCTTGGCTGCTGCCTGCCTCTTGGCTGTGGCACCAAACTTTGGGGATTTTTCTCCTTTCAAGTTGAAAAGTGGAAAGTTGCTCCAGCCATCTGTACATTCAGAAGGATGGAGAAAATGTGAAGGAAAGTTTTTCTGATGAGATGCTCGTCTGCCTCCTTCCAAACACAGTGCACCAGATCTTCTGCTGTTCCTGAGCTGGCTTTCACTTCACTGAAGATAGGGAGTTATTCCAGCTGACAGCAGGGCCTGAGCAAGAGCACTTTAATGGTTTTTGCCTTATTTAACTATTAACATTTGTTATGGGATCATTCATTAGATCAGGCATAAAGTACAAGTATTTTTATTAGGTTTTCATCTCTCCACTCCCATTAGGGAAAGGTTCCACTCTCAAATTAATGTTAGAAGGACTTTAAAGTCTCAGCTATCCCTAATCTTTATGGTTTCATTCGAGTTCCTAATATATCATTTGGTTTATCCTGGGAGCTGGGAGCAATATATTTGAGGGACTTAGTCCAAAGATACAGTATAAGCAGATAGTTTGGTTAAGCTGATTTTTGCAGTTTAAGTGGGTCTAAAACCCATCATGCTCAGGATTATATTTATACTTGTGGCTGAATTTGACAGAATTTGAGCATTCTTTGTGTATTGCAGTATACAGCCAGGAAAGTAGAAGGCAGCAAGGTTAGTAGTTTATATGTAAAGCAGAGCTTGAAGGAGCACGTAGACAATTTACATTTTCATTCTTTTGTACATCACTCAGGGAGAAAGTAAATATTTTGGCAGCCTAGATCATGTGATAGCGAAACAAGAGACTTCATTAATTCAGATATTTCAGATTCTGCAACAGCAGAAAGGAGAGATTATGAGTGCCCAATTTGAGCCAGCTGGAAAAAACTAAATCTAGACCAAGGTCAGGTATATCATAAATGAAGGAATGATATAAAATGCATTTAATTTCCTGAGAGCTGATATAAAATTAAGATAAGAGCCCTAGGAAGAGAGTCTAATACACCACTCAGCCCTATCAAGCCTTACAGGTTTGCTAGGTATGTCATAGCTGATTTGAAAGGATGATTCCTTAAAAAAAATAACATGCAGAATGTTCTATTTTTGTTCTTTTAAGAGTTATTGTCTTTCTGAGCACTGCCATTGAAAGAATTGAATGATATTTTTTTGTGCAATATTATTTAGTGAAAACACTGGTGCTTTGTCAGTAACCAGGGACTGGACCAGCCTTCCACTGCTGCAGCCAGCTCACAGCTCTGGGAAAAGCTTCAGCATTTCACAGCACAGGCTTGCTCGTGGTGGAAAAGGCTGCTCCTCAAAGCAAAACAAAGCCCTGAAGGAGTCCTGCATCACTGAGACTGGGAAGCATTTCCTTAAGCTTAATTTATTTTGCAGAGGCCAAAAAGGAGGGAGCAGCACTAGCTAGGGGAGAAAGAGACTGTGGGAACAGCACTGCTTCACACTGCTGCCTCCTCAGCCGTTATTCTAAAACCAGCTTTGGTTCCAGAGGGTGAAAAATTGTCATCTTCTTCTGCCTTTTCCCTTCTCTCTTCAGTCTGTGCCTTCAATAATTTTATTTGCATGCACATGGAAATATGTGAGTGCACAGGTGTATGTTCACATGTACAGCACACATTTTTATATAGGTGTGTGTGTGTACATTTTGGTTGGAACTGAAATCATGTTGCTGATTATCTCTCACAGACTCATGGCCCTGTTCTAAATGGTAAATTTTCACACATATCCACTTCTGCTTGAAAATCACCCCCAACATTTTCTCATTAGACCAGACCTAGGCTACAGGGGGGAGGAATTTACATCACCCCCTAACCCAAACCTATTTTTAATTCCTGCCATTGCAAAGGTTAGAGACATCTGGGAAAGATTCTCTCTGTGCTCTGCCCACTTCTTTGTTCACTCAGGTAACAAAAACCCTCTGACCTCATCCAAAGACCAGAGGGTAACAGCTGGCTCTGCAGCCCAACTAACAGCAGTCAGGAGCACTGAAAGCAGCCAGCAATGAAAGGGGAGGATGGCAAAATACCTGCAGGGCACTGAACATTTCCCAGCAGTTCAGCAATGGCCAGCTGTGAGTGCCAATTAGAGACATTTCCTTACTGACCTGCTGTTAGAAGGGAAGGGAAATGGGGCTGTTTACCTTTGCTGCCTCCAGTTCTGCTTACAAAGGAGTGGCTGCTGCTCCTGGCTCTGACAAGCACGTCTGATGCTGTACCCAGAGCACAGCTCCAGCAGAACTGAGAGGCTGCAGCAGGGCAGGGGAGCAGTGAGGGCTCAGCAGGGAGCTGAACAGGCAGCTGGACTCATAAAAAAATCTGCACCACTGTGAAATTCAGTTGTGCACAGTCTGTCTTCATACCAAAGTCAGATTAAATTTATGTTTAAACAGGAAAGAAATCAAAGGTGCTCACAGAGCACCAAGTTTAGTGTCAATCCATGGTAGCCAGCATGGTGAGCACTGCACAGCCAAAATCCATGAGCCTGTTTCCCCTCAGAGATCCAGGTGGTGCACAGAGGTCAGAACTTCCTCTGATGTTTGCATGTTATTCCCAAGGGTTGGTGAGCATTTATTTACCTTGAAAACCTGTAAATGATGGCTCTGGTGTGTTCATATAGCTGTAGGGTCTAATGCTTGTACAGCTGCCACGTGCCAAGAAATTTTCTATTAAAAAAGTAATAAAAAACCAAGATTATTACATTCTGTAACCCTCAGCCTAAGCAGACCTTGCGCTAGATTAAACCCCACCTCTCCTCTGAATACCTCTATTACCTGCTTGCTCCTGGTGTGCTGCTCTCCTGATAATCAGCTCCTAGTTGCAATTGTCTGCCACACTTGTCTGAAGCTAACACTTTGGTTCATTTATTTGGGATTTTATTGCTCAGCGTGAAAAGATGTGATTAGATAAAGGAAACATGAGCTGATTGTTGTAGCCCTGTACCAGGAGCTTGTTTTGGCTTGAGACCAGGGTTTAAATGGAACATAAAACTGCAAGCCTGAGGAAGCAAGGTCTGAATACTCACAGCACAGGGCCCACTGAGGTGTTTCTGCAGAAAGGGCAGTGTGCTGCCCAGGAGCTGTGTCCAGCTGAGCAGACAGCTGGGGTGGACCATCAATTAGCAGAGCCAGCACTGGTGTGCAGCTGGATGTGTAGAAGCCCCTCTGGTGATGGAGAACCTCAGGCTGGAAGCATGGACTGCAGTGTAGGCTGAAATTACTTTTTCAGGATAAGGCTGGAGACTTCCACTGCGAGGGAGGAATTACCAAGACAACTCAGCCACCTCTACGGAGAAGTTACACAAGTATGGAGCCCTCAGTGGGTTTGTAATAAACAACCCAACAAGCTCATCTTCCTTTGGAGGATCCCCAGGGGGATCCCCAGTCACAAGGGTGAAGAATTTGCTGTTTGCTACAGTGAGCACAGAACAACCTGCAGCTCCCAGCAATGCCACAGTAATGCTGACTTCATGCAGGAAGGATCAGCTGAGTGTTGTGTGCTGCCTGTTTGGAAAGCATGTTTCCATATGTGCCACATGGCAAATGAGCCCTGGAATTGCACAGGACCTTGTAGGTGAGTTTTACCCTGCCCTGGGAGAGGTGGAGGCTGCACCACCCACCCAGGTTGGCACAGTGCTCTGACAACACAGCAAATAAAAGTGACTCCACAGAGACATTGTGCAAACTGCTTCAATATGGGTTAGAAATGGGAACCGGAAATGTCAAACCAGGGGTTAATCACATTAAACAGGCAAAGGGAAGAGACATTCACCAAGCAGCAGTGCTGAGAAAGCCCTACTGAGCACCCTGTTTAAACCCCAATGAGCCCACCACAGTGTCAAAGTGATAATCTGAGTACAGTAATTTCACAACTATAAGGCGCACTCCTGTGACTAAAATTTTGATCAAAACCCAGAAGTGTGCTTTATAATCCAGTGTGCCTCATATATGAACAAAGTCTGGAAATTTGCTAACATGGACGTGCGAGCTGCGAGAGCCGCGGCAGCCGGCACCTGGGGCAGGCAGGAGTGCTGGGGCCCACGGCATGGGGAGGGCGCCTGGGGCTGCGTTTAAAGGTTATGCCGATCCATGAAAAATGTTTACAAATTGAGCACCTGCCAGTAAACCCCGCGATCGCGCGATTCCGTTACTAATTCGTTACTTTGTTGCACGCAGATCCTCCCTGCAAAAAAGAAGTGCGCCTTATAGTCCCGTGCACCTTACAGTTGTGAAATTAATGCAATAAAAGTTCTTGTAGCCAAAACATGGAGCTGAAAGAAGAGAAAGCAGGAGGGCGGTAACCAGGCTGCTCTAGCCAGAGGCTGGGAGCACTGCTGCACCCTGAGGGCCCTGAGACCAAAAGTTTGTAGTGATCTGCTGGTCACAGTGGGATGCTCTGCCAGATCAGAGCCTCAAAGAACAGATGCGATTTATCCATGCAAAAGCATGCACCTGCCTCTCTGTGAGGCCTAATTCAAAACAAGAGAGATGCTCATGCAGCATGGCTCATCTGACCTATCTAAATGTTTTATTTTGGGAAAAAGTTTTGCTTAGGGAATTGTGGGACAGGATCATCTTCTTCTCTCTTCTCCCTTTCTGTGGGTGTCGCACAAATATTTTGTCCATTACCTGGGCCCTCAGGTGCTCAGTGGGCAGTACCTGTGTTAATGAGCACTGCTGGGCTCCAGGGGAGCAGGTCTGGGCTGGAGAGCCCTGAGTGGAGCTGGACATGGCCTGAAACCCAAATGGGAGCACACAGGAGCCTTTTGGGGTGAAACCCCAGTTCAGCAGGTCACCAGGATACCAGCACTGGCAGCATGTTGGGCTTGGGTGGTGTCCCCTCTGTGACTCCAGCCCAAAGGCTTGGCATTGATTTTTAAAGTCTTTGAAAGCCCTAAAAGGTTCTCTGCACCTTGCTGCTAATGAGATTTCAATGTAAAATAAAAGGAACATTGTCTAACCCAGATTAAACTTGCTCATGAGTTATTTTTAGCCTGCCTAAACTCTTTCAACCCCTTTGGTAAAACTCATCAAAATTCATCTCTACTAAAAGGATATAACTTCAAAGAAGGCATATGCATTAAATGTCAACATGCTTTACTCATTATAAATTACAGTATCATTAAATCTAACATGAGTTAAATGGGAAAGATTTAATTTCACTATCTTTAAAAAGAAGGCATTTTAGCAAGGGAATAAAATTTTCTTTAAAAATGTTTTTAAAGTAAAAGGGGGCACAGAAGGTTTATTTTATGTGTTATCATATTTGTAAATAAAAACAAAAGCAAAAATGCAAAGCTCCATTGTTCTGAGGAAGATGTGGCAATAGTAGCTTACTTCTGCTCATTTTACAACCCTCTTTTTGGATACACTTCTAATTTAAACTGTGGAAACTGAAAACGTTCCTTTAAAACTGGTTGTCATGGTTATAAAATCCCAAAAGAAATTATGTGCGTCTGCATCTGCTGAGGGAAACATTTATGGCATGATTTAGCAGAGGGGGGGCAAGCAACCACCCACCACAACCCATTTTCAGATTCACTTATTACATTACTCAAATTAATTTATCACCCTCCCCAGAAAGCCATGGGAAGAATTCTCACACGTTTTTCACTGCATGCAGTTCATTAGCAAATATCATATGGTGAGGGGTTAGTTCTGTCAAGTTCTAACAGGTTGGGGGGTTTTTGTTTGTTTTCTTTAGTTGTCTTTGTTTCAAACAAGCTTATCTAGAAATACAGAGTGTGCTAGACTGCCAGCATACAGTTGCTGTCACAATTGATGTCTTGGATCTCTTCCATTATTTTTCCTTTCCCTGATGCAGCTAGGAAGTCATCTGGTCAGAATAAAAAGCCAAGCTGAATGCTGCAGGTCAGATTGGCCTGAACAAAAGTCTGCATTTCTTCATGGAGCTCAAAAGGAAAAAGCAAAGGACAAGAGGAAAAGAAAGCTAAAGAAGAACAAGGGGAAAAAAAAAGAGAGAGAGAAAAGGAAAGAATAAAAGGAAAGAAAAGAGAAATGGGAAAGGGAAATGGAGAGAGGCATCACCTTACTGAAGGAAAACTAAGTCTTCTGTGAAGCCACTGCACTTTCATCTGCTCCTAGGACAAAGTTTACAACCTGTTGAAACTGAAGGTTTATTAGAAATGAGTCTGTGTTGAGTCAGGCCTCTTCTCTCACAGGGATGCAGAAGTCTGCGTATAGCTTAGAAACCATGGCTTGGCACGTTTCATTTTTCATTAAGAAAAGCTGACTGCATAGACAATTTAAAAAATTACACTTTTAAAGGCTGAGGTAGCATTTTTTAATCTCTAGGTTGAGTGATCTGTTGACTGCAGGAAATCTGTGCTGCTCCTGGCCCTGTCGTAAAATGTAAATAGCAGATAAGGATGATGAAGGGATTTTAGATAAAGAATATATTTTATGTTCTTGGATTGTGAACCTCAAATGGAATTCAGAGGGTCTCCTTATACCCATTGATCCAGGGTTTTTCCAATTTAAAACATTCTGCTGGAGAAGGAAGTCCCAAGCATGAAGCAGAACACTTGTGAGAAAGTTTGGAATACAACAACAGGCTGAAAGGCTGTGGATATTCTCAGACTCCTTGGCTTTCTCCCACCCATGAAATCAGGGATGTCATTCTTCACTGTTCTGTTTCTGTGGAAAATTATTTCTTGTGAATATTTTCTACACTCCTGATGAGAGCCCTCAATTTATGGTACCTGAATGGAAGAATATAAGAAACAGGAGAAAAGAGAAAGCATCAGGGACAGAATTATCCTTCGTTTGCATCTCAACAAACAAAACCTTGTCATTGTTTTTGAATCTTTGATGTGACTTCTGAATGTTCATGTGCTTCATGATCACAGATCTGGATTTTCTCTTGTTGCCTGTTAAGTAAGAGACAAGCTTTTCTATGCTCCTCACTCACTTTTCCTAGCTCCTCATTCTGATACTTCCTAATGGCTGGAATAACCTGAATCCAGCTCCCTGCAGCTGCTCCCACTGGTACCTCCTGCCTCACCTGCAGGGTACTGCCAAACTGTGGAGTAGTGGAGCTGAGGTCTTTGAATGTTACAACACACACATATCTATCTATATCTATCTATCTATATCTATATCTATATCTATATCTAATCTGTATCTATTCTATATCTCTATTTATATCTATATATAATCTATATCTAAAATCTATCTATATAGCTATAATTATATCTAATATACATCTCTATATATCTATATCTAATCTATATCTAAAATCTATCTATATATCTATATCTATCATCTACCCATATCTATATTGATATTTATATATATGAAAAATAGATAAAAATGCCCAAACTCTCCTCCCATGTTGAATAGTGCCTGCTCTGCAGCCCTAGATCTCACACAGGGATGTGCTTTTCTTTGAGTAGTGTCTACATTACTGATTTATAATCCTATAAGTAGATTGCAAGACAGATTAATCCCTCATTTCTGTCTGCCCATCTATTTCTCATCTCAGTTCTTTTCTTTCCCATGATTTGTTTACCTAGCAGGACATGAATTGATTCAATCTATTTCCTTACCCTGTCTTTTCTTATTTCCCTGCTAATTACTAGTAGAGAGACTCATCCCCCTGTGGGAGGGTCACCCGCTGCCCTTTTGGGTCCCTCTGGAGCAGCAGTCTCACCTGCTCTCAGCTGGGATGGATCACACCCTCCTGCTCTCTCCAGGGGCTGATGACAGCCTGCTTCATTGCAATCAGATTAATTTGGAAGTATGTTACTTTCCTGGAGAAAGCGTCGCAGGATTGGAGGGGAGAGCTGGAAGAGGTTCATTAAATCAGTCAGTCCATCTTGCTGCCAATCAGTGGCAGCTCCTGGCAGAGCACACTCCAGCTCTGCTCCAGCAATGTTTCCTGAGTGCCTGGTGATGTGCTGCCAGCCCCTGTCCTTGATGGTGCTCACAGCCAGCATCTTCCCAGGTCAGGAGCACTCAGAGCCATCCCATGCTCTGCCCTGCTGCCTGATCACCCTTCCTGCTCAGATATTCCCCTCTGTGAGCTCCACAAACAGCCCTTGCTGAAGGAGGTGATGAGTAGCACTAATCCTGGCAGCAGCACTGAAGGAATCCTCCCTGGGACAGCTTTGCTGCTCTTTGGGAAGGTCACCCCAAATGCCTGTCCCACACACTTCAGACATCCCACTCTCAGGCCTGCAGGACCAGCCTGCTCGTGCTTGAAAGTAATGATTTATAAACTTTCTTTAGTGCAACCAGGTGAGCAAGAGGCTTTACTCAGGCAGACCTGGCTAGATGGAAATTATTGACCAGGAGAGGGTTTCAAGGCAGCTAGAAAAATAGCTGCCACCAGTGGCATATCTCTCTTTATCCACTTCTGAGTTGTGCATCGCAAAAGTCCAGGCGGCTTTCAATGCCCGGCTCTGAATTAGGCAGCTGTTTTATTTCGATGCAGAAAATCTTGCTTGGTCCATCTTCATTACTTCACTTAATCAGATGAGTGAGATGATCATTTTAGCCTCCTGTGCTAAATAACAGAATCACAGAATCAGAGAATGGTTTGGGTTGGAAGGGACTTTAAAGCTCATTCAGCTCCACCTCCTGCCATGGGCAGGGACAGCTCTCACCAGACCAGGCTGCTCCAAGCCCCATCCAGCCCAGCCAGTTTAACATCACTGCAGACAGTCAGGGAAAACTGTCAGAAGGATGCCTGTGAAGGGTGCACTGGTGTGAGGAAGGAGCTGGACTGAACCAAACCTCTGTCTCTGCTCTGTGCTGCCTTGTACATGATGTTTACATCTGGATCCTAAATCAGGAGTAGCATCAGCTGTGGAGAATAAATCTTCATCCTGGTGTGTTGGATGATGCTCTCATGAAGGGAATGAGATGTGCATATATTAACTTGTTTCCCTGGATTCCATAGGCCTTGTTTAGACAGAGGTCGTGTGCACAGAAGCAATCTGCAAAGCAAAATGGGTGCTTTGTCTCCCCCAGGGCCTCAGCAGTTTTGGTGACTGATCTTGCATTTTGGAGAGCATCTGAACCACTTGCAGGGTACAATGCAAACCCTGTCTGTGGCTCTGGAAGGAGTCTGGGATCTGGGGAGGACTCATCCCATGGATAATGATGGAAGTTGCCAGCTTACTGAGGCACAGCTGCAAGACACACAAATCAGTGCTGTCAGTCAGTAACAAATCAGCTCCTGCAAATAAATCCATTCTTGCTTCATACCCTATTCTGACAGTTCCCTTTCCAGCAAGGCTCCCAGGGCTGGGATGCACAATCTTGACACTCTCCCAAATGCTCACTTGGAAGAAGCTGCTGTGCTGATGCTGCCAGCTCCCAATCTGGCAAAAGCCAATCCCAATTACAAAAGACAATCAGCAGGAGCAGTCCCTGACAGTTTTTTTTTAGCAGTGGAAATTATGGCCTGTTCTACCAGTGTTTGCCATGAAGGCTTTAGCCTGTTCTCCTTCCTCTGCTGAGCCCAGATTCTCCTCACCCCAGCTGAGGATGCTGAGAGGAGGCTCAGAGAGTCAAAAAGATAAAAATAAAAGTTCACTAATGAATATTTTACACCATAAATTGAAGACAGTTGCTGCACCTGTCCCTCCTGATGGCAAAACCTCTGTGTGGACAACTAGATTTGGATGCTTTACCCTCCAACTGAATTAATGCCACTCTGTCTCTGACAGCTGTGATTACTCCACACCGAGACACCATTCCTGGCTGGGACAAAACCTGTGGGGTCTGGTCAAAGCCACTTGCAAGGGAATAGAACACACTCCACCAATTTCCACACACTTTGGTTTCTGCACTGAAGGAGCACCAAAGCAATGGTGGTTTCAAGAACAGGTCAGCAATGTTGTGTGTGTTTATGTCCAAAAATCTCTTGTACCTTGGCAGTTCTTTCAGGAATGCCATTTGTAACCAAGCTGATGATGCAAGAAGCAAAAGGAGCCTTGTCTTAGAAATTACTGAAATTTCCAAGTGAAACACTTCTGCCTCTATTCCACTGTCCTTCAAAATCTTCGTTTTCTTTCTGAAGTGTAATTTTTTTGAAGCAAGGTAACCTACTTGCGGCAAATAAAATGGAATATTTTAAGAACAAAAGGTTATAAGAAAATACTTATTATCTGCTCAGCCTGATTTGCTTGGGAGAGGGAATTAGATGCTACAGAAGTTTTATGGACGAGGTATCTGTGACCAGCTCAGCTTGATTTATTTCCAATTGTCTTCAGGCTAATGAAGAGGAGGGTCAAGAACTGTTCCTATTGTCCTGTAGAGAAGCTCCATTCTAACAATAGATTTATGTATCTCCCTTGTCCCCAAACCACCTAAAAATAAGATTACGTTTTGCTCATTAATCTCAACAAATTGTGTTCTGCTTCGGTCAGGAAAACAAGAGATTTTGTGGTGCTCAAGAAAAGTAAGGACAGAAACACTCAAGGTCAATAAAATGCACTTTTTATTCTGTATCAATGAAAATATAGCCACATGTAAATAAAGACGTGTGGAAAAAAAAAATCAACATTGATCCTCCCTGAAGAAGTACAGTTCATTGTGCTAAAACCCATTTTCCTTTGGGTTAGAAACAGTTGTCTGCCAATGCTTTAAAGTGACCCACGGTTTTCCTTGTTGTTGAATTTTAGCAAACAGAAAAGTGCAACAAGAAGCTTGCTACAGATAAACCAGTTTCACCCAACCACACACAGCAGCGTCCAACAGTGACAGGAGAGTCACAATTAACAAAAGCGCTCCCACGCCTTCCTCCTGGGCAGTCACACAGGTGGCCAAGGGAGCATCCTCTCTGTACAAAATTATGTGTGATTTTCAGTACAAAGATGGTCCTTCCTTGATGTAATTCCTGATTGCTTTGCAGGTTTCAGATATGGTAGCAGAGGTGCGTTCCTTTCAATGCTGTTCGGTTTCAAACGCTTTATTTTTAATTTTTTTCTCTAATTTTTTTTAATAAGCTTCCTGCTGTCAAAACACAGTTCTCAATTGCTTTTGTAGAAATAATCCTGAAAGGCAGAGGCATTTAAAATCCTCCCAAATCCTCAGTATATTAACAACAGCAAAAAAGATAGCTGGGCTGTTCAAAAATATTGTTGGGAACATGAATGTCATTTGCATTGGCTAGTGTACAAAGAGCAGCAAGTAGTAACAAAAGAAACATCACCCGAGCAATAACCCTTTCCCCCAATTTCTTCCTTGCAAAAAAAAAAAAAATTCTCAAAATACTTTTCCTCCCCACAGTCCAGTGTCTGTGAATCCCATACATTCAAAACCACAGTTACTCTGTAGATCGGGTTTTCCAACATGAGCTTTTAAAACCAGTTGTTTTGCCCAACTTCTCCACGAGGGTTGCACAAACACAATTATACCAGCTGGTGCTTTTTCAGATAATGGGACACCTTGAAACTCGAACTCAAAAAGTAAGGACCTCAGGGTAAAAAAAAAACAAAAAAAACCAAAAAAAAACCAAAAAAAAAAAAAAAGGAAAAGAAAAAGAAAAAGAGGATTTAAAGCTCATTATGCTTTTAGAGTCCTGCTAATGCTAGTGGAAAGGTTCCCACAAGCCAGAGATTAGTCCCTGTTAGGTGCCCAAGGGTGGAGAGAGATACCAGAGCAAAATGTTGGGTGGGGAGTGCTGGGCTGGTGATAAAAAGGAAGGAAAAGAAATTCACACTGGCATTTCAGCAGAAAAAGAAAAAGAAATAGAAGGCAGGTTATGCCGAGGCTGGGTGCTCAGCACAGCCCTGTGGGTACTTTGTGAGGCCAGGCTGGTTTTTTAGGTTCAGCATCTCTGTGCAGGCTTGTACAGCAGCTCCTGCTCAGTTTAGTTTTCAGTTGTCATTTTGGGTGAGGGGGGGAAGCCTAAGGAAAAAAAAACCTAGAAAAACAATACAATGTTTTGACTGTAATGAGGCCGTCTGCGATGACAATGCATTAAAAAATAATCTCCCTCTGCTAATAATTGTGGTTATTCTGTGAATATGCTCCTACCAGGATACTTGTGCAGACACACTGCAAAACAGACATGGGCAACATCATGCCCATCCCTTGTCCCTCTTTCTTCCCATTATAAATTCCCTAGATTTTCTTCATTTGGGAGCCTAGGATGCCTAGTTATCTAAATGTGTGGGAGCTCATAAGCATATCAAAGGGATGGGGGAGGAAGCCTGAAACCCATGCCAAAGCTCCTGTGTCCCTCACAGAGCCAGGACTTCAGCCTTGCAAGCCTGGTCTGGGCTGGGGGCTGCACTTCATGGACCCCCACCCAAGCTGCCCCTTCCCTGCACTGCTCTGCTCCAGGTGTGGACACAAACAGGACCCAAAAGTCAACAACATCTGCCCTCACCTGAATTAGCAATGCTCAGATGGAGGGCTGCATGGCAGGACTCAAGTCTCACCTGGTGCTCAGCCTCCTGTCTTTGTCATCATCTCTCTCTGTGGTAGCAATAATAGCTTTATTTTTAACTGTGCTTCTCCCCAGAGGGAGCTTGCACGGCTTATGTACATATCTGGCTTGTGCAAGGATATTCTAGACAGTCATGAATTTTGAACAGATACTTTGGATGGAAATTACTGACACTTCAGACACCAAGAATGTGTCTTTTGGATTCAAATACGTGTTAATTAGAAAGTGCCCTTTCCCTGATCGGTTCAGCTGATTTTCATCTCAATTCACCTTGCTGTCCCAATCTTCAAACACATCCTCTACATTTCTGCATTCAGCATGCAACATTTAGTAGGGCATGAATTCTTGGACCCATTTGCATTAGACAAGGGCCTGAAATTAAAATTCTAGTACCCACAGTTCTGAGTTTTGAGAAAGCTCAGCCCACGCTGGGACTCAGTGTCCTGGTCCCTCTGCAAGAACTGGGTTAGGGTTAGAGAAATTAATGGAAAGACTTCCACTGACCTTAGAAAGAGTATTTACACAAGATGCTTCAAAGCTTGAAAATATTTACCTCCAAAGCAGAGAACACAATTTAGAAGATCTGCTGAGACCACTTCACTGAACCACTCAGTCGCTAGCTGGTATTTAAGCAGGACATTAAAAAATCAGCTCTTGCTACAATTCTTATTATCATATTATTTCTTCTGAACACAAATAGCAAAACAGATCATTACCTCATTAAATCTGCTGATGCAACATCACTTAATCAATGTCCCTATTTCTGCAATTTGCTAGCCTAACGATCTAGGCAAGAAAACAAGAGAGGAAGGAAGGAGAGAGAAAGAGAAAAGATACAAACAAGGAGGGAAAACACTGCATTTTGCTGTGGAAAACATCCTGCTTCATATGATGTAGCTTTCAAAACACAAAAATGAACTCAAGATACACAGCTACACCTGCACATAAAAGCCCAGCCAAGTCTCCATGCATAAGAACAGTCAATAGGCATGTAAGGTTTATGAAGCATATCATGTCCTAATTCATGTGAGAATGGTTGGCAGTACTAATGGGATTTTGTTACATAAACTGTGCTGATAAGGCATTGGAGCTTTAAACAGTTAGCAAGAGTATTTTTATGGCTGGCATGTTTTCCAGAAAAAATACGGTGAGCCTTTACCTCTGCTTGCAGGCCCACAGCTGCAGCTTTGTTGAGGTGTCCAACATCCCTTAGAGGGCTGCAGATCAGCAATCAGTGACAAGTAAAGGGGGAACAAACCTGCCCTAGGGGAAATGCTGCAGCACCAGCTTTGGAGCATCTCTGAATCCCTGTGAAACCAGGGGCAGGGAGAGGCTGACACTGGGGTCAGCTGTGAAATGTGCCCATGGAATGAAATAGTGCCAACTATGACATTTGAGAAATCATGGTTTGTGTGCAAGTTTTCTGGGAAAGCTCATTAGCCACTTCTACCTTCCATAGAAACGAGCCTCAGCTGCCCCTGTGTGAGTGCAGGGATTTTATTGGGACAGCTGAAAGGTGCATTTACAGACCTGCTCTGCACTTCAACACTAATGAGCTTTTCCACTGGTATCAATAAATTCTCCTGCTCACATGTTTAGCATTCCTTTGGCAAGCATTGCCAGATAAATCCTTTATTGTCTTTCTGGTAGCTTGCCCAATTCCCACCAGGCAGATTTTTAAAACCAATATCCTACCTTCTTGCTGGCTACTGCCACTCTCACCCAATAATTTCAATTTACCACTTGATAGAATTAGACAGTTGGTGGCCCTCAGCCCTTCCTTTAAATGGGAAAGAGATGTGTTTGGGAATCTCCAGACCATCAACAGGCAGCAGGAAGAGCTGGGAGGTGCCATTGAATCCATGCATCCATAATCATTTCCTAAAAGTCCCATTGTGAGAGGACCCTAGAGAATAAAACCCTTCTGTGATTGATTTCAGGAGAAGGATGTTCACTCTGACCTACTGATTACCTCAAAGGGATGAGCTCTGAACATGCACTGAGTGCAGTGGGGTTGCTGGTATTCAAAAGCCAGGTACAAACTACTAGCTGAGATGACATTTCAGCTCTGTAATTTTAAGGTACAACCTGACTGAGCTTGTTTGTAATGCCAGGACTCCTAATTATACCTAAAATAAAATTTTAAAAAAGAAGCTGTTGCCAAATAGCATTTGATGATCTGAGTGAAGAAGGCAGTAATTAATCCTGCAGGGACAACAGAGGACTAATTGGAAGCAGAGCAGAAATTTTGTTTTCCTTTAGACAAAAAAATGCTTTTCCATGAGAACTCAGATAAAACACCCAATCTACAACCTGAACTGTGACCTCACACTAATGGTCCTGGCAGCAGCCTTGGATGCAAGTGAGCTTCCAATGATTAGTCAGAAAGTGCTTTTTTTTTTCCCTTTTTCTAGGAAATAAAAGTGATGACAGAGAAAAGAGGTGGAACATACCAGGAAATTCTACAGAAAACAAGTCCAGGACAGAAAAGACTTGGCATAGGACACATGGAGAAGCTGAGCAGAGCCCTAGGTTTGCCTCAGGAAATATAGAGAACTTTTACTATCACTACATGGCACTGGTTCAAATTGCTGCTGGGGCTGAAGTTCATCCCAAGTGTAACTGGAGTGGGAATGGTCACACACAAGGCAGAAACTGGTGTCTCACTTGAGTTCTTCTCAAAGTGGCTCATTAAAATCCACAAACACCCCAGTCCCTGCCATTCTATGAAACAATTTGCTGTCAAGAGTGTAAAGAAGGGCCACAAATAAAAATTAAAAAAAAAAATAAAAAGAAAGGAGATTTGTTTAATAAAATAATGCCCTGAGAATGGCAGAAGGCTTGCCCTCTTATTCCTGTTTAATTTGGAGACTTGTTGCTAAGCCACGGATAGGAAAAGATTTTGTGAGAATTCCTGTGAGCCATCTTAGAGATTGAGGAGGTTACAGAGTCTGGAACAACATCTAATAATACAGCCAGGAGTAAACCTGGGAATATGCCTAGGCAAGCAGGGAACAATCCTGGGAATGGGGCTTGGGCAGACCCTAGGAATGTACACAGAGCCCACGGATGTGCCCAGACCCTTTGGACAAGACCAGGCGTTTTCATCAGTGGTGTCCACACACTGACTGAATCCAGGGGGATGAGAATCCCAAGGGATGAGAGTCACCTCCAGATCCAGCCACTAATGAGAAACCCACACATTTCCTACAGCCCTGGATGTGCACATCTGCCAGGGCAGCACTGAAAAGCAGCTCAGATGCTACTGATATTTTGATGGCATTTTCCAACACTGCAATCATCTTCCAACTGGGGAAGAGGCTGGAAGAGGGTGTGGGTGTTGTTGATGTATCCATATCAGCCCACTGCTTCCAGAAACTGCATAGTCACCGAGACATTATTCTCAGAGTTTGGCACCAAGTGTGGATTTTAGCTGATGCCCGACAAAATGCTTAATTTATTTATATGCCACAGTTTTAGAATATGCCAGATCTCTCTGCTATCTGTTTGATGAGTATTGGCTCTCACAGCTATTATCTTGAAAATTGGCAAGATGTTCCTCAGCATGGTATTTAAAATAAAAACCAGGAAAAAATAGGACATAACTAAGAACCTTCAGATTTTATCTCCTGTTTGTGCTATTAAAATCTACAGAATCACCAAATGATAAAAGAGAACTTGGGACTTTCTGGAAATTATTTTGTCCATAGCAGGGCCAGCTGCAATCACAGAGTCCATACACTGATGCTGCATAATTTAGATACTATATGCTCCTTTCTAACAGGATTTTGGGACACTGGAAGATCTTTGGCTCTCCTGAAGCCCACATTTCCCCCTAACAGCATATATTTGAGTATCTTTTAATGGACATTACCCTGTCCCACTGCTGACACCTCAGAAAAGTCTGCCAGCCTCATCCTGTCCTGGAGCAGGGAGGGCTGAATCAAACCTAGTACAAAATCCTTTTTATAGGGCTTTTAATTAAGCTAATTGATGTATTCATGGCAGAGAGCCAGACACAGAGTTGGTGCACACCAGCAGTCTCAGACTGTGGGCCAAGCAAGTTTGAATCTCCAAGAAGAAAATAACGAAGAAAATCACTTATCTGCCTTATAGAAAATAGATAAAAAGGTTTGTGAGAATACTGCCTCAGATTCCTGGTTCCACATCAGGGAGCTGCTTAACATAATGTAAGAAATAATAACAATTTATTCAGCATGGCCTGGTCAAGCCCTTTCAGAATGCTTCTGCCATTTGAATATACAAAATCAATATGTGCCTTCTTGTCCCACTGTGCACTACAAGGTCAATTTTCTGCCTGAATAATTGCACCCTCAGTAAGGATGATTTTAGTTTGTTTGTCATTTGTTAGATATCACAGCACTGATCTTTGCACAATATTCCTTATGTCAGTAAGAATATTCACTGCTTCTCTGCCAGAAGAAATGTGGATTTTTTGTCAGTTTTAGCTCCATTCAGCACTTTGCTTTAGGAATATATTTCATTTGGAAATGCACCACTGAATATTAAACCAAATAAGATATGTAGAAATTGTGTTATCCACTTTCCCGCCCAGAATTAGGGAAGAATTATAAAAAATATTCCCACATGTAGAAATCTAGATGGATCGAAATTTGGCTCCTACAGCCTATTAAGAGCAATGTTAACAAAACCCATTCAAACCCTCCTCTGCAGGAAAATGGTATTTGAAAATATATATATTTTTTTAAATAAAACAGGTATCACTTTGACACCACCTCATTTAGGGGAAAAAAAAATTATTTTAAGAAACAATCTGTCCAATTCTGACATCCAAAAAGATAGGCTTGGGTTTTCTAAATGCTCAAAATCCAAGTAAAAAAGTGTAAATTTCACATAATACATCCCTCTATGTCCTCTCCCAAATTCCACATTAAACCTTTGGCTTTTTTTGGTTCTCCCTTCCATTTCAGGACATCTTTTCCCCCCAAAAGCCTCTAAGCTATTTCACGAGCACAACATCTGTTTTCTGACCCAGGCAATGATGACATCTCGGAACAGTCTCAGTTACTTTCAGAGCAACTGCTCCTGGCTTTGCAAAGAGTACAACATTATTTCTGCAGCTTCCAGTCCTTTGAAACTCTCCTGGGATTCAAAATACATATTAAAGTCTGATTTGATTATCAGATTCAACCTTCACACCTGTGCAACAGGGTTACTCTCCATGTGCTGGTAAATGAAGACTGAACTTGAGTTTAGCAAAAAGCCCAAACTTTGGTGCAGCATCAAGCCCCTACAGCTGTGCTACTTCTGCAGAACAGGGAAAAGAAAAATAGACAAAGCTTAAGTCCGTCACTTCCAGAATCAGCTCTGCTCTAACCCCCATGCCCTGGCAAAGACAGGAAAAAAAGGATTTACAAATACAAATTCAGAAGAACTGAATCCTCACTACAACAATTTATTTTTAGTAAATATCCTGAAGTGCTGTTCTCTTATATGCAACATTAGACAAAAAAAAAAAAAAAAAAAAAAAAAAAAAAAAAAAAAAAAAAAAAAAAGCTATTAAAAGTACTCTAGTTCATTTGCTTTGGAAAGTGTTAACTTTTCTGTACACATTTTCTGTACATGTTCTATTTCTGTTCCAAAGCCTGGGAAGATAAAATCCACTCGTGTGCAGATAAAATGCTTTGGACACACAAAGCACAGGGTAGGTGCTAAGGATGCTGTTCCCAGCATCTGGCAGGAACATCTGTCTAGGTTTGGAGCTCTTACAGGAAAGGAAAGCGTGCAGCCAAGAGCTCCCTTCACATGGTGCATTGCTGTCTGAGCACTGGCCTGGCTGGGGTGACACCTTGGTGTCCTGATTTAATGACAACAGGTGGCTGCTTTCAGTCCAGCCTGAACTGTAGGATTGGGACTCATGCTTTTTAACAGAGAAGAAAAGCCCCAGTCACTGGTCACATCATGAGAGGGGACGGGAGACGAACCGCTGACAACTGCATGGAACTACATGTAATGCTCCCTACATGGATTTTGGAGGCAAAGTCCTTCAGAATTGCACCAGCCAGAGTCAACCCCACAAATCTGGCCTCCCCCAGCACACAGAGCCTGGGACAACCCATCCACAGGCTGCACTGCCTGTGCCTGCAGGGCACCCATCACTGCTTTGTACTAGCAAGGTACAAACTGGCTCCACTGGGCAGTGTTGGAATATCAGAGTCAAAGCAGCACTAGAAAAAGACCTGGAGACACTGTTTTTGTTTCATGAACTTGGTATTTTACACTATTCAGCCACTACACATTTGTACCACTCAGGCTGCACTTGAACTGTTATAGACATTCTGGGCCCGCCCAAATGATTTTCAAGGTCAGACTAATCCTGTTAACACATTCTCTCATTGTAAAGTGGCACAAAGTTACACCTGATTTGAAAGATAAACCTAAACAGAGATCCCTTTGCATGCCATGCAGTTCTACCTAGAATTTATATCAGTTACAAGAAAGAAAAGCAGTCTGTCACAGTGGCAGAGGAATCCCATTAAGGCTCAAGCTCTCTGACAAAGCCAACCCTCATTATCCTGCTGTGTCTTTTGCAGCATCCCTTCATGGCAAGTTCATGCATTGCAGGAATTTTAACAAAGTCTGGCCCCAGAGCCTGGCCCCACTGAGCCTGTGTGACAGGCACACCCTGGGCAGTGGCTGTGCGTCTGTCTTAACCAGCAGACCAAGTCAGGCAAGAACATTCAACACTTGAAATCTTGGCACTTAAACTGTACCCACAAGGTCTGTGCAGACTCCTCCAGCAGCCCTGTAACTTCCTAACCCCAATCCCTCCCCATTCTTTCAGAGTCCCATGGTGGGCTTTATCACAGGAATGGGAGGTCCTGTTGTTCTGCAGGTGCAGGTTGTTCTTGCAGTTCAACCCATGGCTGCAGAGTCATGGATTTGCACTTGTGTCAGAACAGCAGCTGCAAAATAAAGCTGAAAATTTTGACAGAGGCACCTGCAGCTGCAGAGAACTAAAATGAGCAGGTGGCCTGATCGCCAGGCTTTGGGAAGAGGTGTCCCTCACTGTGGCTTTTTGTTCTTCCCTTTTTCTTTCTTTTCTTTTTTTTGTTTTTGTTTTTTTCCAAATATCAGATTTCCTAAAGAAAGTGGTACAAACAGGACAGAAAAAGCTATCATTGACCAGAAAGCCTCTATGAGTTGATACAACAGAAGCAATGACTTCTTTGGCTGTCTTACGAGCTTTTGGAGCTTTATGGGTTTGGGTTTCACAGTTGAACATATGTTCACCCCAAGATGTAGATTCCTAATTGCTACTACTGCAAATAAGGGTTTGGGTTTTAGGGATTTTTTCAGTTTTTTAGGAAGTAATTTAGTTAGGTCTAGTTTTCTAAGGTTAAAAAGTGGATCTAATACTGGTGTGTGTTTAGAATGCTCCCTAATTATAACCATGTATTTTATACACCTGATTGATAGTGATGCCTTGTGGTACATACATGCTTTACTACAGGCACTTTTGAAACCATGGGACCTTGATACAAGAGGTCATTTAAGCCAGAGGCAGGGGGAATCCTTCTCTGAAGGAGCCACTGTGCTCTGCTGGGCTGGCCTCAAGCTACACCAGGTAACATCTCTGAAGCTGCAATGGCAATTTCTGCTATGCATCCTGTGTAGCTGGATTCAAATCAGTGCAAACTGAAAGGCAAATCTCCCACCGTACTCAGGGGCAGCCCCAGGCAGAGTCCAAAAGCCCAGCTCCAAACAGGACATCAAACAAGATCCAGTGCAAAGCCTGCCCTGCAAAGCCAGCAAAGCCAGCAGCTCCAGCCCAGGAGTGAAGGTCTGAGCATGGCCCAAGGCTGAAAGATGCCAAAGGGAGTGAGCTAAGAGGAGGGTCAGAGCCTCTGGCACACACCTGAGGGACTCAGGACCTGGCTGTGTGGGCACTGCAAACCTGCTCTAGAAATGTGTCTCCTCCATGCACTGAAACCCTCCACAAGCCCCAGGCATCAGCAGCACTCCAGGCAGGACTCCATCCCCCAGCACACCCACCACTCTCCCACCCACATTATCATCCAAGCACCTTGGACCAAAGATAATTACATCCTGACCAGTTATTTTCTCTCTCACTAAAGGCAGCTTCAGACTGATAAATGTTCTCATGAAAGAGAGTGGAGGGGATAAACTGCAGCCTTTTAACTTCAGGCTTTCAAACCTGTTCACATGGTTCCCAGGAAGCTGAGCTATGAGTGTTCCCTTCCTTGCTCAGACCTCGTGCAAAGTCTTTCTGCCAGGGGCAATAAGGGGAAACAATGGGAGAGCAACTTAAACCCCACAAAAATGGGACATGCTAACGAAGATACTGACAGAACCGGACACCACCACTGAGTGCTGCAAAAAGAATTTACATAATGTTACTCTAACAGTTCAGTAAAAATGGCATCGGTAAATAGAGGCTTTCAAGAAAGAAGTTACCCCCAAACACTCAGGGAGTGCAACAGGGAGAATTTCTGTTAGTTTCATTTTGTTACATAAATCACCGTTATTATCATTATTATCATTATTATTATTATTTCTTACTTACGATGTTAAAAGAGCAGGAGGATATTTGAAATAAAAGGCTGTGCATGCACAATACCCACACAAATAAATTCCAGTGATCCACCCTAGCACCAGGCACGGTGCCCTTCCCTGCCCACTGAGCTGAGCCCTCCTTTTAGGAGGAGTAGGGGAATTCATCACCAAATATACAGTATATTGTCATGGAATGATACCAGGAAACAATACTAACAGGAGTCTGAACGTGTCCTTCACATCATATTAATCTACTGTTTAACTCGGCAGAAAAGACAATGAGGAAATAAAAGCTCAATTCACCCAGCCTGAGATCAAAACTGACATGGCAATATTGGCAGGTTAGACCCTGATTCTTTAAATAGTACATTGCCTTTGTTAAACAAAAGTCATTCTTTTATTACATAATAGAGATTATAAATAAATGTAAAGTGTGCATGCAGTCAACTGCATATTATACAAGCAATATCTATGTTAATAATTGCTTTCTTTGGCAGGCCAGAATCCAGCTGGACATGCAATATTTACATATCAAAATCCTTGGTGTGTTCAAGTCATTTTGGATGCAAGTGAAAATATATATGTATATATATTTACCATATACACACACGTATATATATATGTATAAAGGTATATATACACCTCTGCATATATACTGTATACATATATACACATAGGTATATGCTAAAAGTGGATTTCATCTTTTTCAGATTCAGGTGATGCAGGCCTTGAAACACTAAAAATATCTTGACAGGGTATCTGGGGAGGGGACTGGGGTGATAAATGAGACTTAGGGGAGGAGAGCTGGGATACGTTCTTTTCAGACAATATCTTTAAAATTTCTGCCACCTGCTTCTCAAGGGCAGCCATCCTGCTGCTTAGCAGCTGGATATCTTCTTTGAGTTCGTGCTTGACTTCCTGCAGCGTGGTTTGTAAGGCCTGCTCAGGAATGGGGTAGAAGGGACACCTAGCATCCGCCTGGATGGGGCTGTGCTCCAGGGGGCTGCGAGTCTCACCAGCTTTA
The DNA here is from genome assembly GCA_009812075.1 of Sialia sialis. Classification (NCBI taxonomy): domain Eukaryota; kingdom Metazoa; phylum Chordata; class Aves; order Passeriformes; family Turdidae; genus Sialia; species Sialia sialis. Next base: position 1,436,364 of record VRYO01002775.1, read on the forward strand.
TCCAAGCGAAGGTCACTTTTTGTTATCCCACTATCACAAGAGTCTGTTTTCCTCAGCGGGTTTTTATTCACACCGTTCTCCGAGTCGTTGGACTTGGGGTCGTCGGAGAGCAACCCCATGGACTCAGCCTTGGTGACGTTGTTCCAGTCCTCCTTCTTCTCCTCGTGGGTGCCCATGGTGTTCTTCAGCCTCAGCCAGCCTTTCCCGTTCCCATTCTTCATCCGCATGGGGCTGTTCACCTTGAGACACTTCTGGTCCCCATTGGCATTGGGCTTGAGCTCCATGGCGTCGCGGTTGTTGGGCTTGACGGCCTCGCTGGTTTTCATGTAGGCCAGGGTGGTCTGGATGGGCGTGATCTGCGACACGGTGACCACGCTGGTGCCCGTGATGGAGGCCCCGTTCTGCACACTCCTGCTCTCCACCTGCAGCTGGTTCCGCTCCGGGTCCATGTGGGTCGAGCCTTGGTTGCGCATCTCCTTCTGCTGCTTGAATTTCTGGAAGAGTTTCCGCACAGGGTGGTCCACAGGGATGCTCAGCGTCACCTCGTTCTTCTGGCGCAGGCGCTCCTCTTCCTCCTTCTTGACATCGCTGATCTTCCTGAAGATGATCTGTGGGGGATAAATCCACAACAGAGTCAGCACCCAAAGGACACTGCATGAAAATATTAATTTGAGATGGGCAAACAGTCTTGAGAACAGCCATTTCTCCCTTTATTATTAGTTCTGATCTTCCTTTCCATCAAAATTTTTTGTGATGAATTCAAATGGAGCTGATGGAGACACAGCAACCTCAAGGTTAACCACTGTTGATAGGGTACACACACACACTCTTAACAGGATATATTAAAAGTGTATTTCACTTTTTTTCTTGATGCAGAAGTACTACTACTTGAAGAACTAAAAATATCCTAACACCAACAAAAGGAAAGAAACTGAACAAAGAGAAGAAAGCAGTCGACAAAGAACCCAAATACTGTGATGCCAACCTACCCATCACTCACACTCATACCTGCTCTGTCACTTTCTTTAGTACAGATCAAAAAGGAAACAGTAATTCAGCAGGGACTACACAGCTGCAAGGTAAATTCAATGTACACACCCTTCCAGAGCCTGGAAAATCCCAACCTGCTCAGTACCTTTTGGTTTTGCTGTTAGGGTTAGGGTTTTTTAGGGGTGTTGGAGGGTGCAATTAAGCTCCCATGGGCCACATGTGTGGCTTCACACACTTTACAAGTGTTTACTGCAGAATTAGTATGTCTAACATGTGTAGGTGAACTGGGAGCACCATGGAGAGGCAGCATAACAGGGCTGTGTGTGACTCTAAATCTCAGCATTATCCACCATCTCATCCTGCCATGCTGGGTTATTTCACCTGGCAGCATGTCTCAGGCTGCTACAGAAGAAGGAATTTGAGCCTCAAGCTGGGAGAAGATCCACAGAACAAAACCTCTTTTGTTAATTTTCTGCATGTTACTAATATGATTTTATTTTTTTTAGGTTCATCCAGTTTTCTTGAAAGTGGGACTGAGGTAGAGTGGGGAAACTGGTTTTCCGTTTGACAACACTGTGAAAAGCAGCCTGTGATTAAATACAAATATGTACTGCAAAGGGATATTGTGGTAAGAAAAGGAAAACAAAGCCCTTGAAATACACAAATAAAACCCTGTGTCAGTCATCTGTAGGTTTTTGAAATACCAACTTGAGTATCCATATTTGAGAATCTATTTACTTTCAAGTCTCACATCTTCAGAAGTCATCAGAGAAGTGCCACAATGGTTACAGATCCTTCTCTGCATGAATCTGGGATGAGCTGGACTTCAAAGCTTCATTAGAGAGCTTTCAAATGCAGTAGACATATCCTTGCCTGCTGCTGATAGATGCAGCTGCTTATAATAATTTGGTTAATTCGCTTATTAGAAGCCCAGTTTTAAAAAATACAAACAAAACCAAGGGACAACCATGGAAGTTACTTTAATCTGACTCCTGTGACCTCAATGCAGTGACACATTCTCTATTTGGAGGCTCCCCTTCATTAGCAGCTGCCCTCATGGAGCTACTCTTTCTCTCTCAGGCCACTGGGGAGGGCAAATAATGGCAAGAGAAGCTGCCCTTGATTCAAAATTGATGTTTACATTTAATTGAAGCCGCGCTCTCTAAAGGCAGATTTGGAAGGTGTGTTGTGTGTGATGTTTTGTTTGTGCCTCTCTTTCCCTGGAGGGCAGAGCAGCACCTCTGGCAGAAGATGCAGCAGTGAAAGCATCCAGCTGCAAGGATGTGTCCCCAAGGTGTGTCCCCATGTCCCAGGGGACATGGCTGGTTCCTCTGCTGGTGTCCCTGGCTGGCTGTGCTGCTCTGCTTTGTGCTGAGACCCTGAAAACATCTGTGGAGGGGGAAACATCCTCTACCCAGTGCTTTGAAAGGTTATGTAGGGACAGGAAAAAGGGGGAATGGCTTTAAAATGAGAGCAGGTTTAGATTGGATGCTAGGAAGAAATTATTCACTTTGAAAGGTTGTGTAGGGACAGGAAAAGGGGGGAATGGCTTGAAAATGAGAGCAGGTTTAGATTGGATACTAGGAAGAAATGATTCACTGTGGTGAGACCCTGGCACAGGTTTATCAGAGAAACCATGGCTGCCCATCCCTGGCAGTGCTCCAGGCCAGGTTGAATGGGGCTCTGTGAAAGTGGAAGATGTCCCTGCCCATGGCAGGGGGTTGGAAATGGATGGCTGTGACTCAGAGCAGAGCAAACACTTTGGGAAAAGCTGGAAGGGATGGGTGGCCAAGGTGGCAAAAAATCAGATTCACGATGCAAATCTGGTCTGGCTGTGTGAGGCCGAGGACCCACAAACCACTCACAGCCATGAGCTCTACTCCTACTTTACACCCATGCAGTGGAGAAGATGCACCCAAAGCTCTGCTGTCACCTGCTCAGAACATGTCCTTGCAGACACAAGCTGATAGAGCTCTTCAATTAATTATTTCATTTTTTTTCTCTTGGGACAGAACATGCTAGAGCCTGGAAAGGTTATGGGCAGATCCTTTGAAGAAGCTGGTCTGCTGAATGCTGAATTAGTGCAGAAAACGCCCAAGGACTCAGTAATCCAGGGGTTAACTGAGAGTCAAGAATTCAGGACTGATCTACCTCAGTGGAGCCAATTTCCAACAGAGCAAAGGTGGGCTGATGCAGAGCCCTGGACCCACTCCCTCCTTGGCTTTCTCATGTAACCTGTGGGTGTTCGTAGCTGTTTATTATTTTCTTTTTCACTCTGAAATACCCAAACAGACCCTCACATCCCTGCTGACCCTGTGGGATAACAGCACTTTGGATGGAGACTGAGATCTTGGTCCTTATTCTCCCGCTGACCTATTCTGCCAAGGAAATAATTTTACCCCATGGAGAACTTCCCCCTCTTCTTTCCCCTCAAGCAAGGAAGATGTACCCCTAGGACAGCAGGGATCTAGTTTTGGTCAGGAGTACTTGAGATCAGTAGAATATGTACATGTGAAAGAAAAGTCTTACATAGATGAAGAACTGAAGGAAAAAAACAAAATATGAATTCTAGCACTAACACAGCAATAGTTATTTTTCAATTTTTTCCATATTAGGAGATTTTTCATGTGGCTGGATTTAATCCACAGCGGTTTAAACTAAACCAGAACAGTTAAAATGTGTTTACATTTACAAATGTTTACATGGAGACTTAATTCTATTAATGTCTAATAACTTTAACCAGATTTTTTCCTTATAAATAAGAATAGAAAAACATCTCATGCAATCTGACATTTCTCTGCAGATTGGGAGAGTATTATTTTGAAATCCTAAATTGGATGAGCTATTTCATTTGTCCTTGACCCTTTTCAGAGAAGTTACACATATGCCTACCCAAATGTCTGGCCCAAGAAAAGACAATCTTCAAAAGAGTTAATCAGAAGAAGCTGAATTAAATGTGTATAGAGTTTACCTCAAGGAGTAAAGAGCCACACTCCTGTGTCACACCAAGTTCTAAATTTATTAATGTAACAGACATTCATGCAGGACTCCATTTCCTTTATGGATCAGATTGTGAAAGACTGTTCCATGCGGCACAAATTTTGTCCCATGGGACCAGGTTTCTGGGTTTCTTTTAGTGTATTTATTTTGGGAAAAGGGGGCAACAAGATGACATTAATTACTGAGCTGGCAAAGATGAAGCAGAAGTTAACTGGTAGCCAGCCATGGGGACTGAAATACTCAAGTTATTTATGAGGCAGGCAGGGAGGAGACAACAGCAATTTGAGATTCTCCATCTTCTCTCAACCTCACCCTCCTTTCCCTCCCCTCCATACCAAGAAGTGACTCAGGTGAGTGTGAACTCTGTCCCTTCCAAAGGGGCACTTTACCAAAGGTGCTGGCAGTGGATATGTCACTGCTGGGGCAGCTCCTGTGAGGTGCCAGCTCGCACAACCAGCCCCAAAGCCAAGTGCAGATGATGACAACAGAAATGAGGAGTCAGGGAGCCAGCTCAAGGCTGAGACACACACTGAATTAAAGAGTAAAGCTGTGGCCATTCCAGGTGCTTTGAAATGCATCCCTTGTCTGCTGTCTTTTTTTTGTAGCGGTACTGTGAAAATCATCCCTCCATGACCTTGCTCCGTACAGGAGATCTACACAAAGATCCCTTAATAAGTGACTCCAAGGCAGGTACGTGAAGGGATTAAAGAACTGGTAAAAGTCTTGAAGAATTACAGTGAGTTGGTAAAACGTGGCAAGTGTTTGAGCAGAGATCATCCTGTCCTGTGCCCGAGCATCCCATGCTGTTGTTAGTGGCGTTCGAGGCGTGCCTGCTGCTCTCCATGGAAATCCACAGAAAGGGACAGGCATGGATCCAAAGGGCCACAGTTGTCATGGTGATGGATGCAGCGTGTGTGCACTGACAGAGGGAGAGAGGGAAGGAGGGAGAGAGGGAGAGCCACACAAAGCCATCAAAAAGCAAAGATTTTCACACACAGTGTGAAGACCCTGTCCTGGAAGAATTGGTTTGACTCAAGACCAAACTCAAGTTTGGTCTCAAACTGCACCAAGGGAGATATAGGTTGGATATTAGGAAGAAGTTTTTCACAGAAAGGATAATTAAGTATTGAAATGCTTTGCCTGGGCAGGTGGTAGAGTCACCATCCCTGGATGTGTTTAAGAAAAGACTGGATGTGGCACTGGGTGCCATGGTTTAGTTGGGGTGTTAGGGCATGGGTTGGACTTGATGATCTTGGAGGTCTCTTCCAACCTAATTATTGTGATTCTGTGACAGCTCACTGGGCATTTCTGAAGCAGAAACTTCATACTTCAGTCCCCACAGCTACATCCACTCAGTAACCACAGGACACTCTCATTAAAGCACAGACCAGGCTGATGTCATTGCTGATCATCTCTCAAAAGTTTCTTTCAGGGGTAATTTTCTTGTCTGCACCAAGTCTTGTAGAAGCCCCATCTCCTTTGCATCTGATTGTTCACATCTCTGGTTTTTTGTTCCTATTTAATACAGCAATATCTTAGAAGGCATCTGAGATCAGTGAGATAAGAATCACAGAATCACAGAATTATTAAGGTTAGAGTCAAGATCATCAAGTCTGAACCGGGTTAATAAATTTGAAGAGATACAGAGCTCTTTTTAACCTGGACCCATCTGACAGCACAGGTCCAGAGCTGTACTTGAAAACACTGCAGATGGAGCAAGTGGGGTGAGAATACAGGGTTTGAGCTTTCCAAGAGATGGAGGCAGGATCTCAGGGAAATGCACCCTTCCTTGTGTCCACTGCAGAGCTGGTTTGCAGCTGGCTGAGACCCACCCAGCAGCTCCTTCCCCAGCTTTCAGATCCCACCAGAAGGATTTGGACTAGTCCCCCTGCTTCAGGAATATCTTAAACCCATCCAAAAAGGAAATTAGAGTGTCCTCACAAGGTGTGTTGGTCTTGGTACCCTTTTATATAAGCCTTTTTGTCTTTTTTTTTTTTTTAATATAGGAGAGCTGCCTTCCCTTGTCTCCTTGGCCTGAAATGACACAAGCTTAGCTGAAGCTGTCAAATGAATTTTAAAAGTTTTAAGTGGTATAACCAATATCCAATACTGCAATAACACAGATCTCATTTTCTTTGGAAATAATGCTATAAGGCTGTACAACATAAATTTCCATAAAGACATCTGCAAAAAATACTATTAATTTTCACATCTTGGACTGCGCTGTACAAAAGTAATTTACATTTTTGTCATGCTAATGTGGAAGGCAGATTTATGTCAGATCCAGGATTTAGACACAGGATACCCCAGCGCAGACGTGTGTGCTATTTCCTGCTCCTGAAAATACATAATACATAAATACATTTCCTGCCCTATAAAATACACCCAATTTCCAGAGCACAGACACTCGCACCAGGGCTCACCTACAAAGCCTCTGTCTGCATCTGAACTACCCTCCAGGAGCCTGCACAGCAGAGTGAGGAAGACAAAAGCACTTGGAAGGTGTGAGTCATTTCACCTGCAGCTGGATGTTAAAGCAGGTCAGACAAGCTGTACCCTGAGATGCCTGCTTGTCTCTGGCATCTGTACAGGGAGCTCTGTGCCTGTCTCCTGTGTGCAGACATCCTGCATGGATGGTGGGGATGGAGGATTCAAAATCCCTACCTCTGGCAGGGCAAATGGCAGTGTTTGGTGCAGAGCGTGTGAAAAATCCTCCTGCAATATTTTTTCTCTGGGTATGTGTGTGTGTGTGTTCTGCACCCTTCATCTGAGGCTGTTTTTATTTCCATCCCATTGTGTTGGGGTATTGCCCCACAGCCTCAGGGCCCAGCCAGTCCTGACAGACAAACATTATTCTTTCCAAAGATGCAGAGGGGGGACAAGCCACAACTGCTCAGGAGTGGTGGCTCTCAGCGAGAGCTTGTGGAAAACGAGATATTTTTACCCAGATGGAGCAACTGGATGAACCACCAGCAGGGAAAGCCAAGCCACCCCTTCCCCCTTTTTCTCACTACACCTTCCAACAGGGGAATGGATCTGCCCTTCCCACACCCCCTAGGAAACTGGAGCCCAGCTGAGATGTGTCTGTTCTGCACAGCCACCCCTTTGCACTGCAGAGCTCATCCCACTCCCAGTTGTGTAGGATAGATCCTGCTTGGGTCACTCCCAGCACTGGCACTGCCAAGCAAAGCAAACCCTTCCCAGGACATTGCTCTCATGGGCTCAGGAGGGGTCTAAGATGCTTCATCCATCAATCCTTGAGGTCTGGTCCCCTCTAGGAGCCTTTAGCTGTCAAAACAGGCATACCTGGGATCCTCTTTTCTGATATTCTGAAAACTAGGCCAGTCAAGCCCAATTCCTAATGTATAACCTTTGGTAAAAAGGCTTGCTCCCAAAACTAAAGTGTTTCTAAAATCTAGGCAGGTCTCAGAGAACATGACTCACTATTAATACTTAATGTAAAAATGCTTTTAAATCTTATTTTTCAGATTTTTTTTCCGTTTGTTTTCAGAAAGCTTCCAAGACATTACTAATATCTGATGCTAAAATGCTTATAAATCTTATTTTTCAGATATCATCTTAAAAAAAAAATATTCCATGATATTAAAAAATCTTCCTTCTCTGTTTACATGAATTAAAATGCAAATTTTAAAAGTTATTTGTTTACATGAATTAAAATGCAAATTTAAAAAGTTAAACTTTGAAACACTGGGAAAAAAATGGATGAATACGAAATGACCCCACACAAGCCTTTATGCTGCTCCCCCTAATTCACTCCTGCAAATCTCCATAAACTCTTAGCTCACTTTATTAATCTGCACTCCAAGGGTGCAGAGGAGATGGTTTGAAATGATGGCTTTATTGTTCTGCTCTGTACACTCCTCAGACAGCTTCACTTTGATGTGAAATTCAGCCTCAAAAACAAACTGCTCCACAACTCTTTTAATTGCTCTCCAGTAAATTCCCCTTAATCCCCCTGTCCCAGGAACTGTTTTGTGTTAAACCATTGCTCCATCTGTGTGAGAGAAAGGAATCGCTGTCCTTGGCTGTGCAGTGAAAATGACTGACTGCTGAGCAATTAGTTAATCTCCAAGATAGGGATGCTTCACTACACAGTCTTTCATGCTGGATTTTAGAGGAAAAGAAGATGTCTGTAGGTTAGTCTTCCGGCTGCTTGAAAGAAACAGTAAATAATAGCCTTTCTGCAAATTTCCATTGATCCTGACTTCACAGACACAGGTAACATGCTGCAGCAAAAGCTTCCTACCAAGCACATTTTAATTTTGCTTTGGAGAAACTGTATTCACATACATTCTTCCTAAGCAACTATAGAATTGAAAAGATGTGAAGATTTCCAATCCAAGTAACAAAGTGATGTTGCTTCAAGGAAATGAGAATTATTTCCATGGTGCTGAAAAAATCCCTTTTTAAGGGATACTTAATGGCATTTTATGTGCAAGGAAGAGTTTCATGCTTTTATGATGACTTAATAAAGATCTTTGTCCCCCAAGCTGCTCATCCAAAGAAAAATCAGGACATGTAGTGAGGGAGAGACCTTTCAGAAGGGTACAACAACAGCCAATAACTGATTTCCAAAGTCCAGAAATTCCATCATCTCTTTGCTGCTTGTCCTGTGGTTTAGAAATCGATTACTGTAGGTCAATTTTTAATCTGGTTCCATTTCATGTTCGCAATCAATTCTCACAGCACCTGAGTACTCTTGCAGAGAGACATCTGTGCATGCTGGCAGCCAATTAGGCTGATCTGCATTTGTGGAAAAGCATGAATATTAAGAAGAGAGTGGTTGAGAGTTTGACCCATCCACTTCATACTTGGTATGGATCTGAAGTCATCCTGATTTTATTTAAAGCATGTCTGGATAGAAGAGGAAAGAGGAGAGAAGCGGGCAGAGATCCAAGTCTCATTTTTCACATCCCTGGAGCATCATGACCAAACACACAGAGCACCAGGCTGGGATTCACAGGGATGGATTATCCTGCTGGCCTGACCTTCAGCCAGCTGGGAAGTCCTGCACAAATCACTCTGCCTCTTCATGTCTCCATCTCCCCCAGTGTAAGAGAGGTAATAACACTGCCCTCGTTTCCCCAGTTACAGTAACTTCACGCGTATAAGGCGCACCCTTTTGACTAAAATTTTGATCGAAACACGGAAGTGCGCCTTATAATCTGGTGCGCCTTATATATGGACAAAGTTCAGAAATTTGTCAGCCCAGAAGTGTGAGCTGCCAGTGCTGGTGGCCAGGCCACACGCTGCAAGAGCTGCTGAGGGGGCGGGAGGGAGTGCCGGGGCCCACGGCATGGGGAGGGCGCCGGGACTGCGTTTAAAGGCTACGCAGATCTGTGAAAAAAAATGTTTGCAAATTGAGCACCTGCCAGTAAACCACACGATACTTTACTAATTTGTTACTTTACTGCCCGTGGATCTTCACTGCAAAAAAAAAGTGCACCTTATAGGCTGGTGTGCCTTCTATATGGACAAAGTTTGGAAAATTGCTGACAACCCAGAAGTGCACCTTATACTCCGGTGTGCCTTACAGATGTAAAATTATTGTAGCTGGAAAGGCCTCTGTCACTCCTATTTTCGACCGAGAGACCAAAACACATAGCTGACAGCAGAGAGAGGTCACTGTGCTGGCTTGTTGCCAAAACTGAGGCAGTTCATTAAAAAAAGAAAAAACAGTCATTGAAAAAATGCACATAAGTGTTGTCAGGGTTTCAGCTCTAGCTCAAGGACCCTGATGCCCTGAGATGTTTAGGGCAGGGCACAATGGATGCACAGTGCTACATGAAGTCCTGAGACACTCCTGAGACACCAATCCCCTGATGGACTGAAGGTACAAACACCTACTGACACCTACTCTGAAAGGAAGGATCAGCCAGATCACTCAGCTGGTGTGATGGACACTGATTCTTTAAACACAGTGATCACACGTTCAGCCAGGTGTGGGCTGAGCTAAGGAGTCAGATTTCCAAAAGAAATGCCAAAACCTTTCCCTCCTTAGGCAAAATTATAGTGTTTTTCACCAGCTACAAAAATGTTATCTGGGAGCAGCTCAGTTTCCTGAACCAGGAGCTCTTCTGTTCTTCCAGTCTCTCAGGCCTGAGCACCTCCTGCCCAGAGATGCCTCCATCTTTTCACATCCCAGGGGATAGAGCTCACAGATTTCCTGTGGCTGCAGGTTCAGCTGCTGTCTCTGATGTCTGCTGGGCTCTGTTTGGCTGCTTGGAAAGGGATGCTGAAGCAGGGCACTGTGCCCCTTTGGAAGTGGGGAGCTTTGCCACTGATTTTAAATGAGACTCTGGGATTGGAATTGGAATTGATCGCTTATTTTTGCTGCTTTTTCACTCACTATTTTCTGTTTTCTTTGCTGTAACCAAACAGCAGATGCTTTAGCATGTTGCAGAGCAGACAGATTCAGAATGATTTCTGCAATACTATCCAAGTGAGCAAAATGCACCTTCCACAGACAAAATTATTTCAATCAATAAACCAGAAAGTCTACTTTGTTTTCACGATTTGATGGTGGGCTGCAGCCAGGGTCTGCTGCTTCTTGGCCTTGTTTGGGGTGAGTCCATTGCAGAGTGAAGTGTTGATCTGTGTGGCCTCAGAAGGACTGTGACCGTGGTCCAAACACACACAGCCCCTCCTGGGCTCCTGTCACAACTGGCAGCAAAGAAGCCCAGCTTTAGCCTCCTAATTCCTTTTCAGGACACTAAATCCTACACTGAACTCAATAAAAAGACTAAACTGGATTGGGGAGCTGAAATAATGCATTGAGTCAGAGTCCAATCTGTTTTCTGTATATAACACAGAACTGGTTAAACATGGGGAAATTGAGCAGGGAACAATTTGGGTGTGAGTTCTGCAGAGTAACTATTACTGAGCAGTGTTGGTGGGGACACTGCTTAGATTTACCCATTTTGGGATTTAAACTCACACCTTCCTTCACTCCCTAACAACTCTCCCATGTAAACAAGTCCAATCTTGGTCATTTGGTGGATGAGCAAAATACCTGCAGATGTTTTCCTGATGGCAAGTATCACATATTCATCTCTCCTTCTCCTTTCTCTTTTCTTCCTTGTGGATGCATTTATTAGAGAGCAAAGGGCAAGGGATATCTTTCTCCTGTGTCTTTGTCTGGCATTAAGGCAGAGAGAAGAGCAGATTTCTCTTGATGGGATTTATGTTTTTTCCATTTTGCAGATGTTTCTTTCTCCTTCAAGAAGGGAAGCTGAAGTACTTGCAGAGAGGGAAATAGGAGCCCTGCAGATGCCTAAAAATCCAAGCCCAGTGCATGTGGAAGGGAATCCCAGCACAGCTGGCCTCCGCCCACCCCAACCAGCCCATCTCATGACTTTCAGAGAACCCAACTGATGCAAAGAGATGGTGACATGAGGCACCATGAGCCCTACAACCGTGTTGTCACCACCACTCCTGCCAGCACATCACCATCAGCTACCCCAGGACTCAGGAGCTGGAGGGAGCTCCCCACTGCCCAGCTGAGGGGGCTGTGCTCACTGCCACACTGTGCCCCCATCCACAGGACAGCTCCCAGTTCCACCAGGCAGGCTGGGTCCTTGCAGACATATGGATTGGCCACTGGATCAATATCTGCTATTGGCACTGGACTAATGAAATGTCAGTCAGCAGCACTGCCAATTGATCCATGCTCATCTGTGCTGCAGATGAGGTACTGTCTCTGCATTTTACCAGGGATGATTAAAAGGAGAAAAGAGCCTTCAGTTCTGCCAGGATGTCCTAAGGGGGACACGCTCCTGGGCAGGGAGAGGGAAGCACAGTTCAAAGGCTTCAGATGACAGCGGGGGTTTGAGCTTGGGGCACTCTGGGAAAAAGTGCTAGAAGACTTTACAAGCTGCTCTTCAGCCTGATTTAACTTGGAGCAGAAAATCAATCATCGATAATAAAATGCAGCACTAATCCAGCACTCCCCTCTCCCTGCATTGGAGGAAGTTGGATTTACGCAGCTGCCACTTGTGCCAGAGGCCAACAGCAGGGCACAGAGAGGTCATGCATCACTGGCCCAGGGTCACTGAGCTGTTTAGTGGATAAGCTGGGGGGATGGAACCAACCTAAAGCCCCTGGAGTAGGAAAATCCATACTGCAAAAAGATTAAACATATAAATGTATTTCTGAGAAGTAAAAGAAGATTATTAATATAATAACAAGCTTTCTTTTCACCACTGTCCTGTCTGGTGTGCAGAGTGCTGGATTTGAAATAATTGAAAGGGCTCAACTTTAATTGCAGTTAATTGCTGAAATTAAATCCAAAACAGGACAATTTACTGCTGCTCAGGTTGTTGTTGGAAGAGGGATGAGGAGGGAGGCAGAACTGTTTCTGTTTATTTAGTGACAATTTTCAGAAGGCTTGCTGTTATTCCAATGAAAAATTTGGCTTCTGGCCAGCCCTGCTTGTGCAGTGCTCCTGCATATCCTAAGCACAAGTCACACAGAACACGGGCACAGAGGATTTGCAGAATTTGTGTTTTCTTCTCTGTGTTTTTGCCTCTTACCGCTTTTTGCCTGAAGACTAAATGGTCTTACTAAATGCCTAAGAGAGTCTCTCCATTTACAAAGTAATACATCAGCAAAAGAATTGCAAATTGTTCCCCAAATGTACTACTCACTCCTGTCTGCTTTAAGTGGAAATTTAAATTAATTGGAATCACTATGGCTTTCTTTTTTCAACTTAAATATTACTGTACCAGACTATAAAGTGCCTGAAATTTAATCTGAAGTCTTCAGACCTGAAAAAGCATTTTGCAACTGAAAGATTTTTGATTTTTTTCCAGCTGTATCCACTGGTCCAATAAAAAACAACTCCCATTGCAATCAGCCTTGTTTCTGACATTGAGAACATTTTACCTGGCTTTCAGAAACCTTGGTTTTATACAGAATGTGCCACCAGCTACTCTGTTCACTTCATCACTTTCAAGGTTTTGTTAATTTATTGAAAAGCTTTTACAGCAGGAGTTTCAATTAAAACAATGCATTTCCATTGCCACGCAATGTAGAATACCATCAGTTTTGTTTGGAAGTGGGAGGTCAGAAATGAAAAAAATAATTTTAAAAACCCAAATTGAAGGGATAACAGGCAGCCTGTGTACCTAGAAGAGCCAGGACAACACCTTGTATTACAAAACAGGGAGGTAAAACATGCTGCACTGTCAGATAATTCCTCACATGAATCAGGGCTAATAACAGAGAACAATTTAGTGGAGTCACTGACTCCAGACTCAAGCTAGCTCCAAAACATTCCAGTATTCCTGACTGGAGCAGTTTTAGACCGGTGGATGGGCAGTCATTTGTTTCTTTCCCTTTTACTTCTAGATCCCAGCTTCTAGATTCTGATCTTTTGGGGCTAAAAGTGAGGACCTGCCTATGTCACACCATGGGGGCGGGCACCAGGATTCCTTTTGTGCCACAGCAGTGTCTCCACAGAAAGGCAGGATCCAAGAGGATAGAGCAAGGCTCTTCTCAGTGGTACCAAGCAGGAGAAAATGGGCAGAAACTGATGCTGAGCTCCACCTGAACATGGGGGAAATCTTCTTTCCTGTGCAGTGAATGAGCCCTGGAACAGGCTGCACAGAGAGGGTGTGGAGTGTCCCTCACTGGAGATATTCCAGAACCATCTGGACACAATCCTGTGCCCTGTGCTCCAGGATGGCCCTGCTGGAGCAGACAGGTGGGACCAGATTGTCCAGTGAGGTCCTTCTGGGATTCTCTGCATTCAGAACTGCTCTCACCTGTCTCTGTTTTCAAGCCCAAAGCTCACATTGCACCATGGTTCTATGCTCAGCCAGCCAACCTTGCCAAAATTACTTCAGTTATTCCTTCTCCCATACAGCCTATTGTCATATCAGAGAGGACTGAAGCTGTTCAGACCAAAGTGAGGACACTTCTGCCAGTGCTCACTCCCTTTCTACAGATCTTTTGGATGAAACCCAAGCTCAAAAAACCACTGACCATATCCCAGTGTCTACCTTACCCATGGCATGCAAACAAAGGCACAGGGATGCTGCCAGGGAGAATGTGTTGGGGCAGTTCAGCAACTCACATCTGCTTCTGAACTCAGAGAAACAGCACAAAATCCACTGGCAGGGTGATCTGGCAATTCTTTTAATTTGAAATCAAGACTTGGAAAGGATTAACACCTCTGAAAGACAGGGTCAGCCCACGGTGAATAGATGTGAAATAACTCAATTAAACCATTGGGAAATCCAAATTTGTCAGGACAAGAAGACCAAAAGGTTATTTAAACTTTCAATATCTACTTCATTTAACTATAGAAAGCTTGGTGAAATAACCTTAAAAAGTATCCTAGGGATTCTTCAAGTGAAACATCTTGCCCAGCAGGAGCAAAGCTTTTCCAGTTGGGAGCTCTTGGTTGGCAGGGTGTGATTAAGGAGTGCTGGCTGTTGGAATATGACGAAATTGCCTTTAATATGATGATAGCCACTGCTTCAGTGGGGAGGAATCACTTGGGGAGGAAAAAAATAGAGCCAAGACACAAGCATGCAAACATTAAAGAGTATGCTGTCAAGAAGAAATATACCATGAAGAGGATGTGCTACTTTCACCTCAAACTTCTCCCTTAAGTGGCTGGTGTAGCTCTGCCACCGAGGGTGCTTTAGCTCAAGAGACTGAAGGAATGACAGTTTTTTAGTCATCTGTAATTTTCAGCATAGCAGGGGCCTTCTATTTATGGCGTGATCAGATTAAATTAATTTTTTAGAGAACAAAGATCTCATTTCAATGATTTTGTTAATGTTTCCAGATACTTGAATGTGCACCAGCGAAGAGCTCTTTCTTCCTGGGGCAGAGAGTCAAGGGGAATCACCCACAGCTAGGAAATCCAGGAGAGCAATCCACCAACTAGTGAGCTCTCTACCACCGAAACACAGAATCAACCACGTGAAAATTCAGTGTGCTGCTCCCTGAAGCCACTTGTGCAGAGCTGGAGCTGCTGATAGCAGTTGTGGCAGAGCCACTTGTGACACACACTCCTGAGGATAAAGTGCTCTCCCTGTCCCCAAAGGGAGCACTGCATGCTTTTCCCAGCTCAGAAGATGTGACTGAGGCACTTGGTGAGTGTGACTCTGCAGAGCCTTCCATTTATTTCTGATGGGCATCCACAGGGGAAGAGGCAGCACAGGAGAGTGAGCTGGTGGGGTTATGGGGATGGCAGGAACAGATGGTGTGGTGAAGAGCCATTTCCTTCCCACTTGCACACTGACTGCATTAAATCAATCCCTGGGCTTTCATGGCAATGAGCTGAGGCTGTGCTGTGAAGGGTTTGAACCACCTGACCACATCCTACTTGTGGGCATCATTCTATTGGGTGTCCACACTTAATATGCTCTTGGGGAAAGCTCCTTCCATTTTTCTCATGTGCTTCTTGGTGATCTCCCCTGCTATTTATACCACAGCCATCTCCTCTTTGCTAGCTGTGGGTCTCTGTAAAGCTCACAGCACTGTTTTTGTTCCCATCCAGGCACTGACACAGGATACTCCATAGGGGCTGAACCTGCTGTTTTTGCACTTATCTCATTGCTCCAGACCTAAGCAAATTAGTTTGTAATCCTCAGTATTGTATACTCTGGAAAATCTGGCTTTAAAAGTGATCAGGAATGACCTCCTCATGTAAAACTGGAGTCAGTCCCCTCTTCCTGTCTGGGGCTAGAAGGAAACCCTGTACCTGCACAAATAGCAGGTCTTTTCAATCAATAATATTGATGATTCTGTATTTCTCTATTTGTGGCCATGCTTCACTCTGCTTACACAGAGTTTGTATTGCTTTCTACTACTCCCTGTGCACACACAATTAATGAAACACCAGCTGGTGCAGGATAAACACTGCTGCAGGGATGTAAAAAGAAACTACACAAAAATACAGACCTCTACCTCTGTTATATTCCCTCTCAGATGCTGCGTTTGCCTCCCAGATCTCCTTCTGAGCTCAGAAACTTTGGCTAAAACATCTGTCTGTTTTTCTCTTTGATTTTTTTTTTTCTGATGTCCCAAAAATCCAGCTCACCCCAAGACGCCTACACAAAACAGCAGTTCAGTCACCTTCTCCCAGGAAGGTCTTGTCCAGGAGGCTGGCTCTCCTCAGTGGGTTTGCCACTTGCCTTAGATGCTGCTCAGATGTTAAGAGCATCAAGGTGCTCAGAGGGCTGGAGCATCTCACCTGTGATGACAGGCAGACAGAGTTGGGCTTGTTCAGCCTGGACAGGGCTCCAGGGAGACAGATCTGAGAGCCCCTTCCAGTATCCAAAGGGGCTACAAGAGAGCTGCAGAAGGACTTTTGATGAGGGCACACAGTAACAGCACAAGGGGGAATGGCTTTATGCTGCCAGAGATTAAATTCAAGGAAGGCATCTTCCCTGTGGGGGTGACACTGGCACAGGCTGCCCAGAGAAGCTGTGGATGTTCCATCCCTGGGAGTGTTCAAGACCTCACTGGATGGGGCTTGGAGCAACCTGCCCTAGTGGAAGTGTCCCTACCCTTGGCAGGGGTGTGGAAATGATCTTTAAAGCCAGACTGACCCAAGGCACTCTGTGATTCTGTAACTCTGTGTTCCACCACGGGGCAGGGCTGATCCCTGGGGCCAGAGCATCTTGCCCTGAAGAAGGCCAGCAAGGCTAAAGAAGGCTCTTGAGGTTTTGCAAGCCCAGTCCTGTCCCAGCAGATTCCTTACCATCCCTATTAGCAGCTCTCTGACACTTTGGGCTGAATTGGAGCCCAGCTGTCCTGGCAGGAAGTTCTTCATGGGACACTCACTACAACATTTCTAACAAATGCTCTAAGTTACAGCTGCTGGTTCATCACGCTCAGTCAGGCATCTGTTTGGTGCATTAATGCATGGCTGCACTGAGCTTGTAAATTATTATTCATGTACTTTTGTAGAACATCTTGAGGTTGTTGGCTGAGTCCTTCACTAAATGGGAACAGGGACAATTATTCACACATGAAAAACATGCTTGATTCAGTGCCTCCATTTACATTTCTAGTGTAGCCTTCCTTGGCAGGATGGCCAATACAGCCTGGGAGAAGGATGGACATTCATAATTGAGCTGCTCTGACCAACAACTGTTCCATTTAAAAATGGATTTGCCTCAGACACACAATGGGGATGGAAATTCTCCACAGTGGCACAGAGTCAAGGAAGGCAGCATTGGTGAAAATAGAGAGGTGAGACACAGAAGTTAATTACAGAGATGGCAGGATGCTCTGTTCAGGTCAGGGACATGGACAAGGAAAACTGGATGTCTGCACACTGAAAGGGAAGCAATGGACATGAATGGAAAAACAAATTTAATCATAATAAAAATGCTTAATTTCATCTGACCAGTTAGAAATAGCCTGATTAGAAATGGCTGTTCTTTGCTGCTGTCATCTGCTGGTTGCTTAGGCGCCCATTTTCACATTTTTAAGGGAGTGTGAAGTGTTTTAGGCTTTAGCCAGAGCCTGTTCCTGCAGTAACAGGAGTTCTGTTCATAATAAAAAAGAGGAACAATGGACTGCTTGCAAAGGGATTTGTACTCAGAGAGTGTGGAGAGGTAAGTCCCCCTGCTCTGCAGGTACAGAGACTGATGGAAATTTAATATAGGAAACAGCATATAGAACCTTTTTGGCAGCTGAGACAGCTTTGTGGAGTACTAATAAAAAATCTGATAGTCACCCAGAAGTCAGAGGGGAGGTCCCAAAGTTCAAAGTATCAAAAGATCACTGACAGTTTAATTAACAGAGTTAAGAGAATCAGAGGCTTTTATAACTGCTCACACTCTGCTCCTTTTTTTAACAGTAACCTACAACTAAAAACTATATTATGATTTTGTTATCTTCAGGAAGGGAAACAAATTAAGAGCTTGGACTGTAAGCTCTGAGAAGTAAAAATATGGGGGGAAAATAAATTAATAATATACATTCCTTCCTAAACACAGAGAATATTTTTAGCTTTCAGTAAGTTGCTCAGAAGTGCAATAATAGGGAACTCAGCTTATTTCAGGTGCTTCCCAAAATGTGCCTGTCCCTCCTGACAGCTCTGCCCACCTCTGGAATATATTTAAGCATCTCCTGAATTTGCTCTTCAAGACTTTCTTTGCATGGGACCTAAACTGAGCCAGCTTGCTAATCACAGGCACTGGCAGACAATTAAAAAAGGCACAGTCAATCAGCCATCATTGGGTTGGAAGTGACAGGCTGGGTTTTATTTTTAACTCAAACTAGTGGGATTCATGCCAGCTTTCCCACAAAGTTCCTCTTGCACTTTGTTTACAATTTAATCCTTTCCTATGTGCACTGTAGAAAGCAGCCCCGAAATGCCACTGAAAGCAACTTAAATCTCGGATTTGCAGGACTGCAATGATTATTATGTGCTGAACCAGCATGTTTGGGTATTATTGCATCTGTAAAGTGTGAGCTGAAAAATAATAGATTAATGGATTCATACTAGCACAGAAAAGAAAAGCCTTGCACAGGGAGTTTTATTTAGCATTTGAGAGGCTGTTTATTTGTTTATTTATTTATTTGAGGAGCCTTTTTGTTCGAGTCAAGACAAAAACCTAATAAATAAAATCAGTGCTCCCTCCATCACAAAGCTGCTGTGAAATTGTTACTGATCATATGTAGATGGGTAAAAATGGATCCCATTTTGGGCAGAGCCAGACAACTCCCACTTGGATGAAGGCTCAGGCTCTGGCAGTGCCTGTGAAGCCCATGGGGATCCACTGATATGATCCCAGTGAGCAGGCAGAAGTTCTCCTTGTCCAGCCATGGCTTTGGGTGCATTTCTACCAGCGTTCCCAGCCTGGCAGAGTAAGGTTTAGGGATTGAGAAGTCTGGGGTAGAAGCTCATTTTATAGCTTCAATTCGTACTGTGCTGTTGCTAAAATGTCTGGTGTTCAGCTCCAGGAAGCAATGACAGAATTAATCATCTCAGTTTTTTAACATTTCCCCCTTTTCTTTCAGAAAAGTTGAAAAAAATTGTAGGTCTACTCAGCAATTAGGCTCAGCAGCCCCTGTAAGAAGAAATCCATTGCTCTGGAATAAATGCTTGGAGGGGTAAGAGGTAACACAACACATCTCGGTCCCCACTTTCTGTGCAAATCCTGCCTGCTGGTAAAAACTTTCTTAACTGGAAATCAGAAATGAAATGGCAATGTTCCTTCCCACTGCACGAGGCACATTCCCCCCTCTTCCTCTGCAGTGGGAAGATATTAAAAGCATCAATTTTAATCGATGAGGGGAGGTAAACACAAAATGTTTATTTTTTAATATTTACAAGATTAAAAATAGCAAAGCTTTGATTTATTTTTTTTATTAGCAGTCATGTCCTGTGCAAGCAATGCCGCCTTGAACTGATATTAGCAGACAGCCTGCAGAATGTTTTCTGTGTCAACCAAGGAGAATATCTTAATTATGAGTACTTTCTAAAATAGTATTAATTCCCAGAAAGCACAATAGCAAATAATCATCAATCTGATCTTCACTCTAACACAGCCAGTCACATTTTTGTCTCCCTATGGACGCTGCCCATCCCTGACATTCCTGTTTAATGACCTTTCCACACTCAAACAAATCACCCAGATTGCACTGCCTGCCTGAGGAAGGGATGCTCCTACCTGCTGAACCAGCTGAGTGCCTTTAGTATCAGCTGCTGAGCCCCTGAGTGCAGAAAGCATCCCACCAGCACACAGGATTCCTTTGTCTGCAGCCAGACAATGCTGTGCAATGATCCTTGGGTGAGGTTTGCTAAATTGCCTTGCATTTCTCAATAAAGACCAGCAGACAAACAACACAAGATGACCTTTTGATTTAGATTTAGACAGGGAAGTTGCACATAAAGGAAAAGAAGAAATCTACCTCTGTAATGCCAAAGGATTATCAGAACTGGGTTCAGTCCTGCTTTTAACAGAGCTGGTGATTTGTCACTTGCTCCTACAGAATCATGGTTAGGACATCTGAGGAAGGTATTTAACTCAGAGATTATATCCAGAATAGAATATTGGCCTGCTGGAACCCCGAGGATTAATGTGGCTCTGAAACACTACTAAAGATGATGGTGCACTGGCTGATCTCTGCATCTGCTGCTAATCCAGACTGTGCTGGGAATCCACAGCACCCCAAACCTCCCAAAGATCTCATGGGATATTCAGTGCCCTGGGGTTTAGGTGAGGGAGGGGA
>VRYO01002775.1:1456840-1477456 GCA_009812075.1 Sialia sialis
GAGAGGAGAGGAGAGGAGAGGAGAGGAGAGGATTTCAGGGGAAAGAGATTTACAACCATAATCTAATTTGACTGCCTGACCACTTGAGGGCTGACCAAAAGTTATAGCATGATCTTAAGGGCAATGTCCCATGACCTCTTAAACACTGATGGGCTGAGGGTATCAACCATCTCTCCAGGAAGCCTGTTCCAGTGTTTGACCATCCTCTCAGTAAATAAATGCTTCCTAATCTCCAGTAAATCTTCCCTGGAGCAGCTCTGAACCATCCCCACACATCCTGTCACTGGATCCCAAGCAGATCAGCATTTCTCTCTCTCCCCTTCCCCTCCTCAAGCAGCTCCAGGGAGAAATGAGGTCACCCCTCATCCTCCTTTCCTCCAAACAAGACAAGTCCAAAGTGCTCAGCTGCTCCCTTCACTCCTTCCAGCCCTTTCAGCAGCTTTGTTGCCTTGGATGCATTCGAGAGTTTCACACTTTTCACCAAGCTCTGCACTCAGCCACAGCTGAGCAAGACAAAACCTCTGTGCTCGCTTTGCTCCTGCAGGGAGGGGACCCAGAGCTGCAATTGCACCTCAGTGCCCACGGTCAGTGTGACCTGAAGAGAGCCCAGAAATGAGTGTACAGGAGATGAAGTGTCAGAGAGGAGAGGGAAAGGAGTGAGGCACAGGGGAAAGAGTGCAGCTCACAGCTACAGGAGTGAGACAGCAAACCCAGGCCAGCTCCTGCAGTGCTCACTCTGCTCTCACAGCTGTCCCACACCGTCTGGCAGGGTCTGAGCTTGAAGCTGCTGCACTTCTCCCTTTCCATTTTTATGCTGCTCTTCTACCTAGCAAAGTCACACGCAGTCCTCCAAGGACTCACTCACTTGCTTTGAATGCCTTAAACTCAAGACTCCACATCCCTGAAGAGAGGCAAAAGCACAGGGAATTGCTCAGGGGAGCAGGAGATGGGAAGGAAGAGCTGCACAAAAAACTCTCACCTCAGATCTGTAATTCTCACTTGGAAGGATCCGTGGGGCTCTCAGTGGCAGAAGATGGAGGATGGCCTTGGCTAGGCTGTCTGTAACCACACAGCTACAAACACACAAGGAATTGCTGCACTATCTGTACTGATAAATTCCTCACAGGTTTGGCCCAGATCCCTGAGCAGTTCCTCCAGAAATTTCCAGCCCAGAACCATCAATCAAAAATTTGAACGAGGTCACTTTATTTAAAGGCTTGGAGTGGGCTCTTCTCACCCAAACACATTTGACATACAAGTGTAGACACCATCAGAGGTGGTATTAAATGGATATAAATATAAATATAGATATAGATATATAGAGATACAGAGATAGATGATATAGATTATATAGATTATATAGATTATATAGATTATATATAGATGATATAGATTATATAGATTATGATGTAGATTATTATATAGATATAGATATGGATATGGATATATGATATATGATAAATGATAAATGATATATGATATAGACTGTGGAACTATCCTTTAGGAAACATTGCAATTGAGTATTCACATATCTGGAGAGAGCAGTGAATGCAATAAAGCTAAACAATATAAATCATTTAAAAATTTTCCAAAGTGAAAGTCCTTATGCATAATGGCAGCTGCAAAGCCTGCTAAGATGTAAACAAAATAAAGTCAAATTGATTTTTCAGGGTGTAACTTACTTGCTCAGCAGTCACACTAAACAGTCGCTAAAGATAAACTATAGGACTTAATTTTCTGGGACAACATGTTCATATAAAAGAGAAAAAAAACCCAAAAAACCCAGACAACTGAAGAGCAGGGATGGAGAGAAAAGTCCTGAGACACAGATGATGCTCTGACTCCTTTCCATGTAAGCAAGTCACTCCCCACAACTGATGGGGACTGAGTGTAAGCACCAGCTAAGCAAACAGCTCTGAACTAAGCTCCTCCAATTGTGAGTGGCTTAATTCAGAGCTCAAAACCTGTGAAAGTCCCCAGGGTCACCAGAACTCAAGTGACCTTCAGGGGCAGGGGCTGATAGCTGAACAAGGCTCTCTGCCTCTGGCATTGCTTCTGCATCAGGACACTCACTAAGACAGCACACCATTGGGAGGGTCTGGAAAATGAAAATAGGGATAGTGAATGAATCTTGGGACAACCTCCACTTTTAGGACACGTGAATGCAGAATTCAACTTAAAATAAAGCTTTTCTAAAAAACCACATGACACAGAAATGACAAGTGATTCAGCCAAGAAACCACATGTGATGCATTAAAACCTCAAGCAAGAAGGGGAAGGCAATTTAAAAAGAAATTATTCTAATCTGAGGAAGAAAGGAAAATGGGACGTGTGTGTTATCACAGTCTGATGGCCTCGCCTGCTGAAAAGCCCCAGAGATTCAGAGTGCTGGAGGTATTAGGTAACATCAGCTGCTCTCAGTGTTTTCCCTGCCTTTAAGAGCATTGCAGGGAAAAGAGCTGAGCCTCCTGAATGGGATTTTGCCGCCTTAAAGGCACTTATCTCTGCTCACATCTCCTTGGCTCACTCTCAGCACACCTTCCAGGAGCAAAGGCACCAGGGTCAGACAGGAACAATTGTCCTCTTCCCTGGCTGCTCCTGACTCATCCCTTTAGCACAGCTCCTTCTGCCCACGGTAGAAAACAGCAGGATGTGACTGTGTGCCTTAAAAGCTGCGGCTGAAATCTTTGCTGTATGGAAGCACAGGAGAATTTTTGCTGTGATTTCAAGGAGGGACAAGATCTCATCTGGATTTTTTTTTCCCTGACTTGCACAGGCTGTGCTGGGAGCGCAGTTCAGCAGAGGTGGTGCATTAGCTGTGACAAATGGAAGCAATGATGAGAAAAGAAATAAAAAAACCAAAGTGTGGCTGGAGCAGGGGCCATATGGCGGTAGATAGGGCAGGACTTTTCCAGGACAAACATCCTTGTTCTGGCTCCTGGAAATAAACACAACACAGCACAGCACAAGTGCAGGAATGAGGTGTGGACATGGACACTAGCAGGTGATCAACACCGCCCAAAACCCTCAAAGCCTTCCAACCCAATTCCAGGAAGGTCTGGAAGAACTGAGTGTGCATGATAACCAGTTTGCATAGAAAATTAGAAACTTTTCTCCAGTATGGAGAAACCCTATCTATAAACAGGCACCCCCACAAAGCCCAGGCATGTGTGCACCCCACAACGCTGGACACCCCAGCTGGAACAATGCTGGAGCCAGGAGTGGTGATCTCTCTTCATCACCCTCCTTTGCTTGTTTGCTTGCTTTCATTCATCTCTCTTTCTGTGCTCCCTTTCACCCCACTCCTTTATCCAAAACCCACTGCTGAGTGCTTACACAAGGAGAGCATAAAAACTCCCATTTTGGACTCATAAAAATTCCCATGCCAATGTGTAATTTACTAATGAAACTTTGCAACCATTTGCAGACCCCCTGATTTCTGTTGTTCCTTTTGACCCAAGATTTCCACCCTGGGTGCTCACTTCCCTTTGACACCTGGATGTCACAGAGCCTCCTAAAAATCAGTCATGCCTCCCCTCCTCAGGCCAAGCTCCATGGCTCAAGCTTGCAGAGAGGCCTCCCTCCAGCTGTGTGAAATCTTGAGAGACACTTAATGAATTAGATATTATTAATATTCTCTTCCAGCATCAGAAGGCAGTAATTAACTCTTTGAAGACTCATCCCAAACCCTGCTTTGTTACTCAGTCCTCAGAGGCAGCTATGTAATCTCATTGCGTTTTTAAAGAATATCTTTTCAGAATAATTATTTTCCTCGATTAAAAAAAGGAAAAAAAAAAAAAAGAAAAAGAAGAAGTTCAAAGTGCTGCTTCTTCCTTGGAGTGTGCATTAGTGATGTCAGACATGCTGTAGATATCAGAGCACAAAACATGATATGCTCCAGCACTTTTGCTGAGCAGATGCCTTAAGGAGGTCATTCAACATGCCAGGCTCTAAATGCTATTTGGGAGTGAGAAAACATTCTTTTCCCACTTCAACAAGACTTTTGCTCCCCTGTCATGAGGAAATAAGCTTTTGTGCTCAGCACTATTATTAATTTATTAGTCTTTTGAACGTCTAAATGTTTTGCAGTCTATGGACTGCTGGCTGAGGGACAGGGCAGCACCCAAATCATGGATGTGCGCTTCAAAGAGCAGACCTGGTGCAAGAACACTTCTGCCTATGTGTTTTTGACAGTGAGAACAGCCATTTTCTCAGGCACAAATCCCCAAGGAGTGGATTTATGCTGCAATTAAATGTCAAACCTTATGAGTGATGACTATGCAGAAAAAGTGCTACGTTTATATTTCTATAGAAATCAATTAAAGGAGACAATGATTTTCTTTCCATTTAGGTTACATGACTCCAGCACAAGCTGCAGCAGCCCAGTGCAGCTGTCAGCCCAGCCTCACTGCCTGAAGAGCTGCTTTCTGTTCACCTGATGGAACTGTCCTGGATGGCACCGATTTTCCTCAGGGATGAACTCACTGCAAACGCTTTGTGATTCCCAACAGGGAATGACGTATCCTTCCAGCAGATACGTGAGCTTTGAAACAATCCCCTGGATATCTTTATGTAACAGGACTTGGATTCTGTCCCTGGTGTTGGATGTAGCATGATCTATTTTGTGCCCAGGAACAAAACACAGAATTTCTGCAAAGCAGGCTCAGGCTCAGTACATCTGACTGCAATGCCAGGCTGCTTCCAAAACTGTTATTGACTGAAACTGCTGGAGAGGGGTGGAGTTCATCCAGTGTATGTGAGCTATTTAAAAGTGAGTGATCCTGGACTCTGAAATCAAAAGGGGATGGTTTTTCCATCCCAGACTGGGCACCAAAGAGGGCCCAGAGGATTTCCTCCCAGAGGAACCACCCCTCATGGCTATGGAGGGGATTGGTGACTACCCTGGACATCATCACCCAATTTTTAATGAAATGAACTCTACTCTGCACATCCTACATTGACACCACCACTCTTGGACTCTTTATCCACTCTCACGTGCTGCCCACACATTTCCCCAAAGAGCATTTCCTTTCCTTCTGCAAAATCTAACATTTCTTTAGGAATGTTGTTCCTTCCCACTGGGAGTCACTGCCCCCATGTCAAAGTCCATGTGCCTGACACTGAGCTAAACACAGGGTATCTCTGCTGGGAACTTGAGTTCCATGAATTTTTCCACCTGGATGATTCTCCAAGCCAGAGACCTGCAGGGAAACCAATTTTCCTTAAAAAAGGTGTGTGTGAGAGAAGAAATTCTGTGAGAACTCAACCAGGCGGCCACTCCCCATGTGCATCCCTGGACTGCAGAGCTGAACTCCAGCACACTGCCCTGTCAGGAATAGACATGTCCATGTTTTTCTCAAGAAGCCAGCTGGAGTGACAGGTTCACAGTTTTAAGAAGGAAAGAATGCATTTTGGTACAATGCATGTGGCATTATCTTGTCCCATGAAATTACCATCAGCAATGCTTGAGCAGAGCTGTCATTGCAGGGCTGTAGCTGCTAAGGGGGCAAGGGGGGAATGCTGAAGTTGGAGCTCTTCTTATGAAAGAGAAGTGAGAAACTAGAAACCACAAAGCAGCTTCCAAGCCCCAAAGCTCTCCTCCAGGTCTGAAGTTAACAACCTTCCAGTCAGAGGTAAGCTGACAAGCTGGAACCAAACCTGATTATAACTCAGCTCTTCAGGCTCCAGCACAGACAGAGGGGCACTGTAATCCCATTGCATCTTCTTGCCATGGGTATTTTGTGCCATACTTGGGGTATTCATGAGCACAAGTGATGCACAGAAAGTGAAACCTCCTCTGAAAGCAGCGCCAGCTCAAGAGAAATTAGACTTAAAAAAGTAAAATTCCAGTTGTGTTGACCTCCTCTTACTGCAGAGGCCAAAATTGTCTGGTGAAATACTGAGGTAGCATTGGTACATTATCAGGTGAGATGCCCAAGGTACAGCTGCAGAAAAACGTGTTTCAGCAGCTAGAGGATCACAGCTAAGGCTCAGTAATCTATAAATCATTGTTATGAGATTTGTCTATGCAAATGAAATTTATATAACCCTCATCAATCGTGAAAAAAAAATCATAAAGATGAAATTTTGCAGCCGCAATGTGAATTAGAGGATCCCTTAACCTGTTTTCAAGATACGTCTTTATAGCTAATTAATTTTTAGATGGAGTGTTCTTTGAAAGAACTAATGGATAGTGAGCATTGCTGATTGATTATAAAATGAGCAGGAGGGTTTAGGAAGTGAGCTGTGAATGTAAAATCACTTCCCAGTTTTATTAACCTTGCTGTATTAAAATTCTAGACTATGCAATTGCAAGAAGCAGGTATTAATACAGTACCTTTAATAAGTGTATTTTATTTATTTAACATCAATAAATTTCTCTTACTTGGTCATAGCATGGAGATCCATCAGATTGTCCTCTGAACTGTATCTTAGAGACTTTGAGAAAACCAGAATCGGGATTCTATAATATATAACTTTATACATTTATGTGATGGAGCAGAAAAAAAAAACCCAAAAAAATGAAAACCAGCAACTATGAAGTAAAGGAAAAGAAATGCAATTCATATGTCATCCTGCTAGAACTGCTCTTCAGAGCTGCAAATCTACAGGTAACTTTTATTGAGCCATCATTACCAACAGTGACAGAATTTATTGAAAGGCCACTCAATCTGCGATGACCTGAAAACATCAGGAGGAAATGGGGGATTGTTAAACACTGCAAGCACCTGCAGGACTGTGCAGTCTGCAGGTGGGAGAACAGGGAAAATAAAGAGCTTACCCTCTTCCTCAGATTGCAGGTGAGTGTGAGGTTCCTGGAGAAGGAGTTTGCAAAAGCAGTGTAAAAGTCCAACACTTTCAGCAAGGCTTCTCGCTTGATTATATGCAAGTCGCAGTAGGTCAGAGCCCGAACATTGGCACATGCATGGGCCAAGCTGGTTTCCTTCCAGAAGATATCACCAAACACATCACCTTTACCTGAAAAACAGCAGGGCACGTTTGTTAAAATGCAATGATTTGGCAGAATTTCTCAGCACACAGATGATTTTTTTACAACCTGTCTTACGCTCCCAATTATCCCAACGCAAGCTCCCAACCATGAAAACTAACAAGGAAAAAAGTTTTAAAATTAGCTGAGGTACTTGAGCATCTTTAGCACTAGCCCCAGGTTTTTAAGGTATTTATAGATTGCTCTGTAAAGTGTCACAAAGCATAAGAGCAAGATTGTAAAGGTCTCCTTGTAGCTGAAGATACAAGGAATGGATTTTTCAAAGGCTACCAAATATAATGAGCACTTAACTAATGTTCATGTGATTGACTATTTCAGGTGTCTGTTCCCAAGTGATTTAGGAGTCCTGCTCTTACAGAAACCTTCTGACATGTAGGTTCTTTCATCCTCAGGGCTCTGCAGTGAGGTAGAGGAGCCAACTTCCAGGGCCCGAGGACCACTTTTAAAGGGCGTTTTAACATTTTTAATTCAGTGTGAGTGATAACATTCCTTCTGGAAAACCCACCAAAAGCCTCACTGAGACTTTTAACCTTTAAATAACCACCTCTAAATCTTAAACACATCCAAAAGTATAGCTCTAAACCCAAATTCATCCACTTAAGCAGAGGTTTAGGCTTAAGTCTGTATTTCAATGTTTGCTGAGTAAGAGAGGGTTTGTCACCTGAGACACCCACACATATAAATACCTTCAACCAGAAGGGAAAATTACACCTGAAGGTAACTTCTGCACTGGCAGGTAGTGTAGCAGAACAGCTGACTGAGGACTTGGGGCTAGCTGTAGAAGAGCTCCAGGGGCTGGGAGTGCCCTGACTCAGCCCAGTTTTCTTTCCTCTGCAAGGAATCCACAGCCCCCCACCGGTGCTAGACACTGACCCAGGAGAAGAGGATGAGGATTCAAAATCCCACTTCAGACCCAACCAGAACCCCAGCACGGGTGCAGATTGGAGATATGCTTTCAGGTTTGGACTTTTTGCCTATTCTGAGAAGAGCCGACAGAAAACACATTGGAACATCCCAAAGATGCCTCGTGCTGCCTGGGCTGGGCAAGGACCACAGTGTGTGGTTTGTGGCTGACACCTCAGATCCTGAAGCAGAAACTGAGGTGCAAAGGGTGTGTTTTGTTTCAGCCTCCCAGAGATATGCCAGCTCTGTATTTTAGCAGTTATTAAAAGGGAACTCAGATCAGTCAGTGCCTATTGATTTCAGGCTCCTGGAGCAGCCCCTTGGTGAAGGTCAGTGATGTTACAGTTTTGGCATAAAAAAGGTAATGAATTTTTGTATTTCCTCTTTTAAGAACTTTTAACATTTTGGTCCACTCGACTGTGGAAACACAGACCAGAAGGGTAATCTCTCCCACCTTATTACTTTCAGGGGTCAGAAGCTCTAGCTCTCTATTTCCATTTCTGTTTTTGTATTGTATCCAGTAAAATATATCTAGCATTTCTCAGGCACAGTGATATAAAATGTGCAAGTCCTTATCTTCCCTTCTCTGTTTTTATTTTCTAACAAATGTATCTATAACAGAATCATCCCTTAGAAAGGTTATAGCTGCACCTCATTGAGCTGCCTTTGATACTACATATTTTTATGTAATTAAAATTAACTACAATACATAACACAGCTGGTACAATTTATAAAACAATGTGCTTTAAAATGTTTTCCTTAATACAGAGCATTTTCTAGTAGCATTATAATTTATCCAATGTACTCTTTTGAAATTATCTTTTGCAGTTAATTGTCCTTGTCTCTACTTAGAGTTCAAAACTCAGTTTACATGCTCAGACAAGGTTACATAATTTATAGAGAACAGTCCATTTCTGAAATGCAGAAAATTGCTTAATGGATTTGCTCTCTGAGGTGGACACAGGACAAAGCTGAGTCCTGCTTTCCATGCAGAGTGCAGTTAAAAGACAGTAAAATGTGAACAAACCACTTGTTCTCTTTTCAAATTTAGCCTAATATGAAGTTAATTTAACCAAGAGGTTGAAAGCAGTGGATGCTCACCCCGAAACTCAGGACAACAGTGTGCTGCAGAATCTGTACACAAATCCTGGATAAAAGAAACCAATGTTCATAAGCTTGAGAAGATCTCATGGTCTTCAGTGCGGCAGGGAACTGCCCTGGTTGGGACTCAAAGGCTGGGACAGGATGAAATGAACTTATTCACTCTTCCACGAGCCATCACTCACTGGATTTGAGGGGTGAAACTCTAAACTCTGCTTACATTGTGGTTCATACTCTTCAGAAAGTGCAAAATCTTGGAAGCTTTTAAGTGATCTTGAATTTGACATTTCCCACACACACTTCTGAGCTTGTTTGCTGGTTATAAATGTGCTAAGGAATGTACAGAATGAAAACAAAACCTACCAGATTCTCCAAAACAATGTGTCTTTTTTCATAAATACAGAGATTAATGTACTATACTTTATCCCTATTAACTGTGGTTCACTGTGCAGAGAGAGGTAATTATTCACTCAGGACAAGATCAGATGTTAGGGAAAAATTCTTTACTCAGCGGGTGGTGAGGCACTGAGCAGGATGCCCAGAGAAGCTGTGGGTGCCCCATCCCAAAAATTTTCAGGGCCAGGCTGGGTGGGGCTGGGAGCAACTTGGTCTAGTGGAAGGTGTCTCAACCCATTCCATGATTCTGAGGTTAATTTTACGCATTTCAGCTAAATAGAAACAAAATTTTCAGGGCTTCAAAACAGAAAATTTAACTGGCTAGGTCTGACACAGGCATCCAGAGACACTCACAAGTATTTTTCACTTGCAGGGGGTGCTGAGAGCTCCAGGGAAAGTGCTGCTGGGGCTGAGCTGGGAATGCAGAGGTGCTGGTGCAGTCTGCATAATTTCCAGCTTCTCTCTGGAGATCTACTGAGGCCTCAGTCCATTCCCTCCCAAATCTGCCCGGTCCTGAGTCCTGAGCACCTCCTGAATGGAGGCAAAGCTCTGGGAAGCCCTCCTGCCCCTGCTCACAGTGCCCAAAGCATTGCTGGAAGAAGGAATGCTGTAAATTAAGAGCGGGACCTACTTGAATACATTTTACACATCACAGATTCATAAAATCCTTTGGCTTAGAAAAGTCCTCTAAGATCATCAGGTCCAGCCATTAACACAGCAATGCCAAATTCACACTAAAATATCCCCTAAATGCCCCATCTATAGAATTCTGAAATCATTGGGTTGGAAAAGACCACTAAGATGATAAAAATTTGGATTTTGCAACCGAAAGGAGCATGAGAACATGTGAAGGGTGTTCTCGTGTTCAGCAAAAATTTTGCTGAAACAGTTACACTGCTATCATTCTAAATTCTATGTCGGTGTGCTTGTACTTAAAATATACATACATATTAATGCATATTCACATAAATATATTTAGGGGTAATCATATGGTGTGCAGCTGTATAACAGGTCAGGATATTTCTATGCACTGCTCTATCTTCTGTATTCTGACAACCTTGCCAAACTGATTTTTGGGGACAGATGCTCTGTACAGCCTTACACCACGGACTAACCTGTCAATTTGCCAGACAGGAATTCATGCCTGGACCTTTCAGGCAGAAAAATACTTAAGGGCTTTATGGAACCCCCCAGGAGCTTGCAGATGGAATGAAAAAGTGCTTGAATTCAGAAACACTCTTTCTACATAGTATTTCAGAACCTACATGTGTATTTATGTAAAGACAAAATTCATCCTCCCTCAGATGGGGACAGAAACTGAGCTAGTAAATATCCTAGCAGACATAAGAGCTTGATGGATCCTTTGGAAGAAAGTTTAGGCAGGAATTTAAAGAATAAATTCTTGTTGAGAAACAGCACTGGGTAAAGACACATAAAGGGGCCAAGGCTTCTTAAGGAGGTGTTTCTCTGTGCAGTAGCTAATTAACCAGCTACCCTTTAACCATTTCAAAATATGTCCAAAGCCTCATCAGTCACTCTAGCACAAGCCAGACATGATGAATGATGTTGGCTTTCCATCAGGATGCACTCAAACCTCACTTGCTTATGAAAAGCAAAGGCTGATGGTGTTTGTGGATCAGTAAAACTGTATCACAGAGAGAAAATGTTCATCCAATCAGCTCAAGTGCCAAATACCATGAAGTGATGACAGCATGCAAGTGGAGGTGATAATTGCATATATTGGTGTCTATATTCATACAAATTCATATTTCTGTGTATCTGCAGTGAAACCTCTTGCTGCAGGACAGACGTGCCCCAAATTGATGTAGAAACCCAATGAGCAGGGAGTGAATCAGCTCCTGGCACCCAGAGCAGCTCTGTGAAGGGCCAGTTCTGCATCTCCTCACCACGGCACACTGACTGCACAGGTTTGTGCAATGATGGGATATATTCATGGAATAAAATCCACACAGAGGATTTCCCTCTGAGTGAGACACAGTCCAGTGGAGGGTTGGAAACATTCTGAGGAAGTATCACAGTTTCTTTACTTCACCTTCCTGCTTTCTGCTGGACGTCTGCTATTGACCATTTTGGAGACAGGCTGCTGGATATCTGGGCTAGGCTGATCCAGCTGTTTGTGCCCAAAGAAAGAGGGTGTCTGGAGAAGATCTGCAGTGGTGCAAATCCACCAGGTGCATTTCCCACCTGGGACATCACTGCAAGCACAGCCCGAGATGTGCAGAGATGCTATTAAACTGTGAGAGTGGCCTTCTTGCCCCTGTGAATGTCTTAGCCTCAGCTTTTTCTGAGGGATCCAGAAGGGCCAGAACTTCCTTGAAAATTGGATCAGAGCTGATCACTGAGCTGCAGATAAATCCACCTCTCCAGGACTGCACATGAAAGGGCAGAAAGACGGGAGAAACAGCATTTCCAGCCTCTGAAGCATTGTCAACACAGTCAGTAAAGCAGCAATGACAAGAGACTGTGCCAAAACCCAGGTCTTGCTAGCAAAGGTACTTTGCATTATTTAACACAGTGCAACCCTCCCCATCTGCACCTGGAAACACAAAGGATTTGACCTTTCTTCCAGCATTCTGCACAGCTGCAAGCAGGGCCCAAAGTCCAGACAGATTTCTCTCGGTATGACTCTCATTTTTAGTGCAAGTATCATACTGCCTCACTTCCTTCTAGAAGCCCCAGCTCCTGGAGACAGGTTATTTCCATTTTGGTTTTATATAGAAGTAAGTTTCAATCCTTCCTGACTGAGGAAATAAACCTGGAAGCATGACCATTCCTAGCACCTTGAGAACTCGTAGGGCAAATCAGATTGCCTCAAAATGTTAGTCTGATTTAAAAGAAATGTACCACACGATTTTTAAATGATTTTCCTATTCTTGTGCTGGCAAGACTTTCGAGTTTTAGCAGTGAAGCATGCAGGTCTAATTCAAAAACATATCAATTCAGAGAAAGGAATCTTTCTGACTCTGGAGGCTGTGGATCAAATCTGTAACACACTAGCGGGCACTAAATTAAGATTGGTGTTCCTTATCATAATTAACCACCATGCAGAGACAAAAAAAAATATTAAATTTACAAAAAATAAGAAAAATTCAGGTTTGTCAGTAAGAACTAATGACACTTTTGAACAAGCATCTGTAGGATTAAATCTTACAATGGTACTGCAGATGTCAACCCAGACCTGCAAAATCTGACCAATTCCAAGGCACTTAGGAAGAACAGTGCGGTCCAGCAAATCACACTTGTTTTCAGACCAGTAACCCTTCAAGTATTTTGCAAAATACTTTCAGATTCAGCACTTAAAACCCAGCCTAAATCACATTAATTATTTCAGTTCTGCTAGCTGAAAAAATCCTCTATGAATCATTTTCCTCTTAGTTAATTTAGAGCTTTAACTCACTGGAACACAGGGGACTTTTCCTATGGATGAAATAGGACACAGCCTGTTCTGTAAATTGCTACCAGGTGCATGCTACTAACCTGGGGAAATGTTCACAATTAGTCTGCCTTGGTTGACTTCACATGGAAAACAACACAGAAGCTCAGTATAAATTAACAAGAGCTGATTTGACACAGTGGCCAATTCTGCCACCTTCATTCCACTTGAGAAGAAACCCAAGCTGCAACTAAACAAATTAAAATTGGGGAATTAGCCACTAATACTGTGAGATGGAACTGGACTGGCAGGTTTCCATGTCACAAAGTGCATCACATGCATGGCCAGTCTTGTCCTGCACAAAGCACGTGCCCAGGCATGGAAAATCAAAGTGCTGAGCATGGATACCAAATATCCCCTTGCTAATGCCCATGGATGAGAGCTAGGGAGCTCCTGCTCACCCAAATGGGAGCTGCCTGTCCCTCTAAAGAACTTTTCTCTGTGTCATTTGGTGGGAGACTCAATCTTTTAACCCCAAACAGAAGTAGCATTAAGGGCAGAAAAAGGCTCATCCCTATTTTCACCTGCCATATCAAACTCAAGACTTGCTTGAGTATAAGACCCTTATACCACATCATATCCCCTTCCCAGATAAAAAATTCAGAAATAATTAATGAAGCAGACTTTCAATAAGGTCTGTTTTGTCTAATAACAATAAATGATGGGTTACTCTGGAATTATAGGCAGAACATGCTGAGAATTAACATGCAATACATAAAGGCAAATAACAGTACTATGGGATCAGGACCCTAAGCGTGGCTGAAACATGAACTATTAAATTTATATTCATTCTGACTTGACTCTCATGCTGAGCTCACTCAGCAGCAGCCCCCACCAGGATTTCACTGCTCAATATATTTTTATCACTATGCAGCTTGAGCAATATTTTTGATCAATTCCTACAATCAACATCTGAACGCGGTGGGCCATTATTTTTCTGCTGAAAAAACAACTTCTTTAAACCTTGTTAATCAATATGCCCAGTTTAAGTTACTGCACAGCTTACACAGCCAGCTGTGCAAATAGCAGGAGCTGGAAAGCAGCTTCCAGAGCCACTTGGTTGGCATTGCCACCCATGTGTGACTCCTCATCAGGAGCAAATTCAGGCTAATTGCAGCAGGGTGAATTATGAGGTGCCCTCTGGTAGCTGATGCCTCTTTTCATTAGCCTGGGGACTCCAAACCCCTGGTCCTCACTGAGATCCTTTGCTGGTAACACCTCCCCATGCAGAGCAATGCCAGTTAAATTGTTTACTCCAGCTTGAGACGGTGGAAAATTACTGATGTGCCTTCTCAGGGTCACCTCGCTTGCTGGGAAAGTTTGGATAATTAGAGACAAGACTGTTTGCCCTTCTCCATTCTCCTGGCAGCTGCAGATGAGTTATGTTAAGATGTCTGTGTCTCTTTTTCCCTCGTGCAGCAGCACCCCAGCTCTGCACAGAGCTCCCTGCTGCAGCCAGGACCTGCAAAAGGTGGGACATTGCCCTCCAGAAGGGGAGGTAAGTAATGAGGGGAACATAATGGGGCACCTGGATATCTCCATTAATGAGCCCTAAAAACTGCAGATCTACACCTGGAGTCATTCTCTTACAGTTAGTGTTGCTGTAATGCTGATTGCTGCAGCGGCTGGGCGTTTAATTAACCACAAATGAGAACAAAACCAAACCATGGGAGAACAAAATGTCATAGTGCTGCAAGTTGCCCTGTCAATCCAATCACCAGGCTCCACCTGATTGCAAGCACAGGAAACACCAAAGCTGGTGCTGTTGAGGCAGGAAAATTGCTGCTGAGCGAAAGGATGGTTGTTCCATGAATGCAGAAAAAAAGAAAACCATCTGGATGTGATGCCAAGTCTCCTGAGGACAGTGTCTGCAGGCAGGGAGGTTGGATGTGCCAACTCACCCTGGCTGTGAGGCAAGGAACGTGATAAGGAAAGATGGACAAAGGGAAAAAGCAGCAAAATCCATGGTGTGATTCATTCCAGGACCTGAGGGAGGATGAAGCTCTGCATTTTGGACAGAAACATGAATGTAAGAGATGGGACATGGTGGTTCTTAACCCGTTTTAATGTCCCTACCTGACTCACTTTTCTTGGATATTCCACATTTAAAAATACATCAAACCATCCATCTCTGAGTGAGCATTGTTGAAAAAATACAAAACACCCCTTCTCCCTCTCTTTCTTTAAGCAAGGCAAATAACACACTACTGTATTAAACCACACTGCTCTGTTCTTTCCTCTGCAAGGAGCAGAGCATGGAGACAGCATGTCCTGTTCATTTCTGCTCTCACAGAGGAAATTATTGAGGTCAAGTTCCCAAAGGATACTCATTGCATTTCATCTGCTCTAGGTCACTGCTGGGGGAGAAGATGGACAGAGTGGCAGCACAATCCTGCAAGTTGCCTTTCCCTGGGAAAGATGCAGAAGATGCTTGGAGCATTCATAGCAGGTGCTGAGGTTTTCCCATAGTCAGGTTTTTTCCCCATTAGTTTTTTTTAATCTGGTCTCCCCCGTTAGGCAGATTCACGTTCCTCGTGCTTGAACTTCTCAAGGCAGAAGAGATCAATAAAAATTATGTTTCTCAATGTCTGATCTGCAGTTGCTGTTTCAGGTGCAGCAGCTGCCACTAGAAAAGTCTTTGCAACTGCAAGTGGGAGAGATTTTCTTTCACAAGTGAATTTTAAGGACACAATATCCCATAATTACTCAGTTCACTATTCTGCTAAATAATCTGTCAGAGCATGAAGAAACTCCTCAGTGTGTTCTAGGACTAGAGGAAGTAGTTTATTTTGCTTTAAGTTACATTTACACGTTCTGTCAATCCCTGTAGTACATAATGAACAGGGCTCTGAGTCATGGAAGAATTGAAGGCACTTTTGGTAATTAAAGGTAATTCATTTAACCAGATATGGTTAAAAGTCTCTCTGGTCAAATGGGGATTAACATGGATACTAGATTTAATACATATAAAAGGTAGAAACAAAAAAGCTCTTACTGTCGTGTCATTCCAAACACAAAATATTCATTAATAAATGCAATCAAGTTTTGCATGTAATCCATTTAGTGATAGCTCTTAGTTCAGTAAATTACATATTTATTGGTTTCATTGTAAAAAACATCTATTTGTTTAAATACTGCTACTTCCTCTCAAGCCTTTTGTTTTCTAAATAATTGTAAGCAAATATAAGATATCATCACTGAGATTAATTATAAAAATGAAACAGTTCAGTGAGCTGGAATACAAGAAATAATTTCCTATGGAAATTGCTGATTTAGGAGCTTTCATCACAATGAGTTCACATCTGAATACGGAAACAGATTCATTCTTACATTAAATCTCTCACATTCAAAACCCTAGAATACAGAAAAGTGCAGCAGGTATTTCCAAGGAGCATGGATGTGTATTTTCCTGAGCTCATGATCCAGCTGGGAGAATCCAAGTGGTGCGCTGGGGGATGTAGCCCCATTCCCACACTGCCCAATCCCACCCCAGGCACAGGAACATTTTTAGGGAAACACATCAGGGGCTGTCTGGAGCCACCCTTAGAGGGAAGAAGCATCACAGAGCTTCAGTGGGGTCTGACAGCTGCCTTGGACCAGGAACCCACTGGATATGCCCTCAGGGAGTGACAGCTTCAGCTTAAGGCACATATCCAACAGGATATGAGTTCTATTTTAAATGGGCAAGGCAGGTCCTGGGTAGTTTTTCTGCAGAGCCACCAGTTTTTCCTCCACATAGTTCTGCCTCTGAGGAGGATTCCTGCCTCCACACCAGTGCTGACCACTCAGTCCCACCTTTCCCAATCCCATCGAAGCTAAAAAGGGTCTGCGCTGGGCTCTTTCTCAAAACCAGACAGCATGGGGTGATTTACCTAAATTCCCCCATCACTCAGACTTCTCATGACTGTGGCTTGATACATGGTGTAACCCCAACCCTTTTCAAAGTCAGATCAGACTCTATTTTCTTTAAAGCCAGCTCACTAAAACAAAAATTTTGCCTTCTTGCAGAGACTGTTTGCAGGTGTTATTGTGGGCTAGAGCACAGGTAAATGAAAATCCCAGTGCGAAGGTTAATGTGGAAATCCTCCTGAGGGACTAACATAAAACAATGTGCACTTCCTCCGTTTAAAAGATGCCAAGCACACAGATGCCTTTCTCTTCTGCTCAGAGACACTGTAGCTGTGACCAGTGAGCCATACTGGGCAGAAAGAGCACTCCCACTGGCACAAAAGATGAAGGATTTGCTTCTAGAGAAGGATCTCTGGAGACACAGCATCTCCATTTGATGACAACTGCCAGCCTCCCATAGTCCCAGCTGATGTTAGGCAGGACTCATTAATATTCAAACCTCAGCACAAGGAAAACACACACAACCCACAAGCACTCCAGCAGAGATCACAGTACCTAAAATAGCCACCACCTCGTCGTCCTGGATGACTTCCAAGGATCCTGAGACCACAAAGCAGAGAGCATCCACGCTTTCCCCAGCGTGGTAGATGAGGTCCCCCGGGGCACAATGGATGGTCTGGAACTCCACGGCCAGGGCGCGCAGGCAGCCGTCACTGGCCAGCCGGAAGGCAGGGTGCTCATTGAACACTTTCCTGTTCAGGTGCACGCAGATGTCTGCTCTCATGTCCTTTGGGCAGATTGACAGGACCTGGGGAAAAGAAAAGATGGAGAAATAATCAGCTGGGCATGTGGCAGCAAGGCCAGCGCTGTTTGAAATAAGCGGGTGGATGGGTCTGAAGATGTGCCTGGGGGGGATCTTGAAATGCATCCATCATCCACCCATCCATCTATCCATATTCATCATCCATCCATCCAACCATCCATC
The DNA here is from genome assembly GCA_009812075.1 of Sialia sialis. Lineage (NCBI taxonomy): Eukaryota > Metazoa > Chordata > Aves > Passeriformes > Turdidae > Sialia > Sialia sialis. The sequence goes on from VRYO01002775.1 coordinate 1,474,538, forward strand.
CATCCATCCATCATCCATCTATCCATCCATCCATCCATCCATCCATCATCCACCCATCTATCCATCCATCATCCACCCATCCATCCATCTATCCATCCATCCATCCATCCATCATCCATCCATCCATCCACCCATTCATCCACCCATATCCATCATCCATCCATCCATGCATCCATCATCCACACATCCATCCATCCATCCATCCATCCATCATCCATCCCTCCATTTCAGAGAGCTTCTGGTGAGACTTTTATCCAGATTTGGGGTAGTCCATTCCTGCCCATCTACTGCTTTCACTTTGTCTGAAAGGGTGATGTGGAAGACAGGACTGTTCTGTTACACTCTGCTCAGTCCTAACAGTTTTCACACTGCTTTTCCAGAATTGCAGGTGGAAATGCTCGGTCCTGTCTGTGGGTGTCCCCCAGACCTGGTGCCCAGACTATTTGCCTGCTGCTATGCTCAATCCCTGCTGGAGCACAGAACAGACACACAGAGCTGAAGGAGCTTGAGGACATGCAAAGACAGACCATCCACAACAGAAAAACACCACATTTTTTTCACACTGAGAAAACCCAGCTTTCAGAAGTCTTGATGTAGGTGACCAATTACCAAACACTTCCAGGGCTCAATTTCAGTGAGATATACATGGAATTACCTGCCCAGGAGGGCTTAAAGACTAGAAAATCCAAAGAGATTGGAGGAAAAAGGAAGTATAATGAAACCTCATGAAATTTAAAGTAAAGGTGAGTGAAGAACTGTCCACTATGAAGACATCTTTATTGTAGATCAATTAAAAAAGACCTTCAACTGGTTTCTTATCTTAAATAGCTTTCCCTATTGAAACACTAACACAAATACATCTGAAGAAAGAAAGTGAAAATCTGTGGGTCTTGTTGGGTTTGTAAATTGTGTGTTTAATATTTGTACACCCTCCTAAACACAGTAACATCCTTATAGCCCCAAATGGACAGTAGCTAATTGCCCTGAGAAACATACAAAGCTTTTAATGTTTTCCTAGGATAAATAATAGAAAGGAGCATGAGACCAAGAGCACCCTGGAAGTATCGTATCAAGAAGACTGCAGATCAATAGTACTGATTAATTTCTCATCATATGGAATTGCTCTGCAGACAGTGCAGGAGACAGGGACACTGGGTTAATGAGTTGACTATCATGGCATAATAGCAGAGGGACACTCTGGTAACCCCGACTAAGCTTTGAGGAAAATGGTCATGTTAATGAACTCAAGCCATTATTTTAATTTTTGTTTAATGCAGGAGAGGGATAAAACAAATTACTGCAGAGCATTACTAAAGCTCCTAAAGCATAGAATATGAAATGAATAAATAACTTCTATTTTAATAATAATATTTAGTCCTTTTCTTATTTAGATAGATCAAAGTTCCTTTGGGATCGAAGACATAATGAGTGCAGAAAGGTGAAATAGAAGTTATTGTCTCATTCTCTGTACTGTGACAGTGTGTGGTGAGAAGGGGTGCTGTAACCATCTGCACTAACCTCTTCCACTCCAAATGTTCCCATCAATCCCAGAATACCTGGTAAAATTATAGCCTAGAAGGCCTTGACTTAATGTTTTCAAATGCTTCAGGGTATTTGTTCTAATGGACAGCTACTCTCTCTTTCAAAACATGTGTTGTTTCTGATTTTCTTTTTTTAAAATTTCCAGCCAACAGCCAGAGAATCCATGATCTTGTTGAGACAAAAGACCTTCAATAATCACAAATCTCTTCCACATGTAGGGGTTTCTAGAACATGACCAAGTCACCTCTCAATCTTGAAAAAAAAAAAAGAGCTAGATGATGCTTTTTCTGCCTAACACTATGAACTGGAAACCTCCCCCTGCACGAGGTTTTCTCACTTACAACCAACTTCCCAGAGCTACCAGATAATTAGTTTTTATTTTCATTAACACAGAGTAAGTCAATTTGGGTTAATGATATTTTTCTGTAACAAAATGTTGTACAGAACACATTAAAATCTCCTGCATAAGTACATTTTATCATAAAGAATAGTAATAAACACATTTGACAAGGCATATTCTCTATAAGCCATCATTTGCATTAGTAATAGTATGAGTCACTGTAGACCATATTTTGTATCACATTTCCATAGTTTAGTAGGGCCAAATGTCAATTTTACAAAAGTCTATTTACCTGAGTCATTCCACTTACCAGTAGAAATATGGGCACCCTTAGTTTCTCAGTAAAAAAAAAAAATTACTTTTGAGAGTGATTGTTTCACCTCAGTCTTGCTTGTGAATCAAACAGAAAGTTTGTCTTTATTCCAATAAAACCATCTGTCTTCATCTCAAAAGTAACTTAATGAAAAATTCTGCTTTCTTTTCTACCATGATTGATGATTTTTAACATTTGTATCTACTCTTGGGCCTGATTCATGGTTATAAGTTTTTTATGCCCCTTTAATACTTTCAGAAATTTAAGTGCTTTTGACTTAACAAGGCCACAAGCTAAGAATTCTCAAACATTGCTCTTAAGAAAAATGTCCATGTTCATACATGACTGATTACCAAATTTTAGCTTTTGAGCTTCCAAGCTGCAGAAAAAATCAGTTAAACTGTTGCAGAGGTTGCTCCTGTAAGATTCTGAGATGTTCCAGGACCCTTTGTTTGTTTGGAATGTAAAATAATTGTGTCCCCCAAGAATAAAATCAACTTGAATGCAAAGCAGTGAATATAGATTTAAATACAGTGTATTAAAAGTGAACACTCAAAGAATTATTTTTTTATAGACACAAGCAGCATATCTATCATTACACACTGTAATATGAAGAGACAGGAAAAAACAATATATATTGCAGGAAAAAGCCAGTCTTAGGAAGCATAATTCAGGAATTTTCTGATGTCATGATGTCTTGGGTTACAGTCATGATGTGATCAAA
>VRYO01002775.1:1478456-1566201 GCA_009812075.1 Sialia sialis
GAGATATCAGTTATCAATGATATCAGCAGAAAATGAGTAATGATCTAAGAGTTAGCCAGGAACAAATATGCTTAATTTGAGTTTTCTTGCCTGCTACACAGGCATTGAGAACAGAGAATGAAACAGATGACAAGTAAAACAAACATTTAATCTTAGACGATTTGGCAAGGCAGTGTTGACTGCTGTAGATACATGTAAATACAGGTAGGGAAAAAAAGAGAGCAAAGATAGACAATTACAACATTCAGCTATATGTTTACTGCATGCTCTTCAAATGAGAACTTCAAATTCAGATAAATATTCACCTGAAAATAACCCATTACTGATAATACAAGATTTTGGACATTCTCTTGTGAATTGCTCTCGCTGAGGTATCAGCTTTTTTAAGGCAGTATGCAACTGAAGAAATACAAACTAATATCACCATGGCTGTCCCTGAGTCCATAGTGTGTACAAATGCACACATGAGCATGCAAAAAAAAAAAAAAAAAAAAAAAAAAAAAAGGTAAGGGGAGAGGACATCCTGCAATGCTCAGTGAATATTTTAACCGTGAAGGAAATGCCTCCAACACATCCTGGTGACAGAACCAAAGCTCAGCTGGGACAATGACTCTGCCCTGTGAGTACTTCAGGCAGCACAGGAAAAGCAACCAAGACAAATTTCTTAAGAGAGGATTTCCTTGGAGGTTCCATGGCCTTTGGCAGTTTGTAAGGCAGGCAGGGTATTCAGGATGCTGGGGCAATGCTTTGCTAAGTGAGGGGTTTGGAGCGCTTGGAGGGGACAGATGTTTGTGCTGCTGCAGAATCTGCTCTGTAATAAATCTGCAGCCACAGATTTTGCAGCCAGCTCTCCCCTACGTGTCCAGGCAGCATGAAAGAACAGAACCTGCTACGTGTCAGTGCAAAATCAGAGGAGAAAGCTGAATTCTACCCAGAGGAGAATCTTTGCTGGCTGTACTAGCTCTGATTTCACCAGCAAAGTAAGGCTCCCTGAACAGCACACAGGTATCCTCAAAGACCTGACCCACTACAGAGCTGAGGGAGGAGAAAAGAAAGCACAGAATAATATTTATCATTTTCCCTCTTTGCACAGGAAACTGAATCTCCTCAAAGTCAGTGTAAGACAATTGCTGAGCTCTGCCATCAGCACTGAGCTGACACAGACCCCAGCACAACTCCCAGAGCAAAGACTTAACAGCACCATCATCTCTAGATCATCTCATATGGAAAATGCTGACAGGGAGAGAATGGCTTGTGGTTGCTGCTAGAGATTGGGAAAGGCAGGAGCCAGCTCTGGAATACCCACTGGGAATTGGCACAAAACATCTCCCAGTCTTTTCAGCTCAAGATCTGTAGGGGTGAGGAATTAAGCTCCCCAGGAGGTTCCATCTGATTTTTTAACTCTCTCATCCATTTCCCCAGCATGTGCAGGCAGTTCAAGATAAGCTTCCTGAACAGCTCAAAGAGCTCTATGGGGAGCAGAGATTATAAAAAATTCAAACAAAAGCAAATGAATCAAAACAAAAACTGCACAGATTAAGAGTGCGTCCAAACGAAATTGTTTAGGATGAGTTTACAGGTTTAAGTATTTGTTAAAAAATCTTCCTCAGTGTAAAACACTACAGGATGGCATAGAAGGCACTATAGAATCTGTTAAGACTTGTAAAAAAAAAGGGCAGAAGCCAGTGAGTCATGAACATTAGCTATCAATCCTCTTTCAGCACGCAGGATTCCCATGTTTTGGGGATTGTAGGTAGGGAACACATTGGCTGATAGCCAAGCCAAGAGCTTTGACATTCTGTGGTAAAATAACTAGGACCATTTCCTAAATTAAGAACTGTAATACATATCAGAGATACTGAAAATGCCTGCTTTAAAAACAGAGAAAACAAACTCCTCCAACCTCAAACCCATTTGAGGCCACAGATAAGTCTGTTTATTTTGTGAGAAAGGCCACTCTGAGTTTTCAGACATATTCAGCAGTCAGAATCAAGGTCAGTTCTTTCTAAAAAAACCCACAATACTCACTAGGCAGCAGACCAAGTTACTCGGATTTTTAGAAAGATTTGGCTCATTTGAGTGTGGAATTCTTTTTCAGGCCTGGCTAAAAGTGTTACATTTGGCACTGGATGGAGGCCAAAGAGACAAAGGTAAGAAAACAGCTGATAGGCAAATCACAGCATTTTTCTGTAATAATCAGGCAATTTTGTAAGGATCTCAAAGATGATGTATGGAGCTGAGCAGTAATTAACCCTGCGTGCATTAGGGTGGTCTTTAATATATCACTGAGTGTCTTGGCACTGGGAAATGAATGTCAGCAGCAGTGGTGTGCTGTGTTTTAATTGCAGTAAGATCCAAGGTCACTTGGATTTAAATGCTCTGAAATAGAGATCTGAAAATCTCATCTAAGTTGAGTTTGGCTTGATTTCTTATTAATAATATATGAGCTGAACCAGTGATTAAAATTGATAGATCTAGTGGTATCATAACAAAATTAACTTGTTCTTTAACTGAGTAACCTGTTAGAGACATTTTAAAAATCCCTAGAAATTGGCTGTAGAGTCCATTAAATTCAGTTTAGTAAACATAGATAGGATCTGGCTAAGGGTTTGAAAATCAGGGCAAGATGAGAGGCAGCAAGATGTCATTTAAGGAATCAAGTGGCTCACCAGCTCAGGGGCTACTGGTCTGTCTAATGCAGTGAAAAGTGGCACACTAATAACATCCATGGATGACCCCAAGAAGTAGATCCCAGGTTGCCTAAAGGTTTCATATTTAAAGGTTTGATTGTTCCAGTTTTGTTGTCATTTCTACAGCAAGAAAATTTATTGCACAGCCTACTAATGGGGCAAGGATGGCACACTACTGGGAAATCTATCCTTAAAAAACAGCTTTTAGATAAAACAAGAAAGAGAAACATCAGAAAGAATGTGTCATACATCAAAGAATTTCTCAAGTCACAACAGTTTCTGGCACTTAAGGTCACCCTTGGAAGAATGGAATTATTCAGTGCACTATTTTATTTTGTGTTTCTTCTGGAGGAGACTTTATTTTCTCACATGCAGCATTATGTAAAGACACTCAAGGAAATGAAGGTTGAAAACAGGTGTGGAGAAGACCTTCCCTGAGATGTGGTGTGGAACTGTCAGCCCCTCAGTCTGCTCCCTTTGCTGGCAGTGCTCAGGAAATTGCCACTCAGGGACTTATTCCCCCAGGAATTACAGTAATTTCACACTGATAAGCTGCACCTATTTCCCTGAAGAATTGAGCCAATCCCGGAAGTGCGGCTAATCACCAGGTGCAGCTTATTTATGGACAAATTCCGGTGAAATGCCAACCCAGAAGTGCGAGCCAGCCAGGGAGGAAGCTGCTGCAGAGCCCCTGCCAGGTGGGGGGCGAGCCGGAGCCACTGGTGAGCTGGTGGCGAGCCACCGCCAGCTTTGCACGGCCAGCCCACTGAGCCACTGGCTTCACACGGCGAGGCAGTGAGCTGCTGCTTTTGAGCAGCACAGGGAGCCGCCTCTGCTGCCGAGCAGACAGGCAGCCGTGGCAGCCAGTGCCGGGGGCAGGAGTGCCGGGGTCCGCGACACAGGGAAGGCGCCTGGGGCTGCATTTAAAGGCTTCACTGGTCTGTGAAAACTGTTTGCAAATTGAGCACCTGACAGCAAACCCCACGATCACGCGATTCTGTTACTAACTTGTTACTTTGTTGCACATGGAAAAAAAGTGTGGCTTATTACCCAGTGCAGCTTATTTATGGACAAATTCCGTGGTCTTCCCGGCTACCTGGAAGTGCGGCTTATGAGTGTGAAATTACTGGAAGCTCGTGAGCTGCTCCATAACCCTCAAGTATGACAAGGTCACCAATTATTCTGTGTTAATCCCAAGATATTACATCCAAGAGGCAGAGTTAACTGTGAGTACTCTCTGCTCCTGCAGAGTGCATGCAGGAGGCAAACAATCCTTAAAGGGGAAACAGAAAACCCCACTGGTGCACAGACACGACTCATGGAGCCATGGGATGGACAGTGAGACCTTGAGCATCTCTCCTGCATTCTGCTCTCCAGACACCCATGGATTTCACCTGTACCTGCTCCTAGCTCAGTTCTGTGAGTGAGCCACAACTCCTTGTTCACCTCATCCCCAGCTGCAAGGAGCGACCAACAAACTCTACAGCCTCTAGAATGAAACAAAAACACTTGTCCAAACATTTTTACCCATTCCTTCCAGCAGGCAAATGTGTGCAGCTGTCACAGCTAATCTTCTGGAAGTTCTCTTTAGTCACAAAGCTTGGCAGCCTTCTACTCCTGGTCATCCACAAGGAAATCCAGCCAGCACTTACAGACACCTCAATGTGATGGGACATGGCAGGAATGGCAGCCTGATTCCTGTCTTTATCTCAGGGTATCTCTAATTATTTCTACAGCTCTTGAAGCTCCTATTTACAGCAAACATGAATAAGCTGCGCTGTCCTCATGTAGATTAATGTTAAATGAAGTTACAACCTGTGTCTATTTACCATAAACCCATCTCCTTTATGAAAGATTAGAGGGTCAGCAGTGAATAATTCTAATACTGTGTTATGTTCCTGTGATTTCTATTTCAGTCAGTGCAATGTGGAATTGCCTTTCATTATCCCAATTGCCATTGATGTTCAGGTTGAAACTAAGTAAGATGATTTTTTTCTTGTTCAACCTATGGCTTTTCTGAAGGAAACTACTGTTAAAACATGACAGACATTTATTTAATTGCTTCTTGAGCAAATTGTAAGCCATACAACAGCACAGAGGTCAAGATGAGAAAATCTTTGGGTTTTACAGACATTTCAGAGTGTTATCATTAGATAAGACCTTGAGACATCTGCATGTTAGTTAATGGTTGTTCTGCTTTCCTGGATAATGACCTATTTCTTACAGAAGAGCTGGTATCTATAAATTTCTCATTTGCCGCCTGGATATTTTAATAAAAGCTAAGACATTTGAGTTCGGTGTGTTTCATATATCAAATTATTACTGCAAAGATTTTTTAAATCTACTTAAAAATGCTCATATACACAGAAAGTACTGCTTCTTTTTTACCTCTCACAAAAAAAAACACAGGTTCTGATGGATGAGAGATGATGTTTAATGCATAAAGGCTTTTCAGTTTTGTCATGTTTTTAACCCTGCTCGTTATTAGGTGAGTAACCCCAAAATCTTCATCACTTAAAAAAAAAGAAATCCCATCTTGTTTGAGCCACTGTAACACCAGGAGATGTGTCCATGTATCCCATATCTCATTCCAGCTGTCAGAGGAGGCCTCTCATGTTTAAGTGATTTTAAGATTATGGATCAGAGGCCACTTGCTTCCCCTTAGGTAATAATAATAAATATGCTAATGCTTTTAGTGTCATTGTTAATTCCCTGTTTGTGAGCACTCAGAGCAATGTGGTCTGAAGGCAGGATTTGAAGCTGAGCTATTCCCAAGGAGATCAGGGAAGCCAAAATTCTGAGCTTAAAGCACCATCACTTTTCAGCGTGGGAGACCAAGTCCTCTTCCACACACAAGGAAAACACACTGAGGTTTTAAATTCTTTTCAGGACATCCTGCTACAGAGGCAGCAAGGACTAAATCTTCATTTAACCTCCTCCACTCTAACTTCCACTTTGCCTTCAGTTCTCATGTAAGGACTCATCAGTTTGGCCAGGATCTTCTTTGGGACTACACACCAAATGTGTCAATCAGGGATAAATATTTGAAGCAGTAAATCAACACATATGAAGTGGTAGTAATGTCAATCAAGTTTTTAACTTATATTTTTATTTCAAGCACATTAATTTAAAGTCTTTAATTATAAAAGAAACACGTGTCAATTCTTGCTCCATCAACGCTAGGATCATTCAACACCATAGAAACCAATACATAGAAACCCTACTGCCATACTCATAAAAAAAACTTATTCTTCCTTCTTGTTCCTTAAATTTGGGTTTCAAAACAAAACCATTTCAACGTGATGAGTGACTGAATGAAGTGTATTGCAAATTTGGGGCAAGTGCTGTCTCAAAACATACTCCAGTGTGACAATGGAGGTATATTTGGAACAATTAAGGATGTAATAGAGTATATTTGGTTTGAAAAATCATCTTTGGATGATGGAAACTGTCTGATCTGTCTGACGGAAAAGAAGAAATTCCTCAGTAATTATCCTGTTTCATGAGCCACGTGTATATTTTGCAGGATAATAGGAAGCTTAATGAAAAGCTCATAAAAATTAAGGAAAATGGGAAATTATGTGATGCAAATATATCTTCACAACAGACTGCTCAGAATGTCATTATTGGAGCTTAGAAAATGAAACTGGAAGAAACCTCTAAGGTCAGGTCCGGACTGTCAGATAAAGCAGTGCAGAGAAGCAATCCAAGACCTGGAACAATAACTCTCTCTTCCAAGCTGGGGCACTGTCTGGACTCAATACATCCCATTATCCCCTCTGTACCCACAAAAATAAATATGACATCCCACTGGGTACCTTGGGGGTCCCTCTGCTCCCATCCTCTGCTCTAGGTTTGGTGAAGATGGATGCAATTTAAGTGCAGAGCTTCTTACAGCAAGGCTTGAAGGGTTAAAAGAGGACCTGGGGCAGGAGAAACCACCCACCCTAGATGGCCAGTCTCTAGGACTGTACCACTTGTTTCTATGATTTTTTTCATCTGGAATTTACAGCAGTTCCTCATTTATTTGGGTGGAGACATCATAACACCTTCCTGAGTGCAGATAAATGTAGGACTGGCTGCAACACAGCTTTCCAAGTTTTTGCTAAAGCCCAGATTTTTGCAGCAGAAAGCAACTGCCTGATCCTTGCCCTTGTACAGACCCTGGGATGCTCTGTGCCACCGGAGCTGTTGTTTTTGCAAACTTGCAGGCTGTAAGGGACAAAAAATACCAAACCATCCAACCTGGTGCTCAAGTTCTTACATTTCTCCTGTCTCTGTTCTTCTGTGCCATGGGCATTTCTGGGAAGTTCCATTAGCTGCAACTAATGCCCAGATGCAGAGGTTCCTGAAATCCTTCCACTGTTTTAAATTGGGTTTGGATCCAGGCCTATGTTTAGGTAAGTCTTCACCATGGGAAAACTGTTGAAAACCTATGTCACAGATTTTACAGGTAAATTAATTATCTAGCTAAGCAGCCACTCCATCTTACGGACCACAGAACAATTCTTGCCATGAGTTGGACATTATGGCTCTAACTGCAGTTTTATAATCTATAAAACTGGACATGCGGAAACTATGGTAGGAAATTTCAGTAATTAAAGCATAGGTTCTCCTAATTAACTGCAAAGCATCATTAAAATCTAATAAAACTGCAGTGGATTAACACAGGACTCTGGCTTAACTGCAAGAAGATAAATGCAAATAGCAGCTGAATTTTCATGTAGTTTGAAGTTTAGACAACGGGACTAAATGCATTTACAGTAGTGTAGAACAGAAAAGCTCACTTTTAACACATGTAAATCAGGATTAGGAAGTTGGGTATTAGTGTACAAGAAGTTAATATATTAAAGAATGTGGCATACTGAAGCATGAGAATCAAAGAAATAAAAATTTTTGCTACCTAAAGTAGTTGTATTTGTGATGCTAAACTGAATTTCTCAGCAGATGATAAATAAGAGAACTGGTGTTGCATCAACGTGATGTAAGACTAAATTTTTCAGTGCAGAGACTTCATCCTGGAACATCTGAGCAATCTGCATTGCCCTCCCATATTGCACCAGAGATTCAACTGAAGAAAGAGCTTTAAAGCTTTGCAAGCACATTTCAAGAGTCACCTGTCCTCTGTCATGACTCTTCCTTAACTCCTGTGGACCCTTGGTCTCTGAGTTCTTAGGAGGGAAATCATGGATCCCGGAGCTTGAATGCCTAATTTTAGCTGACATGTCCACAGGAGCCACAGGAGCATTGCTGATCCTCACTGAACAAAAATCTGTAATAAAACTGTTTTATCTTGCCTTATGTTCAAGGCATTGCAGGTGGAGCCCTTCCCTCATCTGCCCCAGCTCTCTGAAATATCCAGGGCTGGGCAGACTCACTGCATATGCAATGCAGAAAGAGAGTTCTTGAGGACAAGGCATGATGTTAGCCCTGGCACAGGATGAATCACTCTCCAAAGATGACCTAAAATCAGCTTTTGAAGAAACCTAAATGACCTCAGGTCCTTATGAGGACTAAAGTCCTGCAGGATTTCCACCTTGGCATGGATGCCAAGGGTCTCACATTCTCTGTTCCTCCCTACCAAAGGCCTGAAGTGCCAGTCCAGAGATTTGAGCTGGGGGAGATCAATCTCTGCTGCCATTAAATCTTATACCAATGATGCTGATGGATACACTGACATCCTGGGCATCAGCAAAAGATCCAAGCTAATCAAACTCTTTTAATTGCAATGCACAGATGCCAATACTTCTCAGGATAATACAGATATAGTTTAGACACCACATTATGTTCTTGGGCTAATTTGAAGACCCATTTCCCATTGATTTCAAGAGTTAAGTACATTAAAATTATTTAGCATTTAGGCAAGCTAAGACTGGAAAGCAGAAAACATTTACCACAATGAAAAATAAAGGCATACATTGAAAGCAGCAAAACACTTCGTTTTTTAAAACAACCATTTTCTTTTCCCAAACACAAACACAATAAAGGCATAGCATGCAGTTCAGAATTTGTTAGTAAATTATAAGCTGCTGTACAGACTACTTTCTAAGAGAGCACACAATGGACACAAACTGCTATCTACACTGTTACCTCAGGTACTCATACCTTTTCTGTGTCAATTCCTTTAGACATGGACCAGGTTGAGACAATATAATCCATGACTCTTTCACTAAGGCCTTTTGGGACTTGATATAATTTTAGGAAATCCCTCACATTGTTCAGCATCTCGTGGTACCGGTTGGTGTTGGCATACATTTGCTGGAAAATGGTGGTGACGTTCCCAAAAATAGTTGCATAAAGAAGAGCTGGAAAAAAAAATAAAAAAAAAATAAATATATATGCTCTAGTAAATGCTAATCATAATTCAAGGACAATGTCAGAGAATTTTATGCTTTAGATTCCTACATTAGACATCACAGACTTTTCAGAAAAGAGAAATATTCTGGTATCTCATAACAGCAATGTGCTGCACTACTTCTGTTTTTGAATTATCAAATACACAGAAATGTGCCTGTCATTTTTAATAATCTTTGCTCAGAGGTACTTTATAGCCGAATTCAGCTATGGATTTCCATATTGCTTTAAAAAAACAAAAACAAAAACAAAAAAAACCCTGCAGCCTACAAATGGTAAGAAATAAGCCACTGTGCAAGGAAAAATGCCTTCCATCACTCAGTGCATAATTTCTTTCCTTTACACAACCCATTTCTACCTCATTCCAGAATTCTCACTTTGTTTCACACCAATTTACTAGTGTACATCACCCCTATATGAGAAGTGGCATTTTTAAAGAAACATGGTGCTCTCCTAAAACCTATCTAATAGAAGAATTGTACTTCCATTTCACACACTGCTTTTTGTATGTCCAGGAAGAAATCAGAAGTCAAAGTTCATCACAAATACAGGATTCATACCAAACAATGTCACACAATGTGTGGCACAAATGAACACAGGATTTCTGGTTAAGAAAACACAGCAGAATAATGTTCTGTGTGATGTAGCAAGGAAAGGGTTTTTTTTCCTTGCTTTTCTGATTGCTACATCATTTCTGCAAGCTAGAGAAGGATTTTCTATACCACTGTATCCATTCAGACATATATCAACACTTAAGAGTACAAGTATACGGACTATAAAAAAGTTTAGATGGATGAATGCCACACAACTTTTTTATTTCTTTAGCTTTCTCTGCTCTTTTGGACTTTTGCAGCAGGACAAACCTGATGAAATATCACTTCTCTTAAGTGCAACATCCCTCATCCTTTTGAACAGTCGCTGATTTATCATGCACTCATCTCATCAGGTATGTGAGGGTACAAATATCTCTGATGTTAGATGCTGCTCTGTAAATCATTATAGATGTAAAGAGAAGCCCTAATTGCCCCCAAAATGCTGCCTTTGTACAAGAGCAGAGTTCCTACAACCTCTAACTACAGCTAGAATGCATTTCCAAATCCAGTGCCTACAACCCAACTGGCCATGCAGACCTGCCCAGAGGACACAGGCTGATTGAAAATGTCCCCTGCAAGACTTGAACAAAGAGATTCAACTCTGCCAGGCTGGAAACAGCTAGGAACGCCATGGGGAAAACAGCTTGTCTGAAGCAACTGGCACCTATTACCTCCTCTTGACAGAGAGGATTTGTAGAAAATTATAAGACCAGAGAAGAAATCCTAGTTCTGCATCATAATATGGGGTCCTGGAAAAGTTGCACTTAAAAAAATGTTTCTTCAAGAACTTAAGGGTAGAATAAATCATTGAATCAAGCACACAAAATCCCTGTAATCATAAACCACCCAGCAATACCTCACTAAGGCAGAATCCACCAGTCTGTGGAGTCTGCACAGACAAACTCAGCATTATCTCTCTGCAGGAAATCAAACTCTGTTGGATTCCTTTCGAACCGGAAATGGTAAAAATTATTAAGTTCATCCAAATACTCCACTCCTCTCACAGGTTACCGCATGGGGGATCTTTGGCAGAGTTAAAGGGAACCTTCTCAGATCTTCAGAGCTTTGGAGCTGTGCCTCAAAGGCTCTCCTCACTTGTGGTGCTCCCCCATGTCCTCACCTGGAGCTGCTGAGGATGGTATGCAGGTTTTGGGGGGAGAGAAGATTCTTCCTTATTTACCTCTCTCTGTAAATCCTCTCCCCATCCCTGTTCTCTACATGATAACTAGAAAAGGAGGTAATTTATAAAAAGCTGATGTTTATTGTTTTGCAGCTCTTGGTATGCAACACAAGTTTGGAGATGCTGAAGAGCATCTCACCTTCGAAGGGTTAAGGCTCTCCATCAATAACCCCTATTGCCCAAAATTAGAAGTGAAGTGAGTCTTACCCCTCACCTATAAAAAAACAAAGGCAGTTGAACACTACCAAGGGCAATCCACTTTTGCTGTATTTTAATTATTTTTGGCAGGTAGAATTGGCAGTAAAAAACATTCACAAAAGGTTCTGAAAGAAAATAAAATTGTGTGCTTCTCTTTATAGTAAAAGTATTTAAACAACCTCTAAAGAAATCTCTGAAGTTACTCATATACTTTAATAGTTTCACTTTAGTCTCTCAGTTTACAATAAACAGGAGAGATGAGGTTGAAGGTGAAATTACACAAATTCATGAAGGAAGGGACTGCTTAGATCAAACTGCATTTATTCACCTCCTCTTTAATGACTCGAATTTCTCCAAACATTTCCTGTTATGTTCCTACAGTTATGCAATGCTCATTAACTCAATTGTTCCATGTGTGTAAATCTGGAACAGTCTTCACTAAACTTGATAGAGATAAATTTGATGTAATGATGCAGAAATACTTCTTCTCAATCCTAAAGGTGAGGTGAGTGGTCCAACTGTAATTGTAGTTTCTATTTTGACTCTTCAGAGTGGAAAATCTCCCCAAAATAATGTACAATGTATATACAATGTATATATTTTTACATAAAAAATCTGTTACTATATTTGTACTTTTACAAAACATTTCTGAATGATTTAGCAATGGTGTTACATAAATGTTTTAGCCTATTTAAAAATAAGGAACTTTCTGAAAAAAAAAAAAATTACTCAGAGTTACCTAAATAATCCAAAGCATTTCAGATCTCTGATTATCCTGACTGTATGCTGAATACATCCATACAGGAACATGTTCCTTGAGGAACTGAAGGCTTAATTGAGAGATCTGATTTTCCTTCTGTCCTATTAATAATACTAGAGTATTATTAACCCAAGCCTATACAATGTTCCTCTAAACTGCAGTTGTAAAGAAGATTAGTGAGGGGGTACGAGCCTCTTCTCCCAAATATCAAGCAACAAGTGGAAATGGTCTCAAGTCGTGCCAAGGGAGGGTTACATTGGAAATTAGGAAAAACTGCTTCACTGAAGGAGTGTCCAGCACTGGCACAGGCTGCCCAGG
This sequence comes from Sialia sialis, assembly GCA_009812075.1. Taxonomy (NCBI): domain Eukaryota; kingdom Metazoa; phylum Chordata; class Aves; order Passeriformes; family Turdidae; genus Sialia; species Sialia sialis. The sequence goes on from VRYO01002775.1 coordinate 1,490,550, forward strand.
GCAGTGGTGGAGTCACCAGCCCCGGAGGGATTTAAAAGACAGGCAGATGTGGCACCTGGGGACGTGGTTTAGTGGTGGGCTGGGCAGTGCTGGGTTAATGGTTGGATTCAATGACCACAGAGGTGTTTCCCAACTTAAGCAATTCTATGAGGCTGTGATCCTGGAAAAATATAGATTTTCATTTCTACATATTGAGGCCAGCTTCAGCTTTTTCTTCAACTAATTTTTTAAATAGGCTGTTCCTGCAAGATTTTAGATAAATATTATTAAATTTTGACCATTCAGGAGAGATCCAGTAAAAACTCCAAAATCCATTTTTGTATTGGGCCTAATTTTGGTACTAAGAGCTTCTCCGTACAGAGGTGGCTTCTACGAGAAGGTGCTGGAAGCTTCCTCCACATCCAGCAGAGCCAATGCCAGGCAGCTCCAGGACAGATGTGCCACTGGCCAAGACTGGGCCAATTAGAAATGATGCCAACACCTCTGTGATATCATATATAAGAATAATAAGGGAAAAAATTGTGCAGATGTAACTGCATCCAGAGAAGAGAAGGGTGAGAATATGTGACAGGAGCAGCCCTGCAGACACCAAGGTGGGTGTCTGGCATCAAACCACTGCAATTTACCAAATATAAATAGAGAGAAACTCAGTACCCAAATATCTGATTTATGATTTTAGAAGCTGAGCAGTTGTCTGTTATTTCTTTCCACCTGACCTCAACAGATCTGCTCAGACTGCAAAATGTTTGGTGCAACAGCAGGCAGTGGCCATCTCCTACATCAAACAGCCTCTCTGAGATGCTGCAGCAGCAAAAAGCTGCCACTTCCTTAACAGAAATAGCTTTCCTCAAATCCACCAACACATTTCAACCAAGTTACTACTTGGGAGAAAATAATCCTCCTAAGCCCTGTCTCCCATCACTGTTTTATAGCACTTCTGTGATGCCAGCCCCAGCCTCCCACCTCTCCATCAGGGACACTCCTGCCTGCCAGCTGTGCCGGTGAAAGCACCAACACAGCCCTGTGGTTTCTCAGCTCTTCAAAAGGCCAATTTTCATTCTCAATCCTTGCCCTCACTGTTTTTCCACATTTACAGGAAGATGCCAAACACCAGAGCACACTGACTTTTACATTTTTTCCTCTACAATCCTCCAAACCATTAAAAAAATCCTTTTCTCCAATTACCCCTGCAGCTTTCCTGACCCAGCAGCTTCCTGATACTACAGTAATGCAAATCCTAAATTAAGAGGATAGTGATAATAAAGATAGGCCTGTAAAAGCCCTGTTAGCATTGATATTTTCTTGACAAGAACTAAATGGTTCTGTAAATTAGATGATTATCATCAGTAAACTGCAGGAGCTCACGCTCACTTTTCTTCCCCTTGCAGGGAACACTGCACAGAGGAGAGGGACAGCTGCTTTGGAGGTAGTTGGGCATTTGGCATTCTTTATGCATAAATTCTTATTAAAATGAAGGTTTTCTGCACTTGTAATGTTGGTCACTAATTATTAAATGGTGAACCTGAGAGCTTTTTTTTTCCACAAGCACACTCAGCTAATGGAAAATACTTCAGAGCTCCAAAGCCTTGCTACCCTGCAGATGTGATGACCTGACTATCTGCACTTTTGCACTGAGCTGCAAGCCAAGATTGGCTGAAATGGTATTGAAAAACACAGTCTTAAATTAAAGCTACCATTGTCCACAGCTATCAGTGGGTTTGGCTTCCAGTCCTGTGGCAGTGATGGACAAAAGCTGGAGTTGGCTGAGGTTATTCAGTGTTGCATTCCACTAACCAACATATGTTTACATTCCTTGAACTGTGGCTTGACCTTATTCCTTATCTGACCATACCGAGCTGGAAGGAGATCCTATTACTACCACCCCCTTTCCTGTAAGGTATATAAACCCCTGTGTACCATGTGACCGCCTTCTTTCTCCTGGACCCCTTCAAGAATAAACCTTGGAACAGAGCCAGGGGTCTGAGCCTCCTTTGTCTTGCTATGTCCATGACCTCCCCACCCCATCTCTGACTGAGAGCTAGCTGGAAGGTTGGGGATTGGGGCAGGGGACAGAGTCAATTCAGCAGCACAGACAACGAAATTCCTCATTTCAACCACCTGAGGATGAAGGGCCAAGGGCTTGATACTAAGAAGCTTCAAATCAGCTTGCATACACATTCTCTGCTCAACATCCCCTTCCACAGCCAGCTCAGGTTATTAGATTGCAGTAATTTCACAACTATAAGGCGCACCAGACTATAAGGCGCACTTGTTTTTTGCAGTGAGGATCAGCGTGCAAAAAAGTAACGAATTAGTAATAGGAACGTATGATCGCAAGGTTTACTGGCAGGTGCTCAATTGCAAACAATTTTCACGGATTGGTGCAGCCTTTAAATGCAGCCCCAGGTGCCCTCCCCATGCCATGGATCCCGGCACTCCTGCCCACCCCTGGCGTCGGCTGCCATAGCTCGCGCGGCTCTTGTGGCTACCACAGCTCGGCTCACATTTCTAGGTTCACAAATTTCGGAACTTTGTCCATATATAAGGCGCACTTCTGGGTTTTGATCAAAATTTTAGTCAAAAGGATGCGCCTTATAGTCATAAAATTACTGTACTTGGCTTTTTCACCTGAGAAACGGTGCCAGCTATCAGAAAGAGAGCCCTGCACAGGTTCAGGGGGTTCCTGTTGGTGTTTGGATTGAATTTCCTGCATTTCTTTCCATTGGAAGACTTTACAACTCTTGGGACTGCCAGGGTCTGCTTCTTCCTCATCACATTAGCCAAGGGTGTTAAGCAACACAAGAAAAGGCACAGCCTGAAAAATGGTGGCAATTACAGCCCAACAGGCAGCAGGGCAAACAGCACTACCCTGTGTACTGAATGGTAAAGGCATCATTGCTGGAAAAATCCTTATTTTGCAGTGCAAAGGCTTGATTCTAGAATCTGTTTCTCTAAGAGCTCTGAAGCAAGAGGCTGCTCAGGGCTTCTTTTACACATTTCATGTTCAGTGGAATTTGGGTTTAATGGGTCACAGCTTTTGATAGTGACTGTTGAGGCAGGAATATTCAACTTTCCATTTATCAGAACAGTATGACACAAACACAGATAAGAAATAGCTAGTGAAATGAGTGAAACCATTTCTCATAATAATGTTTCATCATTCCTGTTTCTTCAGAAACCCATCATCACCTTGTCAAATGGCACATCTAGCATTTCACACACTGCATAAAGTCCTGTGCAAAGGTAGATGGTAATTAAAACACATTCACTTCCCTAAAGGAATTGCAGTGGGTGCAGAAGGAAAGCAGAGAAGCAGAAGTTAACCAAAGTTTATGAGAATTATGTTCACCATGAATTCCAGTAACCTCCATGCCTCTAGCATGCTTTGCTCCATCCTTATTTATAATTTTTCTCCATTTTGAATATTATCTCCAACACTGCCTCATTTCCATGCAAACCTCTCCAGTATTTCGGAAAAAGCTGAATTGTGTCTGTCAGACAATCATCCACCTATCACATAAATGGTTCTCTTTCCTTTCTCCATCAAAATCATATTCCCAGAGTGCTGTCCTTGCTCTTGTTACTGTCCAGAACTAAGACCCAGGGATCAAAACCATCCTGTGCCTTCTTCCCTGTGCCTCAGTGTGTCAAAGCTGTCACCAGTAACAAGCACGGGACACAAAGGGTCTCCAGCCCTACTGAACTGCAGCACAGCAAACAAAGGGATCATCTCAAAAAAAAAAGTTCCCTGAGCAAAGTTGGCAGCTGTCAGTATCTCTGTGTGAAACAACTTTACAGCTCTGTGCTGGGCTGAAGCCACGAGCCTTTTTTCCCTTGTTGATTTTTTCCCCCTTTTATATTTTAAAGGAATTTTTTTTAGTGGGACACCAAGTTCTTGTCACATTCAGGTGAACTCAGGATAGCAATGTTGCTGGAGGCAGGATGCCAGAACATCACTTGCACACTGGGAACACCACCTAAATTGCCTGTCTTGTTAAAATATAATGGAAAATTTGTAAACACACCGTCAAAGTACTCCACTGTAGGAAAAGATGCTTCTAGCTCTCTGCTCCTAGGCTCTTTTTTAATGCAGAAGTTTGTGCTGTATAAATCTATGTGCTGATGTGGTTTAGATACTCATAAATATACATATATATACATATATATATCTATATATATATACGCACATACACACAGATACACAGTGTAAAGATGAACATACAACATCAATGGGCACAGAATTTGTGCAGCTGCAAAATTTCCTTTGAGCCTTCTAATTTGTTCTTTCTAGTTCTTTCAAATCCAATTTTGCTTATTCATTTAATTAGATGTTGGGTTTTATCTCAGCACAAATAACAAGAATGGGTTTGGGACAATTAAAGGAATTATTCCAGCTATAAAAGACTGGCCATGTACAGCCCTGAGCAATGTGGTAAATACACCTGTTACCATAACAGTGAGTATTTGTACAATATCTGACTGAAAATATTAGTGAGACAGAGAACAGGTAAAGCAATATTGCTTCTATTCAGTAGAACTCAGCCTGAACTCTGTGTGAAGATGGATTTTTGTAAGTAATTATAGGGCATTTTTAGCAACAAAGTAAAGTACTTAACCCTTAATATTAAAAGCCTCAAATTTGGAAGTGATATTTCCATCCTATTATTTTCAGAGTAATTCTGCTTCATAAAATGACCACAAAACTGCTTTTCTGAACTCACAATAATGTATCTTACTCATCTAAGTCATCTACAGAAGCACTTTCCCTCTAATTCTCTCTCCAGCAAATTCAGCACTTCTAGACAGAGCTCAGCAAACTTTCATATCCAAAAGTTTCCATCTGATGTTGACGGATTAGCTCTGATTAAATTTCTCTTCCCTGACACGTTTGCACTGAAACCAATGGAAAACAAGTTTCACAAAAAGTTGAAACAATTCACCTCCAGGTTTTATACAACTAAAAACTACAAACACAGCAAAACATTTTTTCCTCCAGTCATTTGGTTTTAAAGATGAGAAACCTGAAGAATGGAAGAAAAATATATTTTGATGCATAGAAAGAATCCTAGCAGCCTAAAAAAAAAAAAAAAAAAAAAAAAGGCGGAACATTTTTTATCTTCCCACATGCCCTCAGTTTATATTGCAATGGAATATTTTCCACAAAACCAAGCCATGATTTCCTAGCACACTGCTAGCAATAAGGGCCAATCCAAATTCCTTTTGGCCAATTTATTAGCACCAGATTTCCATTTTATCAGTACATTTGTGCACATGACAGGTGTGAAGCCTGCTCCCCATTCCCCCTCTTGGGCAGAGCTCAGGGCTGGACCTCAGCCCCTCTCCTCTTTTTGTCTAAAAATTTCACACCGAAGTTTTCAGCCTTTCAAGGTGAATTAGCTTTACTCTACTTTGATTTTTGTTTGGGAACCTGTCCTTCATGGCAGTATTGATTTAGCTGTGGCAGATGCTGAGCTGTCACTGAGCCTGACAACTTCTTCAGAGCTTCCTCTGTGGTTGTCTTGTAAAACAGCCAACAGCCAAGTGAAACCTAGCTGTGAAAACATGCACGTTCCCCACTTCTATACTCCATGAAATCTCGTGTCCTGCTCCGTGCTGCATCCTTCTGGGAGGAGGAGGGAAGCTGGCCTCTCAGCTTGGCACTCAGCATTATCAGTGAACCCTCTGTGTGTTCAAAGCACATCCACCCCCTGCCTGATGTTGGTGGGACCACGATCATCACTGCTCTGTGGCTTGGCAGTCACTCAGAGCTGCCACAAAAACACGTCTCACCAGGGCAGAAGGGGAAGGTGAATGTGCTTAGGAAAGGGTTTAATTCCCTAAACAATGTTCATTTGAATTCCAGCATATATGGGTAGTTTTTATGGCACTTCAGAGAGCACCTGTGGTCCTACGAAGACTCTTGTGTTCACCTTTGCAAAGTGACACAAACCATCCTTGTGCAGGGCAAAATGGCAGGCAACACTCCAACAATGTTTTTGCATTGTTCATCAGAGAATCAAAAGCTAGAGAGTAATATATATATATTTAATTTTTATTTATTTATGTATTTATTTATTTATAAATGCACACATAGAACTGGATATCAGCACTCCGAAGGCTATAAAAAGATCTGTTTTCAGGTGAAACAAGCTGTCCAAATACTGTACCATTCACATTACCTCCACTTCTCTCCACCAGTCCCACAGCTCTGCACCATCCCCTTCTCCATAATACCAAAATTAAAAAAACATCCCTGGAAACATTGCTAGCCATCGATGTCATCCTGGTACAAGGGGTTTGAGAAAGTTCAAAAGAGCAACAAAAGATTTCATACACCATCAAACTAAAACCAAGAAACAAAGCCTGGTTTTTCATTTTGGCCTCAGTGCACGTATTGCTGAACTCTCCATGACTATGCGAGACTGGAAGAGTATCTTTATTTCCTGGCAGCAACTCCTAGAGCTCTTCTCCTCCCTATCCAACTCCTTCTGATCAGCACTTGTTTCTATCTGATTACCTCTCTGTTTTCTTGCTCACTATTCCAGGAAGGAGATGCTGGAATTAGATTTGCTGCATTTCCATTCCTACATTAACACTAATTTCACTGAAGTCAATGAAATTACACTGATGTCTGGAGAGTGTCTGAGGAGAATAATTGAGTGTATTTTATCACTTTCCTTCGACTTTTTTAGCTACTGTTTCATTGCATTTTTAAATATCCCATTCCACTCAAATGCACTTATTCTGCTCTTGGATGCTGCAGTGAAGTTGCTCTTTGAGACCATGGAGTTCTTGCTGTAAAGCTCCAGGCACTGCCTGGAAGATGCCTGGGATGGGAACGCAGAGATAAATGTGCACAGTGATAAATGTGACACGCAGCACCACACTAATGGCTCACCCAGCAAAAATCCATCCCCTGACTGCAGCTCCCTCCCGATCTTTATGAGACGAGCTCAAGAAAGAGGGTGCAGAGTGCACTCCTGCCTTGGACCACTGCTTTCAGATTCCCACAAACCCAGACAGCCCAGGGACTGCACTCACACCATGTACTAGCCACCGACCATCTCCACCCATTGTACCTGATACTACTCCACAAATCCATTTCTGTTTTTTTATCCTCACCAAAACATTATCTTTTCTTGCTATTCTGCAAGCCTGGCTGCCCCAGCCTTTACACTGACCACCCTCAGCCACCCTTTCCAGAAAGTGAGTAATTGCTGCTCTCCATCTCCTTCACACCACTCTTGTTTTTAGAAACCATCGCCCACTGTGTTTTTCCAGTTTTTCCATGCCTCATTCCTGTCACCTTTCAGACACCCTTTTTAATCTTACAGCATCTTGCTGCAGAGCCGTGCAGCGAGGTGCAACAACATTAATTTCAATTGCCTGCCCAGGAATTCTATTTGCCTTTTGTTGACTGGTACTGAATATTGCACGGATATTTCCAAGGAACTCTCAGCAGTAAGAGTCAGGTGTCATTCCTCAGTGGTAGCTGCTAATTTAGAAAACAATTCTGTGTAAGTATGGCTACCTATTAATTTGTATGCGCTGACACTGAGTTTCATCAGTCTTTTTTGCAACACTTCTGTGGTGGGATTGCTGGATCAAACCAGAAACAATAATTTCAGAATTCAGCAGACCTGCAACACAAGGGAGTTTTCTCCTATGCTACTCCCAAGCTGTCTCCTAAGATGAATTTAGATACAGCTATGAGTTAAAAATATAAGTCTGTGCAAAGCTTAATTGTTTCAATTTTTTTTTATTTTTTTTTTTTAGGTTTGTGCCAGTATCACAGCTTAGGTCACAATAATTGGGAAGATTTTATCATCTTTCTACTTCAAGCAGGACTGACTATTTCCCAGAGCAGGACAAAGCTGTTCTTGGATGTTACCCAAGAGTGACTAAGCCAACTCTGAAAGTCCAGTGAAAATAAACGAGAGATTTGACAGAATAAAAATATCAAGATTTGACCCAACAGTTAGAGCAGTTATGGGATGGGATATCTCTCAAAAATTAACTCTTTAGCAGCAGAGAAAGCATGACTTTCTAACAGACATATTCAGCCCTCCAGTCTGGTCACTCCCATGTGCCATTAACACCAATATCTTCTTGTCTTTATTCACACATCAGTCAGAGCAGTCATGAATGCAAGAGGTAAATTTGAGTGGCCTTGAGGCGTTTGACATATCTATTCACATGTCAAGAGATGAGGGAATGACTGCAGGGTCTCTCCCCACACTTATTTTGCCATTTTCAGTCATTTCTCAGCTGTTGCAAGGCACTCATAGCTGGTCATGTGTGCCAAAAATACCCTTTTTTAGGGACAGTGACATTTGAAATTACACACAGAATAGGCATTGCACATGGCATGGGGAGTTTGACAGTATTTTCACATTTTTGGATGCTACTAAACACCTGCAAGCATCACTAACTTTGAGCTGTCCCACCACCAGTCACTTCTGTGACTAAGAAACTGCTGCAAGTCCTACAGGATTGAGTCTTCAAACCCCAGGAAAATTATATTCAACAACCCATCTCTTAGCACATCTCTTTAGGCCTTCCAGCCTGCTTCTCCCCAAGCCTCTGCAGCATGGTACATTAATTTTATACTGAACTATTAATTGCAGTTGACTTTGCAAAGCTCTTTTCTCTACATTTTTTATTCAGTTTCACAAACCCAATCCCAAAGGAGTTCATCTTATTCCCCACAGTTGTTTGATCAAATTGCAAATATTTCCTTTAATCTTTTCAGGCATTCAGATTTATTAACTGTGGAGCAGAGCCTCTTCATCTCCCCTACTGATGGTCTGGGAGAAACAATCTTTCACCTAGTTCTCATTTTATGCAAGTGCTTATTCCTGCAAGTGCATATTAGTAAGCGGAACATTAAAACATATTTACCTAACCTAAATAAAAACACTTTGAACCAAATTTGCAAGCTAACCTGCTTTAGTTTTTAATGATATTAATCTGAAGTCATTTTTCCCAGAGGTCGTGGTCCATAATTCACTGAGGTCAATAAAAAGTTGCTGCTGATGTTAGTGAGTTTTAGAGTTGGCAATAAACACATATGAGTGTATTTTCCTTTGAGAAGTTGTATGAGAAATTTCCCAAAGGCAGGAGAAAAGGCCTTTGGGACATAATTTTAATTTTCTTCATGCCTATTCATAGTTAGAATTAGGAATAATAGCAATCATCACCATCATTTCACAGTCTCTTCACATTTCTCATTAATACATACATTTTACAAAGAAAGGTAAATTATTCAATTTTTTTCCATACTTAAACATTTATGATTAAGTTCCACACTTAATCATTTATGCCAATTGTCCCTGTTCTATTTTTTATTAGGAAATTCAGAATGAAATATTTTATAAAATTGAGACATGCATTCATGGTTTTAAAAATTACTATTCCCCACTTCATTATTTTGCTGTTTTTATTCTATGAAATAGGATAAATTTCAGGCAAAAAAATTAAAGTAACACTTTAACCTGAGTCTTAGTCTGTTTGTAATTGTAGAAGATCTTCTAAAGTGAAAGTAGAAGTCAAATATCTTATTTTTAATATGTTCTACTTCTCTGCCACCCAAGTGAAGTTTTTAAAAAATAAAATAAGGTTTCCTCCCATTTTTAAAAGCTTTCCAGCAGAAAACCAACAGAAGGATTTTTCTTGTTTCATTGTAGTGTGAAAAAAATCTGAAAAGCAGAGCAAGGAACGAGAGAAAACTTCTCATTTCTCTTGAAAACAGGGACATATTATTTCTGATGTAAAAAAAAAAAAAATAAGCCTTGTGTATAATCCATTGTATATATCAATTCTTTTTCCTCAAAATATGTAATTTAGAATAAGAATAAATTTTCAACACAACTAAGAATTTTCCCAAACACTTTTTATTTTATCTATGTAAGTTTCTACCACAAGTTTTTTTCCCCTATCCCATTAACTCCCTTCATTTCTTCCTGCTTTCCAGATCTCCCTTCAGCCTCTGCTGAAGTCTTCCAGAAGTGATATAGCTTATTTTTTATTTTATTTAGTAGCCTAGCTGCCTCCCACCTGACATGCTTCTAAGCTGTTTTTCTACATTTTACTCAATGTTGTTCATAATTATTTAACCTAATTGATAGGATGCCTCCTCTGGGTAGAGCCCGTTGCCGTGACACTGTAAGAAAATACTCCACATTCCTCCATTCCTGGATCTTCCTGAAGAATTTATGCAGAACATCTCACCTTCACCAGCTCCCTACCTTCACACACATCCATAAAAATTAATTAATGAGCCAATCCTTGCAGGTAAATTTCACTGGAATTACAGGACTAAAATTGGGGGTAGGTTTTTGTAAAGCCTTGTTCTGCTGATGCTGACCAAGACTGTCCAGCTTTATGCAATCACAGAATTGTTTAGGTTGGAGAAGACCTTTAAGATCAGCAAGCCCAACTCCTCACCCAGCACTGCCAAGGCCACCATTAAACCATGTCCCCAAATGCCACGTTCACACCTATTTCAAATCCTGACAGGGATGGAGACTCCAGCACTGCCTGGGCAGCTTGACAATCCCTTACATGAAGTAATCGTTGCTAATACCCAACCTAAACCTCTCCTGGAGCAACTTGACACCATTTCCTTTTCTCCCATCACATTTTACCCAGGAGCAGACTCCAACCCTTACCTGGCTGCATCCTCCTGGCAATGAGTTGTGGAGAGTGATGGGGTCTCCCCTTGAACCTCCTTTTCTCCAGGCTGAGCCCTGCCAGATCCCTCATCTGACTCCTTCTCCAGACTCTTCCCCAGCTCTGCTCCCTTCTCTGCACACACTCCAGCCTCTCCATGTCCATCTTTCCATGAGTGGCTCAAAACTGGACACAGGGTTTGAGGTGTGACCTCACCAGTGCCCAGCACAGGGGAACAATCCCTGCCCCTCGATGTGAGAAGCCAAGGGCACCCAGAGAAAGGCAACAAGCAGAGGGGTGGCACAGGCACAGCACCCTCAGCAGGAGGCAGCTCATGAGGAAATGGTTTAGGAGCCAAGCTGGGTCACAGCTGGGTGCTTTTGCAAAGCCCCCCTACCATTCACACCAATAAAAGACATGGAGGAAAAACCAGAAAACAGTACAGAGGTGCCTGGAGGATGGAGCCTCACCCTGCAGCTTCAGGCACCTTCTGTAATTCCAGCACTGGGATTTGAGACTGTGCCTTTCAGAACAGACACGAATGGCTGAGATGATTTTCAGGGCTCTGCAGCTCTCAAGGAGATTTAGAGCTACAGAAAAAAGGGCCACCTTGAGAGGAGCTCCTGCAAAGAGCAGGGGCACAGTGAGGAGCTCCAGATTAATTTATCCTACTTACAAGAGTGATCCTTGTTACAAGTTCCTCTCAACTTTGGCAACCCCAACCCCTCCTGCCTGGCCCTAGATCACTCCATACTATAATCCCAATTTTCTCACAACCTCTTCTACCTCCTGACCCAGACCTTTCCAACCAGTACATTCATTTGAAGTGAAGCCAAAGCATGTTGAGTACACACCCAGCAGCATCCACAGCTCAATCTCTGCAATCCATTTTGGCCTGGCTTTGGACAGTGATCGCACTGCTGATATCACAGCCCTTTATTTGTATTTGTCCTTGTGAATGTTTCTAGCAAAACAGAATATTAACTATATTCATTATTTTTACTTACACACACCACTAGAGCTGTGGTTCTGCTGCTCAAATCTATGCACTCAATACTGCAGAAATTATACAGATTGGGAATAGCTAAGCTTTTCATGGTAAGAAAAAATCAATTTGTTTTCATTTATTATTTGCTGAACAAAACTTGCTTTTATTGTTGTTTATGAGGATTCATTCACAAGGCTAAGATAAAAAGCTAATGAAAACTTAAGGAAAAAGTCAAATTACAAAACTGTATCTGAAGTCCTTGATGTTGTCTCCCTTTCACACTTCAGAGGCATAAGGCTATTATGAAATTTCATTTTTTAATTATTATTTGGGGCAGATTCACACCAGATTCAAGAACTGATTTATTCAGCTAATATATTTATTTTCATTTGTGAAAGACATTTCTGAGCACTGCAACCAAAGTAACAGCAAATTAAAATTCTCAAAAGCTACAATTTACTGATTATAATTACTAAGAGCTTGCCCATCTCCTGTCTCATTTACACAAAATGAATTTACAGTCCATTTCCAGGTTCCTCCCCTACAAGCAGTCAGCCAACAGCAAGAATTTCAAAGAACACAAAGGGGCTGTGTGGAGGGTGAGAAATGATCCCAGAGAAATGGTGAGGAATAATTTAAGCAAACCTATCCCTACCCCATAAATCTCTGCCACAAGCAAACACAGTCATTAATTGCTCCATAATTTGACAATTAAAGAAATTTATGTTACCAAGATTCAGTGTGAAGCACACATGGCAAATCATGTCCCCTTATAGTCTCCTAATTAACAGATACCATATGTATTTTTATATTTGCCTTTGTCATTCCCCCCTAAAACTATGTAGCGATTGATATGGCTCAGATTTTCTTCTTCCCAGGAAGCTTTGATCTTGAGTCCAGATGAAAAAGAAAGAATAATTTTTAGATTGAAAAACTGTGGGCAGGTGGGGGTGGGTTATGGTGATAGGAATTAAAATTAAATCGGTTTTGCACTATTTTATATTCCACTAGGTAACATCAGACAATAAAAACCTCAAAGCTAAGGATGCTTAATGACAAAATTGATAGGTCAGTTTGTCCCATATGGAATTTTTCAGCCCATAATGGAATGAAGGGGACATAGAGTGCTAACAAGTTTTTTAAAGATGTTTTGGCAAGATCAGTGAAATGCCTCCTTCTTTGACAAATTAGCTTCTTCTATTGAAATAATATTCCCCCTCAAAAGATTTTAACTGGCTTTAATCATCTCCCAATTTGTTTCCTAGGAAGGGATTTCTGCAATGCTCCAATGGTGTTTGCATTCAGGGCATTCAGACTCATTAGGCCGCATTGAATATCTTTGTATTGAAACTCATGAAGATGTTCAGGCCAGTTATCACTGAGGCACAGTCCAGCACTAAATTACTATGAGCAATTTGAAAGGAACTGTTCATCCAGCATCTTGATTTTTATTAATCATTGGAAGATGAAAACTCTTCTCTTTTGATCTCACAATCCTCACATAGGTTGAAACAACATCTGGGAAAGGCTACTTAACACATTTACCATGGCTGATCCCCACACGACATTTTTCACTTTCCTTCAAAATAAAAAATAGAACTTCTCAGCACCAGCTTCTAAAAATACACAGCACAGTCTTTCAGAAGCAAGTCTATTTCTCACTATGTTTCACCTACTTTATTTCAAATAGAAACTGAATCATTAAAAGTCCTCTTTGTTAAAATCATGACAGGGGCAGCACACCTGTCCGCAGAAAAGCAGTGGCTTTGTCCTCTGCATGGATCTGAAAGATGACTTAATGCTGTACTGTCACTGATGAACTGGAGGCTCTGGAGGCTGCTCCCCAGCTCTTTGGATTGAGCAGTTGGTCAGAGAAAAGAACATTACCCAGCACTTTCTTTTCCTGACTAAAAATAATTTTTTAACAGGTTCTAAATTTATGGGCTTTACATTTAAATGACAAAAAGACAAGAAGAACCTGTGTTAGGTGTAATGTCTTCTATTTAGAGAAGAATGACAATAGATGTTCAGGAGAAAAAAAGTTACGTAAAACTGGAATCAGAAGAATTACAGTAATTTCACACCTGTAAGGTGCACCCTTTTGACTAAAATTTTGATCGAAGTGTGCCTTAGAATCTGGTGCACCTTATATATGGACAAAGTTAGGAAATTTGCCAACCTGAAAGTACGAGCCATGGCAGCCACAAGAGCCGCAGGAGCCGTGCCAGCTGCACCAGGGGCAGGTGGGAGTGCCAGGGCCCGCGGCACAGGGAGGGCATCTGGGCCTGTGTTTAAAGGCTACGCCGATCTGTGAAAAATGTTTGCAAATTGAGCATCTGCCATAAACCCTAAGATCACGCCATTCTGTTACTAATTCGTCACTTTGTTGCGCGTGGATCGTCACTGGGAAAAAAAAAAAAAGGTGCACCTTATATATGGAGAAAGTTCAGAAATTTGCCGACAACCCAGAAGTGCGCCTTATAATCCAGTGCACCTTGTAGTTGTATAATTACTGTAAACTCCTGTGATTGCAGCAGTCCTTCCCCAGGAGCTGACAGAACTGCTTTTCAACAATCCCTTCTGGGAAGGGACAGGAAGGGAATGGAAAAGAGTGAAAGATGAGGAAGGAGGACTGAGGTTAGACTGAAAATACATAATATTTTTTCCTGTTGTTGATAGCAATGGTTTTAGAATCTTTTTACCTTCATTTCATGAACTTTTCATTATCCATTCAAAATCAATACAGAAAAGCTGCTGCTTATTTTGAGAACCCAAAAAGTGTCTGTGTCTGATGGTTTGACATTATCTGCATTGTTGGAGGTGCTCAATTAATGCCACTCTGACAATAAACCTCCAGACTGACTCCTTTGCCCCAGGCAACTCCAGAGACCTATCTGGGAGCTGTGTATTGATTTCAGCACAAGTAAAGAGGAAATGAAAGGGGAAAGGCAAAAGAATTTAGGTAGTGCTTTGCTTTGCTAGCCAAGCACTATTTTTGACTGAGAAAAGAAATGACAAACTGACTGATCAAAGATTTTAAGAAGTCAGCTGCACTGGGATGGCAAACACAGGTGCAATCTTCTCCTCTCTTCCTGTGTCCCCAACAGCCACCTGACCATGGTTATTTTAAGCTGCCTGTTTTCAGTTTTTCTTCCCAAGAAATGTACTATAGCTGCTGTTTTTCCTACAAAAAGCAGTAAACATGCAGTGAAAGGCATTTGACAAATAAAAGCCTATTACTTATGCAAAAAGTATACCTTTTTAAAGACAAAACATTATCTTCATTTTCTCCCCTCTTTGTAAGGAGTATAAAATGGCTACAGTGTTTTCAGATGTTTTTTCCATTGCTTGTTAATGTAGTCAACTGTTTTTGCAAAAGTTGAAAAATAAAGCCTTCAAAAGTAGGAAGCATTTGCTCAAAAATACCATTTTGATAATTTGATTTTTTTTCAAGAAGCAGGTTTTTTTTCAAGCCTTTTAAAATACCAATTTTGGAAGAAGAATTCAATTTTAAAAATTTACTTTTTCTACTAATGCAATTATGTAATTGTATTAAATGCTCTTAGTCACAGAATTTTAAAAAAAATAAGCTGGGGTGGGGTAGGGTAGGGTACTGCAGGCAAACCTGGTCTGTACACAGAGCTTTGCTGGGATGCCAGGATATTTCAGCATAAGCATTCAGGACACAGAATTTCACTTGGATGAGTGCCTTGCAAAGTGAAAACTGAATCATTGTTAGGGTCTTTGGACAGAGAGAAACAGATCCAGAGAAAAAACAGAAGTAGAAAACAAAGAAAATTCTGATGCCTGCATCATTGTGTTGCAATAAGGACTAACCCTGGAATTATACAGAATCATCAGCTGCTTCTCTTTTTAATCTAAATATTCCCGAGTCACCTTCAGTGCTGCTTTTCTGCAGAGATTGAGAGACTCAGCAAAGACACGGGAAGGACCAGGCAGAAGGAGCTGCCATCAGTGGAGGCTGCTGGAAACTCAGAGGATGTGGGAAAGAGCTCGGAAAAGTGTCCAGGCTTGGTCAGTGAGCTCACCTGGGAGAGAACACGTGGAGAAGGAACGCAGGAACCCAGGGCAGGGTGCAGGGAGAGGGACAAGCTGGAAAGGTGACCTGAAACCTCCAGAGGGTGAATGATGAGGGACTGAAATCCCTCAGAGCATGAATAGTTCCTCAGGGAGATTTTCCTAGGGAACTAGATGAGCAGCTCACTCTCAGGACACAGGGGAGGGCAGTGACTGCCGTGGGGAATCACCTCTGGCTCCTTCCAAAGAGCAGCTTCTGACTCCAGCTGCCTTTGTGTGTCCTGGCAGCTACCCTGCCTTATAACCTTCTGTTCATGGGAATCCTAACATTTAAATACCACTGCGTCCAACTAGAAATCTCCTAAACCTTGGCAAACTCATTTGGCCATTTCTGCCCCATGCTCCCATACAGGAAGCAGGGAAAGGCACCTTTCCCTTTGCAGAATTTTTAAGGTTTGTAGCTTCAGCCAGTGCTTTGAGGATTTGTCATGGTGGGGCATTTTTGGAACCTCTGGTGTTCATCCTGCAAAACAAATCCTGCGAGAAGATCCTGAGAATCCAGTTCAGCTGTCCGTCTTTACTCACCCTTGAAAGTGGGTTTTTATTTTTGTTTTCATGTAACACTCCAAAGCTAGTTTCCCTTCACTAACACATCTCTATTAAATTTCTCTGCTAATTAAAGAAGCCAAGCCCATAGTTAAGGAATTGGAAAGCGCTCTAATGGAATTACTACTCTGAGGTGGCTTGAATGTCATAATTTCCTTCTCCAACACAGCAAAATCTAGACAATCACTTTAAAGACAAAGAGCAAGAATAAATGCTGCTGGCTTTTTTCAGGGGAAATACCATTATGGATATTAACACCTTCTGTGATAACAGTAACGCAGGCATTAAATATAGCAGCCTTAGTGACTGAAATGCCTATAAAGCATCTGCCACAAGATAAAGCATAAAGAAAACTCAGGGGTGAGAACCACCCTGGAAAACAGGAATTAAAAGATGTCCAGCATAACTAAGCTATGGTTTCCATCAGACTACAAACACAGCCCATTTCAATGCTTCTTCATATTTAAGAAATTATCTAAGCTACTTTAACATCAGGTTATACAGCATTTGTGTTTTTGTCACAATATCAAAGTTTCTTTCCAGTATAATATTCCTACAAAATAGGAATACAGTCTTTGCATTGACTATCACATCATCTTAGGGAAGAGATTAAATGGTCCCTCAGCTTTACCCAGTGAACAAGGACACAGTTAAAGAGCCAGGCTGTCCAACATCAGGTTTCATGTCTTTCACACCACCACTGCTTCTGCATTTAAGAAATGAAACACCACTAAGACCAACATTAAAATGTAGGGCACATTGACATCCCTGGTTTTGGGGAGATTTTCCAAGGGTTTTTTGCATTGCAGTTGCTCCAGTACATCATTCTTTGAAAGTCAATGTATTGTCAGGTATTTAATATTTCAATTGCTGAGGCTGTTGAGTGGATAGAGAGCTGGCATTTAATTTTTTAAAAAGAGAAAGGAAACAAAAAAGGAGCGGTGGAA
Organism: Sialia sialis; assembly: GCA_009812075.1. Lineage (NCBI taxonomy): Eukaryota > Metazoa > Chordata > Aves > Passeriformes > Turdidae > Sialia > Sialia sialis. The sequence goes on from VRYO01002775.1 coordinate 1,507,800, forward strand.
GAATAGCAGACAAAATCTTCTCTTTAATTAAAAACAGTGTTATTTAAATAATAATGGTGATGATAATTTGCACTGATGAATTTTACCCCAAATCAGGCAAGTTAATTTCTAAGAAACAGTCATTGGGATGAAAAGGAAGGAGTGGATGTTGAGGAACAAATTTGATAATGCATTTCCTCTTTTGTTTGATCCCCTTGATGAACATCTTGTCAGCAGTTTTAATATGGAGCTCTAGAGCTGATCAAAAGCTGGGATTAACAAATGAATAAGTTGTAGAGCAGTAATCTGGGGTTTTCCAGCAAAGTGAGAGTAAAAATAAACCAGCATTTGAAAAATGCCTTACTGCTGTCTGTAGGAATAATTGCTTAGCAGTAGTTGATCATCAAACCCCAAATTTAGTCAGAGTAACCTTTTCCCTCTACATCCTCTACATCTTCTACAGAAGGTGGGACACAAACCAGATCATCACGGGCCCAGAAAACAAATTACTGCAATGCTGAGCTCAAGGCTATCCTGAAAACCAACCCTGGGCCACAGCTGCAAACAGCACATCCTGCAAAGCTCCTGTGGGTGCTGGGAGCCAGAACCATTCCCAGCCTCCTGCCCTCCCTCTGCCCTTGGAAAATCAGCTCTGAAAATCAACTGCACAGGGTTCACAGGACCTGCAAGCCTTACTGTGCTTGCCAGCCACTGGACTCACCACAGACAAACACAGAGCAACTTCCAAATCAGCCTTCCAAATACCATGATTATTTCCACAGTGACAGACAGAAGGAAACAAAATAAAGGAAGGAATTGAGCACTCAAAGTGACAAAACTTAAACAGCAAATGGTTTTACATAACTGGCAAAAAGGGAAAAGTAAAGGGAAAAACCAAACCTTCATTAAAGGGGTGAAAATGTAGATTGAAGTCTCATTTTTAAAATTGATGCATACTGGGAAGCTGAATAGCTCAAAAGCAGAGAGATTATAGGATGCACAGGCTTTCATCTCTCCATCCTCAGTCTCTGCTCAGTGCTGGCCAGGTTCAAATACAAAATTTGAATCCATATTCCATATTCAAATCCACGTTCCTGGCCAGGTTCAAATATAGGTAAAGTACACTCAGACTGAGCCTCAACATTTAACTCATCTGCAAATCTTCCTAACTCAAACCCTCCCAGAGGACACTGCTGCAATAATATGATAATCACATTTACAAGACTCATCACAGGAGTAGTTTAATGTTCATCTAAGCCAACAATACCTCTGGTAAGGTTAATTGCCACTGCTTGCCTACATTTTCTGCCCAAAAATGTCTCACAATAACTTCTGGGATCAGAAATAGCTGGTTGTCCCCTGGAACATATTTGGGTATGTGCATAAAAGCATTTTCTAATTCTCTTCCACCATGTCAGCCTTTAATGAGAAACAAGGTAAGGAGACACTGTACCAGATTCAAAGATGTGGTTACACAAAATTCCTCTCAACCTAGAGCCCTGGAACAGACTTAAAACCACAAGGTCTAGGAATAAAATTTCTGATGGAATTAGGATCACAAAGTAAAGGAATAAACTTCTTGAGGAGGAGGAGGAGAAAGTGCCTTGAAATCCACCCCAGCATGCTCCAAGCAGATGCTGTCCCTCTCTTTTCCTTTTTCCCCCACTGCATTGTTTTTTCAGGCCAATAAAATAACTGACAGACTAAAAGAACATTTCAATCTGGCTAAGTTGGTTGTTTTACTTAAGGAACTTTCAGAATTGAAATGCACTTATTTTACTATGAATAAAATAATGCACTGTCCTTTCCATGAAGGCATTTCCACTGCAAACAAGCCCCTTGCACAGAACAACCGCTCTAGTTTCACCTTAGGTTTTAACCAAACCAAGGTCACTACTGACACAGCAAAGTCTGAATGAGGAAAACCACACTTCTCTTTTTCCCTTGGACCATCTCTGCCTGTAGCTTTGCTCATCCTTTGCTGAGGTGAAATCTCAGGGATCTGCACAAAACGCACAGAAACGAGCTCTGTCAATGCAATCACTGGAAGAAAGAGGCAAACTGAATATTGTCCTCTGAAAATTTAGCACAGCTATTTGGTATTTGTATTTCCTTAAAAGTGGGAGTCCTTTGCTTCTGAAAGAAGTTTGCTGCACTCTCTACAAAGTGCTTGATTAATGGACAGCTCTGTAGGTACTGACTACAAAAAGGTGAGAGTCTGTCCTTTGTGTGCAAAAAGTGTGCATCAGATTTTCCAGTGAAAAATGGGCAAGATTAAAGCCAAAGCAAACAGAATTGACTGCTACGAAATGGGCCCAAAGTGCCTCTTCAAAAGATGTTTAAAATGTCTCCAATATTCTGTACTTAAAGTCTTTGACAACATAATTCTGTGAAAAAGCTTATTTATCCTGCATAAAGAACACAGAGCGCTCACCTCCCAAAGGAAAGAAAATACTTATGACTGTTGCTGTGACAAATGTTTCAGACAACAGCAGATTCTCTCTCCTCCACCAGCACAAAGAAACACAGGGAGCAAACCTCACATCCCAGTTCATTTACATAGTTGGGGTTGGAAAAGAGGAAGGAAAATTCCTGATCGTAATTAATTTTAACCTTTTCCGATTTCATCATGATTCGTGCTCAAAAATATTTTCATTAACTAATCCATACAATACTGAGCTGCACAGTTAGCCTAATTAGATTAGAGAAGTGGTTTTAAATCAGGAAGGTTTAATTAGTAGCAATTATTTCCCATGCTATTTCCACTACATGATGGGATCACATGGATTATTTCATAAAGAAGCAAAAAAAATGTATTTTTCTTGCAATTCCATGTTCTACTGTGATGCAGAACACTTCAGTCTCTCCCTATACAAAGAGATCAGCCATAAAAAACAACTCTGAGTTGACAGATTCTCACTTTTACAACACCACAAATACATCCTGAATAAAGCCAGCTTGGTGAGAGAAAAGGAGAAAAGGAGAAAAGGAGAAAAGGAGAAAAGGGGAAAAGGAGAAGGAGATGGGGATTGAGGCCTGAGGACTTCCTTGTTTTATTGAAAGGATGCCCTGTAAATCAGCCTCCAAGATAAAACACTCCATGCTCTACCTGGTCACAAAAAAAGAGCTGAAATTATTATCATGTTGCATAGCTGAGCCCATGGATCCTGTAGGTCTCCCCTCATTGTAAAAACAACAGGGGTAACATGGAAATCAAGATTTTGCCCTGGGTGGCCTGATCCCAGTGATAGCCAAACTGAACTCTTCAGCTGCATGCATCGTTGTGTCATTACAGCAATTTGGGGGGAAAGATTAGGAAAAAAAATTAATTACCATCTTCACAATAACCATTTCAAGAAAAACAGCATATAAGGATAGAGTCTCTGAGGATATCAACAGAATAATTGACAAAACATCTCAATCTGACCTATGAGACACCCAGACTGCTTAAATGGAATTGAGTAAAGTCCATTTATTAGTATTGGGTTCTGAAATGAACTAATAGAATCAAAACCTAAAAAATGGATTTGTCAAAAATTATATTTGTCCTCATTTTGTGATACTCTCAACCAAATCTTCTGAGTAGGATATTAATTTTCTTGATATTTTTATTTAGGTGTCTTGAATGTGAAGCGACTATAAGACGAAGGAAAGAGGATATTGCAAATATAAAGCTGATTGCCAAATTTCATTTGGGGCAGGAAATGGAAGTAAGGCAATACTATGTCTCACAAAAGTATATTCAGCATTTGGGGTTTTTTTAAATTAAAAAGTAAGAAAGTTTAACTATCATCTGCAGACTGAACACTGCATTCCCCAGATGAGACAGTTTCACCTCCCACTCTAAACTTCCTTCCTTTCGTCAGACTAATTTGTTTTGGCCTGATATTTTTCAACGTCAAGGTGAATGTTCCCAGGAAATTTGAGGGAAAATTATTTTGGCTGGTTTTCATCTGTTGTAGCTCTACATAAAATACAGAGTTTTTCATTAATTTTTGGAAGTGTGGCTAAGAGAAACAGCAGCTATTGGCACACACCTCAAATTCAATGCAATTATTGATCACGTTAGGATAAAATGCACATAAAAACTTTGAAAATATCCTTCTAATATGAAAAGCATTCAAAAAACAACACTTGTTCATCTACAGAAGAACTGGATTTATTGTGGGATTTTTAAAGCTTAATCCAAAATGTTTGAGACAGAAACAGGTTGAAAGAACAAAGAACCAAGAATATCTAATGCAGAAAGTGCAAGGCAACATAAAAACCAAAACCAGTGAGACACTGAATTGGTTTCCTGTTCTTTATGAAACAAAAAAGAAGTGTCTAATATTAATTTATTCTTAAGGCTTAGAACTCCAAGACCTCATGCACAGAGGTCAGGGGCCTCTGAGTGGTAACTTGATGTCTTATCTCACATTTCCTTTTTCTGACTAGTACTTCTGTGTGGTTTTGGAGAGCAAAAGGAGGACGAGGAGCAGATCCTAAACTAGTTTGAAATATTCTATGTTGGCTGCAACAGGAAAGGTTTACAGAGAACAAGAGCATGTTAAAGTCAAAATCTCTCCAACAGTGAATGGGATATAAAACTTCAAAGCTGTGTCAGTGCTTTCAATATTTGTATAGTATCCTATACAACTCCCATTTCCAGTGTCTATTAGGGGACTTTTTTGCATGGTTATAGCAGATACCTGTTGTGGCTTTGCAATGTCAGCCAGGTATTTATTACCATTCTACTAAATAATATTGGCTCTGCCTTAAACATGTTGCTCTATCAATTTAAAATATCAGGATGTATCAGACCATTGCCTTTATGCCTACATATGTTCATCACATTTATCTGAGAAGCGTGAGACAGGGACTAATTTCAGCACAAATCTGTATTGTTCCCATGTACCCTGGCTATATTAATCCTGAAACTATTTACCATGGAATACACTGCTCCTGGTAGGAAGAATTGCCTCCAGCCTTACTTGTTAGGCTCCATCCACTGAAGCAAAACAATGTGTGTATTTTATTATTTTTTTAAATTAAGATGAACCACAAGGTTAATCTGGTTCATTCCCACAAATGCTGCAGCCCAGGCCCACGTGAACTCTTGATACCATGGAATATCCTGACTGCAGGCAATTAGACCAGCCAGAGCAGTGCACAATATCCTACATTCATCTCTGTCTTCACCTCAGCTTTTAAGCTGTGGATTGGCAAAAATTAAATGTCTCCTGAAGTCTTTGAATTTAACCCAAGGTCTGAACCAGTTATGTGGAGTCAGATACAGGAATTCAGATTAATTCAGTGCATTCAGACTTTTTAAAACTTTTTTTTTTACTTTTGATTCCTGGAATATTGCAATTTGTTTTTCTTCATTCCCTGTAACTCAGAACATGGTGTGGTAGGCACTTTACAAAAACATGTGGAGTTCCTGCCTCAACCATTTAAGCCAACAATTCAGGCATGGGTTTGGAGAGGAAAAAAAGCACCACAACATTTATCAAATGCCAGAGTTCACAATTCTACCAAATATCAGACGTGGAAACGAAACAAAAAGTTTCACTTTCCCAGATGAAAGCTCAACCTTTAGACATCTCTACCCAAAAGCTCTTGATCCTACATTAAATGCTGCCAATTAAAAGCAGCCACAGCTGAGTCCTTTTCCTGTACACATGAAAACACATCAGTAAACAACCTCATCACACCTGACCATGCTTTGCTGCTGCAATTATAACCTGACAATAAACTTATGAGAAAGTCTGATTAATTCTGACATGCCCATTGTAGCGACACAAAAACCATTAAAGATATCATGCCACTGCAGAGATGTCTGTGTCATATTGACACAGTGATCTGCCTTTATCCACAGCAGAAATTTGGTTAGAAACAGTGGAGCAGCACACAAAGGAAGAAAGGGATAAATGCCTTTTGCAGAGATAAAGAACAGAGGACTCTGTTCTCTTTGAATTTATAATATTTCAGCAAACATCCTCTTTGTTGTTTTCTCAGCTGGCTGAAAATGGATTAGAAGGTGAGCATGCATAACTTCTCTATGGCCCATTATTTCTTATTATCATCCAGATGGAGCGTGGCTATTAGAGCACCACTAAAAACCCTAATGAGCAGCAGTGTTGTAGATTACTAATTCTTCAACAGCATGTTTGTGTATCAATAATAGCCTGTAAAAACAACAACAACCTGACTAATTAGGCCGGATCAAATCTGCTCAGCTCAGTTTCCTGTCCCTCCTGTTGTGGGTGTTCGGATGGGTGTTCAGCACTGGTGCAGCTTCCATTAAACTCCTTTCAAAGACTCCAACCACCCTGTGCAATATTGCAGACATTTAGAAAGATTTGTTTAAATGCTTATAAGAAGCATTTAAACAAGAGCACACCCATGTTTCAACCATATGAATAATTTCCTTGCTATTTTTTCTGTAATGCAGGGGAGTTTAAATCTCAGTTGTTCCTAAGACAGGAAGAAGTGGGAGGGCCCCAACATTTATCATTAAGTCCTCTGTTTAGCAAAGCACTTAGGATTAAATTCATTAATATCATCTGCTATTCCTGAGCTTGTTTGGGTTTTTAGCAGCGTAAAGAGAAACTTGTTCTAAGCTTGTGCCTGCATTTGCTTTGCTCCCTTAGCAGTTGGTGGAAGATAAAAAAGAGCTGCAGTGCCGGGCCCCACTCAGAAGCTTGGGAAAAAAATATTTCCTTCAAAAACATCCAAAGCAGCCTGTGGTATCTACAAAGTAAAATTGTAACCCTGCTCCTAAGCTCATCATCACACACACAAATAAGGTGCATCTGTTGCAACCCCTGAAAAATATTACGGAAGTTTGGGCAATGAAGATTTATTATTTTGAAACAGAGTACAGTAATTTCAAGTATATAAGGTGCACTGGAGTATAAGGTGCACGTCTGGGTTGCCGCAATTTTCCGTACGGCAATTTTCCGTACTTTGTCCATATATAAGGTGCACTGGAGTATAAGGCGCACCTTTTTTTGCAGAGAGGATCCGCTGCAGGCTCTCCCCACGGCTCTCGCGGCTCATACTTCTGGGTTGGCAACTTTCCAAACTTTGTCCATATATAAGGTGCACCGGCGTATAAGATGCACTTCCAGGTTCCTATCAAACTTTCAGTCAAAAGGGTGCACCTTAAACGTGTGAAGTTACTGTAATGTTTCAGCTAAACCTCTCCAATTCTGTCATTATTCATCCCATTTAACAGCCAGAGGAGACAGAAAGTGGAAGATGTGATGGGGCTCAGCACAGCATCACTGCTCTGGGATCACACACTGAACCTGGCACCTCACTGGGCAGGGCTCTGCTGAAATCCCCTTGTGCACGGGGCAGGAACCTCCAAGGGTTTTGTAGGAATCTCACATTCTTCTCTTCCCTCTTTCTCCTCCTTCATCCATCTTCAGACAAGATTTGATTACAGGATCCTTCTTGCATGACCAATCTTCACCCACGCATAATTATTTCAGACTCACAGCCATTAAATAGTTTCTGATACGGCACTGATGCCAGCAGCTTTATTCCAAACTTCTTTCTTACCTTATTGACTTGCCTTTTTTCCCCCTTTCAAGTGCTAATGTAGAAAGACTGTGTTTGATTAACTAGAAAGTCACATTTCCTTTAGTAAAGTGGATTATCAGTTTCAGCAGGAAATGCTTCCATTAATGAAGCTCAGTAGTAACCTTCTTTATGCCTCAATCTCCTCAAAAATAAGGGAGTGGAAGTAGGCATCAGATTTTGTATTTTGAAATGTTATCGGTATAGGAGGGAAAAAAAGGACAACTGAAGTTCGTCCTTTTACCATATCTAGGAATCATGTTTTGTTCCCATGCCTTTACCAGTCAGGTGTCATTCAAACATACCATGTAAAAAAAAATAATTTCCATACATGGGACCTCACTGAAATGGATGATGAGGTTTTTTACAATACACCTACATGGATTTTAGGCATGAGCCCTAGTGACCTTCAAATGGGACTTACCCTCCTACCTCCATCTTGCCTGAATTTGGAAGAACCACCAATAAACATGAAATGTCAGAAATGTTCCCTTCATCATAGTTTGTGGCCTGAGAACACTTAAAGGTAAATTCTCATAAAGCAACAATGAGGTCAGTGGGACTATTCCAGTGCTAAAAAACACACCATGAGTTTAAAGTTCCCAGTTCAGGAAGCATTGAGGGACTGGGTAAAATGAATTTTAAAATTAGACAGGAATTCCTCACACCTCATTCTGCCCTCCTAGCCTTTAATTCCACATCATTTGATCACATATGAGGTAAGAGTTGAGACCTAAGGGATGCAACACCCACATTTAAAGGTGACAGTTGTGCCTGTGTGACACTGATGCTGAGTCCAGGCTGTTCAGCCTTGCCAATACAGTGCAAGAATCAGTTTTTCTGTAGCTGCCACCACTACTGTTGGAACACACATGCAAAACTGCAAATTTTGTAGGGCCATGGGTATGATCGCTCCTCCCAGGTTTCCAACTTCAGGAAAAATCCAATTTAAGGGGCTTTTACCTCAGAACTGGCTATCTTCTACTGAGGAAAAACTGACAGAACTCTTCCAACACGATGCCATTCCTGAAGAGCAATGCAGCCTCCACTGCATCTCCCATTGTCACATCACCATGCAGAAATCAGCAGCAGATATTTATAAACCCCTTTCCATCAACTTCATCCTATTTCAATTCTGATTGTGCTTCACAATGGAGCTTTGAAATGTGCTTTAATTTTCATGAGACACTTTAGAAGAAATTAAATATTCTGCTCTATTAGAAAATCCTTCATGTTGTTACACAACAAAAATGTAGACAAAGTAAGATAAAAGCTTACTAATCTTTCAACTTTTTAAAAAGATACTTTTCTATCTGCTGGTCTTCTTCCTTTTACCTGCTTGCTTAGCTTCCTCTGGAAAAAGAGAAATGCCTGAAAGTAAGAAAATTGCTCCCAAATTTTGCTTTTCTCTCTTTTTTCTGTCATTAAGAAAATTTTACTTCCATCCTTCTACTATTCCTCCAGTATGTTATACCAAAAGATGCAGCATTAAAACAAACCCAAACAAATAAACTAAAAGAAATAAACACAAGGTGGGATGGGGAGCAAAGGAAGGGGGAGCAACATTTCTTACCTAAATTTTTCTTTGTTTAGTGTAAATCTTTATTAATGAAAAAGTCATTACGAAAGCCCAGAGGCAAGAACCTTTAGCTCAGAACTATATTTCAGCTACAAAATATTTTAAAGCTAAAAAAGAAGTCAGAACTCCTGTAGTGAAGTTAATCACTAGATGTTTAGGTGTGATCGGCCACTTAGAGAAAGTGAGCCTTGCTAGCTTGGCTTTGCTAAGACACAGCAGGGATTTGTAACTGTACCTTACTCTCACTCCAGCATCAGAGATTTGTAGGCTTGGGAGGGACCCCAAAGGAGCTCAATCCTGAGAGAGGAGCAAGGACACTTGTAGCAATGCTCATCAGTGAACTGGAGTCTCCCAAACCTGGTGCTGGCTCTGCCCATGATCTGCAAAGTTTTGTCCAAGCTGAAAAATTCTGGAGGACTGGTGTTGGAAATGCCTGTTTCCCTCCTAAGTGGCCTGACTGCCCTCCAGGAAACAGATCAGTATTTTTTCCCCTTTCAAGCACACCCTTTCCATGGTAGAAGTCAAATCTTTGTGTTCCCCTTAAGCTTCCATCTGCTTAAACCAAAGTCAGTTCTTCCAACTGCTCCCTTGAGATCCTGCCTTGTAACACATTTTTATGATCTCCTCTCCCTCCAGCTGGTCTACAGCTCCCTTAAAGTGCTGTATCTAAAAAACAAAGGGAAAAGGTGACTACCCAGCCCTAGTCGCAGCAGAATAAATACCTTCCCAGCTTGTTTGTAGCACTGCTCCTGATACTGTCCAGAGCAGCATTTACAGGTTTTACTGCACTGTTGTGTTGTTACAGTCAGCCTGCAGTCACCTTTCCCTTTCCTCTTCCAATATCCTCCAAAATCCTCTCCAGCCTCGCAGCAGCAGACCCAGTTGTTCCATGGACTGTGATTGTGCATTTGATTTGCCTTCTTTGCACGTGGTGCACGGCGTTTCCCTCTCTTGACATTCACCTTGCTGATCTGGGGATGCCTTTCCAATTTATTGGGATCATTATGGATTCGGATGCTGTCATCTCAGCTGCCTGCATCCCTTCCCAGAACCCTCCCAATGTGCTCTCTCTGTTCTGTCACTCATCTCTGCTAATCAAAGTGTTGAACAGAATCACACACAGGGCAAAAATCTCGCTGGCAATTCCCTCCAAGTTTGACAGCGAAGCCCTTGATTAGAGTTTGAGAGAGATTGTTCAATCAGTTATCTCCAAATTTGTTATGACTGTGTTGAGATCATCTTTCACTCGTTTGCTGTGAGGCTACTAAGTAAAAAACTGTCAGAAGACTTCTAAAAAGTTCAGATATACTGTATCTACTCACTTCCTTTTATTCTCTAGGCAGTTATCTTGTCAAAGAGAGAAATCAGATTTATTTGCCATGAACTCATCTTGACAAATCCATGCTGGCTGCTGGCCAGTGGAAGAAAACTAGTCTTAATCATTCATGACCAAAATATTCCTACTGAAACACAGCTGGGTTTGACTCAGCACTGGCAGGGGTGCACAGCAGGTACCCAGGGGAGAGATGCCAGTTTGGATGCTCTCCTGTCCTTCCTCCAGAATGGAAGGGAAAGGGGCAAAGCTCTTTAAGGAGGAACCTGCAGTCATACTCCCACTCAGAGTATGCTTCCACCATCTGGGAAAATTTTTTCCAGTTCTCCCAAAGTTCTTGCAGAAAAAGCCACAGGAAAGATGAAGAGGATGAGAGACTCGCATGCTGAGTCCTCAATGCTCTCAGAAGCAGGAGGAACATGGCATTGTACTGCTTCAGACCTACAGAAAGGAAGCAATGAGAAACCAAGAACTGGCATCTGCCATCTTTCATCCAATTACAGTAATTTCACGACTATAAGGCGCATCTTAAAGCATAATATTTTGATTGAAACCCAGAAGTGCGCCTTATAATCTGGTGCGCCTTATACATGGACAAAGTTCGGAAAATTGCCAACCTGGAAGTGCAAGCCAAGCCGCAAGCCACGAGAGCCCTGCCAGCTGTGCCAGCCACGCCAACCAGCGCCAGGGGTCGGAGGGAGTGCCAGGGCCCGTGGCACGGGCAGGGCACCTGGGGCTGCATTTAAAGGCTACGCTGATCCATGAAAAATGGAAATTGAGCACCTACCAGTAAACCCCGCGATTGTGCGATTCCGTTACTAATTGGTTACTTTGTTGCGTGCAGATCCTCACTGGGGGGAAAAAAAGTGTGCCTTATAGTCTGGTGTGCCTTATAGTCATGAAATTACTGTACCTGATGTCCCCAAGCACCACCAAACATGTAACAGCACCACAGGCAGTACTGTGATAATGAAACTTCCCAGAGAATGGGGATTCCTGTATCTTACTAAAACAACACAAAGCCCCCAGCTCTGTCAGCATCTCTGGATGTGCGAAAATGTCATGTGGTTCTTCAGTTCTAAAAGTCAATCTTACAAAATTTAAGCGTGGAAATCTCTTTCTGGACATGAAAAATAGTATTTTAAGGCCTGATTTAGTGGTATGATTCGAATTTTCTACAACAGGGCACTTGTTAAAGCAACTCATCTCCTCCCTGAACTGCCCATCCTAACTTCCACCCCAGCTGATAAAACACAGCAGTTTTTTAAGCAGAACTAGGCCAATTTCAATGAGATTTAACAGAACAAAACCTGGTTTTCCCACTGAAAGCAGGGCCAAGTGAGGAGCACATTTCCACTAATATCAGGCAGGAGTTACCTCTTAACTGGCCTGACTTACCTGGGTAACTCTCCCTTTTAAATGCCAAACACACAGAGGTGTTATCTCCTGGGTACACAAAATTAACAGACTCAGATCACTCACTTAGCTCTCCGAAACTTCAGAACAGGCAAACACAAAGGATCTCCTGAGCCCCTTCCATCCAAATGCAGTGATACCTTGGGGGTTATCTTTTATCTCAGATTTGTTTATCCCACTAGCACAATATGCTACAAAACTGAGCTGTGTTGTGTTCTTAGCCAGTCAGATATATTTGCTGATCTAGCTGGGCTAATTAAAACTTTCTGCTTCCTGAGAGATACAGTTGTTGTGATTAATCCAGGGCTACCTGATAATCCCTCTGGGACCATCTCAGGTGATTGCTTGCACTCTGTGTGAGCATAAATGTTCATTTTCAACATTTATGTATCATTTATTCAATAACAATTTTCAAATGCTTTAAATAATATAGCTCACCAGCATGAAATAATATTTCCTTCTTTATTGTAACCTCTCCCACTCACTGTCCTATCTCTCTTGATACCATAATTTCCTTTAAACACATCAAGCCAATGACAATAAAAGTAAACCTTGTATAAACACATGCTAGCTATAACCTTGACAAAAAAAATCCCATAAAGCTTCCCAAGGAGGCTGTTTTATAGTTTTAAAGCTCCTTATATAAAGACACATGTTTTTGCTATAAACTAGAACCTGAATATCTAAAAATCTCCTGCTCTGACAGAATTACAGCAAAACAAGGCACATATGGCCCCAGTCTGGTGGATACAACCAGATGTACTGGAGAATGCTGAGAAGGGAAACGAAGCTGGGGAAGGGTCTGGAGCACAAATGTGATGAGGAGCAGCTGAGAGAGCTGGGGGTGTTTATCCTGGAGAAAAGAAGGTTGGGAGGGGTCTCATTGTTCTCTAAAACTCCCTGAAAGGAGGGTCTAGCCAGAAAGTGGTACTATCTCCTCCCAGGTAGCAAGTGACAGGACAAGAGGAAACAGCCTCAAGTTGCACCAGGGGAGGTTTAGATTGGATATTAGGAACAATTTCTTCATGGAATGAGTGTCAAGCACCAGAACAGGCAGCCAGGGCAGTGGTGGAGTCACCATCCCTAGAGCTATTTAGAAGATGTGTAGATGTTGTACCAGGGTTTAGTGGTGGGCTTGGCAGTGCTGGGGTAATGGTTTGGCTCAATGAGTTTACAAATCTTTTCCAACTTAAACGATGATTTTACGATCTCACTCTTACACTTGGGTTCCATTAAAGAGTGGATGATGCTATATCCCCGAGATGTAATTTGTTTTTTTTACTGTAGGCTACTGAGATGTGATTATACTCTTAAGGCTTTTCCATGCAGCTGCTCAGAGAATATTGAGATTGCCAAGTTTGACTGCCGCACTGACACCAATATCTGGCTCAAAATACTTCACATGCCCCGCCTGTGAGACATAAGATTAGTAACAACTAAGAGATACCGCAGAAAGATCCTGATATCCTTTCCTTGTAGAGCTAATAGCACTTGGGCTATGGTTAAGCAATCCATGACTGTCAAAGTGCTTTTTCAATGGCACTCAAGAGGGGAAATTTTCACTTGCAAGGCAAATTCTTGTAACTTTCTGTGCCACTTTCCTCTTTTTGCACAGACAGGTAAGTGTGAATGAATAGTTTTACTCTCTCCTGATCTGGATGTTGAAGCACTTACCACCTTTCTCATTGCTTGAGGATTATATCTGTTTGTAGCAGATGAGGTTGCACAGTGAAATTGTGGATGTCCCATTCCTGGAAGTGTTCAAGGCCAGAGATGAGGTCCTGAGCAACATGGTAGAAGGTGTCCCTGCCCATGGCAGGGGTTTGCAAACAGAAGATCTTTAAGGTCCCTTCCAACACAAATCATTTTATCATATTGTGATTCTAAGAAACAATTAAGAGCTTGCTAGCAGTGCCACATTGTTTTTGGAAGATACATTACCCTCACTGGTCCCCATTTTAAGAGCAGCACAAAAACTGTCACCAGTCCTGTGTTGCTGAAGAGATCAAACAAACCCTTCTGCAGCTCCCTGATGCAGAGCCACGTCTCTCCCACACCCCAGACCTCTGCAGGAAAAGAAATTGCCCTTCCATAGAACTGACTCTTGTAGGACACCCTTAGGGGCAGACAGCTAAACACTCGAGCTTACGAATTCCTACAGATGGAGAACCTTCTCATATTAGTATCGGTTGCTAGGAAAAATACGATTTAATCTTTGTTGCTGGTAGAGATTTTTGCTGGAAGGTGCTATCTTACACGCATACACTTTCCTCAGGATCAAAAATGAAATCCCATGGGCTCTTGGGATGGCTTGTCTGGGAGCCTGCCAGACAAACACTTCCCTACAACGATCCAGGGTTGTGTCAGCGCGTGGGCTCAGCCACTGCCTAACAAATCTGCTAGATAAACTTCCATGATTCATCCAAACAGCATTCAAGTGGCTAACTACCAGATATTGGCAGGGAACTGACGGATGCTGCTGGAACAATGAAAGAACCCACTTAAATAATGAATTAGGTTTGACAGATCAATGGAGGCTTGACTGACAGCCCCACGTCACAGCTCCCAAAGAGCTGAGCAGCAGCAAGGGGGGTGCCATGAGCAGTCAGCAGCTTCTCAGCACTGTTTGCCAAATTTAGGGCCAGAGGTGGCTCATATGAGAGCATCTCACCGGTTTGGAAAAGGAAAGAGCAGGTCCTATCCTCTCTGTTTAATAAAATTAAGAGGAGGGCAGGACATCTATGTGTTTAGAATAGATAACCAAGCCATCAATTATATCTGTATTTATGTGTCTAGCAGATACCTTCTGGTGAAATATGTCCCAGCCCAAGTCAGGGGGGTTGGTACTGGATGATCTTTAAGCTCCCTTCCAACCCAAAGCATTCTGTGATAGCAAGAGAAGCCCACCCACACTCTCCTTCATCATCTCTCCCCTGAACAATAATAACTTGGGGTCAAAGTGACAGCAATTACATCTGTCTCCTTTTCAAAGCTGAAAAACATGAACCTGGGTATTTTAAGAGGAAAATAAGTCAACATTTGAGCCATTAAAGTAGAAACTCTTGGAAGAAGGAGTCTAGAAATTACCCCCATTTTCCAGAGGAGGTATCCTATACAATCACTACAACAAATTCTTCTGCTCATATGTGGATTGCCAGACCTGTTTTCACCATAATTTAAAACCAGTCACTGAAAAATATCATCGCTCCCACAACCATCTCCCCATAAAACTGGAGTAAACAGAAGCCAAATAATTACGTATATAGATAAAAGTATTTCCCTAAAGGAAGAAACAAAGCACCCTCTGCTCAGCAGTTCTGGGGACCAATGGATAACTAAGAGATTCATCTGAGCTTTTCACAGCCTGAGAAACAGTGAAATATTCAATGTTCATTGACAATCCTGCCTTCAGTATCCTGTTCTGACCTTCCCTTGCTGCACAGATCATCAGAGCATTTCAGTGACTAGGGGAATATCCTGGATTTCTCCAACTGCCTGGATGTACATGCCAGGTCCACTCAGCTGGACAAATAAACTGCTGTAATTGCTGGATTTATGGGGCCAGACTGATGCTGCAATCTGCTCTGTGCCATACAGAGAGCCATGTTGCACAAGGACAGGGGCAAACCCATCACTCCAGCTCATACTAGATGCATGAAATGTGTCAGAGACCCTGTGAGCCCCAGGCTGGGTGCTGTGCTTTAACCTAGCAGGCATCTAAAACTCCTCCAGCCACCTGCTCCCTCCCTCTCCCCTGCTAGAATAGGGAAAAGAATCAGAAAAAAAAGGCAAAGTCTCACGGGTTGAGATAAGCACTGCTTCACAGGACAGAAAATAAAGTGGAAACAATAATAATGATGATAAAAGAATACAAAAAAGAGTGATGCACAGTGGTATTGCTCACTACCTGCTGACCAGTCACCCTCCACCTCCCCAGTTGTGCTGTTCAGCATGATGCCATATGGTGTGCAATGTCCCTGTGGCCAGTTTGGGTCAGCTGTCCCAGCTGTGTCCCCTCATGGCTCCCTGTGCCCCCCAGCTTCCTCACTGACAGGGAACAGGGAGCTGAAAATTCCCTGACTTCATGTGAGCACTGCTCAGCAACAGCTAAAAGCTCAGAGTTTTATCAACATTATCCTCATTCTAAATCCAGCACACGGCACTGTGCCAGCCACTGGGAAGAGAATTAACTCTATCCCTGCCTAAACAAGGACCTTGGGAAGCTGGCTGCTGTTCCCACAGTGAAAGTACAGGGGGAAAGAAAGCATATGACTGTATTCTTGTTGTTTAAATATTCACACTTGTTCCTCCAAAAAGCCCCATCTCCCCTGAATTCCTCAAGCTGTTTCACCCAACCACACTGTCACTTTCCCCAATATGCTTTTTCCTTTTTATTTTCTGCTCACTAAAGGCCTGGCTGAGTTGCAAGATGGCGAGAGTGGTATATGAATTAAAAGTTTCTTTCTGTTCTCTTTCTTGATACATTTTTAAATTTTATTTTTATTTTTTTGTGAAAGACACAAACCCAGTCAGTTTTACATCTACACCTTGGGCTGTGCTACAGGAGCCTTAAAGCTGCTTGTGGACAGGAGGAGAGCAACACGCAGCAGCACAGGCTGAGATTTTGTTTGGAGGCTCTGAGCTGACACAAGATAATGGGAGGTTTACAGCAAAGGTCCTTCCTGAATTATAAACGATTCCTGGATCTGACAGACCCACCTATTTGTTCTGCTCTGAACAGAGAGGGGAGGAAATGACCCAGATCAGCACAAAAGGCGCTACAAAAATCAGATTTTCAATGCATATTCAGCAGCTCTAGGCAGCGAACGCACAATAGGTATTTAAACAATAACCCTTGTAAAAACCTTGCTCCCTTGTCATAGGATGCTTTGTTTGCTATTTTTAGCTTTTCAAGTGTCAAGAAGCAACACAAAAAAATATTGCTGTGCAGCACTGGGCACCAAGATTAAACAAGTGAGGCAAAAAGAAATCTGAAGCAAGCTCCACAAGATGAGGTTAAGTTATTCAAAGCTCTCTTTCCTTCAAGACAGGTGATGTATTTCAGATTAAATATCCCACTCGATCTGTCCTGAGTGAACAAGCAAGTGACAAGCTGCCAATCCAGCTGAAAAGCTCCCCATCCATCAGAGCTCCCCCTCCCCTGCCCCGCACCAGCTATGCTTCATCAGCACCTACAGAACCTGCATCTGCCTATTTTTAACAAGAACACCAGCCTGCCATCCTGCCCACCAGGAGGATTTGCAAATCTCTCCAAATACTCCTCCCAGGTCCTGATAACTTTGCCAGCATGAATAAGGAACTTGGGGCTTTCAGAACAAGCCACAGCTCGCTGACAAAGCAGGGAAGATTTCCTTTCCTATCTGCAGTTTGCATGAGTAGGCAGCTGGGATTGTGATGAATTACTATTTCTGATTCCAGGGCTAAGTTGAAAACATTCATTTGGCATAGTCTGTTAGGAAAAAAAAAAAAACAACAACAAAAAAAAACCACTGCCAATATCAGCTATTGGTATTAGCAAACTTCTTCGGGAGAATTACCAAAGGTATTTCACAGCCTCTCTCTGTTTTTTACAGGAGTGTGCTTGTGGACCAGACATATTTATTGACTGAACTGTAATTGAATTTTACTGAATGTTTATCTCAAAACACTCTTTCAAAAGAGAAAATAAAACATCTTAGTTTGAAAATCACTCAGTTCCTAGTTACACCTTTTCATGAGGCCAAATCCTTCTCCTGAGCTCAGTGGATGTTCTGAATGCCTGGGAAATTGTATTTTCCATCAACTATTTGTTGTGCCTTCCATTTCATTTTGGAGCTCAGAGTGTCGGGTTTTCAGCAGCCAGCTCTGCAAAGCATGTGTGCAACCCTGCAGGTCTGATTTCTCTGCACAAATATTGCAAATATTAAGCCCATGATCAGTGCCTGCTCCAAAGCTGGTTTATTTTCTAACCAGTGGAAAAAGAACAATCAAGGTTAGGATTTCGATCAGGAGCACTCGTCACACTGATGTGCTTCAAATCTGCACTGGTGTCGTTGCAAAAGATTCACTATTTGATGATAATTGAGCATTTTTGCTAGTAAATATTGCTTGCAAATAAACCAAAAAGGTTTCTGCTGTCTGTAGCCTGCCTGCCTGCCACAGTGCTCTTCACCTTACATTTATTTGGATGTCATTATTTTGATGCCATAAGCAACTCAGTAGCTCTTTTGCTACATTTCTTAAATTTTAGATTCTATTTTTGACTTTGCCTAAAAGCCTATAATCCTACACACAGTTTCTCAACTGCTAAGGTCACAGTTGCCACTTACGAATTTGATGTGAACATTTAGCAATTTTGTAGGTAACACTTATGGAAATTATTTGCCAGTGCACATACACAGGCTGTTGTCAGTGTCAACTTTGATCCTGCTACTTGTATTCCCTATCTTGAATATGAGTTTCAGAGATGAAAAAGCAAGGAAACAACCAACCTACAACAGACACAAAACAGGTTGCAGCTTTCCATTCCTTTTCACTCGCTGAGGCCATGAATGTATTTTGTTTTTATTGTTATCCTTATAAATAGTAGTAGTGGCATTCATTATGTTTTTATGGTTCTCATCACACCCTAAGTCATTTACCACTTTGTTTTTTTTCTGTCAAATCCCCCTCAACAGGACAACAGAAATATCCCCTCAACAAAAAAAAAAAGAAAAAAAAACAAAACAAAACAAGGAAAGCAAGCATTACAATGTATAAAAAAATGTTCTATATCCACTTTATTCTCCAAATCCCCAGGTTCTGTAAATACCACAAATCAGTGTAACAAATAGCACATCAGCTCCTATGGGCTTTTGATGACCTATCTGCAATAGCTCACTAATGCTCTGGCTCAAGGATTTGCTTTTTATGGAATTGGAAATGTTTTGCAACACATCAACCCATCGTGTAAAGAAATTTCATTGCATTTGCACCATGCTGCAAGAGTCCTAAAATTCAACCTCTCTTTTTAAAAAGCATTTTAAAATCTCAAGACAAATATCTTTAATCTTCTAAAGATCTAGAAAGACTGTGGCAAGAAAACTTTCTTTTTTGTAGTTCAGTATTTCTTAGAGATGAGCTCGAAGGGTTAGCTGAGATAATTACCAGAGAGATTATGCAGATCTTATTATCAAAAGGTTTTGTTTGCTCTCTTGTTACATAATTGCTTAGTGTTTGCATGGTGCTCAGAAAATAGAAAGCACCAGAGAAATACCAGGAGTTATTGAATTAACAGAAAAAAATAATTCTCCCAAATGGTATTAATATTTTAAGTTTTCTTCCCTATATTTTGAAGATTTCTGTAATCTGTAGAGTCCATCAGTGACGTAAAGTTGCCAGCACATGAAATGAGAGTTGTGCCTTACCACTCCTGATTTTGGAGTATTTCAGCAGAGCTATGAAACAGCAGAAAAAAAAAAAAAAGGTGCAATATATTGTCTCATAATTTCCTTCACTTCTAGCTTTGCTGGTGACAAAGGCCACCACATTCAGAAGAAAAAAAATCAGGATTTATATCTCAAAGCAGTGCCATAAAGTAAATAATCAATTTATGGAATCACTAAATGTCTCAAGAATCGGATAAAACCGCATCAAACAATTCCAGGCTTCTGTAAGTTTATAAGCAAAACTCAGACTACCTGAATTCAAATATTCTTTTCACCAAATTCCAGCAAAGACCTTACAAACATGATAAAAAGTGTAAAGATGCGGCCCCAAGTATAAACTTGCCATTGGGAACACTTATGTACCCAGACCACTTAGCCTTGCAAGCAGCTTAAAAGTTACAGCAACTGGATCATTCCAATACTTGTTTCCAAGAATTCCAAGTTCATGTCATGATTATTTATAGGTTTTTTAGGATGTCAGCAAAGCTTAAAGCAAGTGCACCATACAAGCATGGCCTTAAAACCTCCCTTAAACACAAGAGAACCAGATTTTACTTACAGCCAACCATCATCATGGCCACCGAAAAAATCTTCTCCCCATCGGTGGTGGGTGCAATGTTCCCAAATCCTATGGTTGTAAGGCTTGTCATGGTAAAGTAGAGAGAGGATATGTACAAGGAGTCTTTGCTGGGCCCTCCTTCCCACTGGCCTGAGCCCGTGGTGTTGTAGCGATATGGGGTCCCGATGCTCAGGGCCAGCTGGTAGAGCCAACTGTCTGTTTTGATGGTGTTGGTCAGTTCATCTATCACTTCATAGTCCCCAATGCTGTACCAGATGCAGGCCAGCCAGTGGGCCACCAGCCCAAACACACACACCAGCAGCACCAGCACAGCAGCACCATATTCCAGGTAATGGTCCAGCTTCCTGGCCACCCGACCCAGCCGCAGCAGGCGCACCACTTTTAGGGAGCTGAAGAGGCTGCTGATTCCCTGGAAAGGAATAAAAATCATTATTTGATTGGAAATATCCTGCTGGTTAGCACACGAGGCTGTGCAGCAATTCCTGCATCTGCTTAAAATCTTTCTATGTACAATAATTTCACAACTATAAGGCACACCGGATTATAAGGCGCACTTCTGGGTTGTTGGCAATTTTCTGAACTTTGTCCATATAAAAGGCGTGCCGGATTATAAGGTGCACTTGTTTTTTTGCAGCGAGGATCTGCGCACAACAAAGTAATGAATTAGTAACGGAATTGCGCGATTGCAGGGTTTACTGGCAGGTGCTCAATTTGCAAACATTTTTAATGGATCAGCGTAGCCTTTAAACGCAGCCCCAGGTGCCCTCCCCATGCCATGGGCCCCAGCACACCCGCCCTCCCCTGGCGCTGGCTGGTGCAACTCTTGTGGCTCGGCTCACAGCTCAGCTCGCACTTCCAGGTTGGCAAATTTCCGAACTTCATCCATATATAAGGTGCACCGGATTATAAGGCACACTTCTGGATTTCGATCAAAATTTTAGTCAAAAGGGGGCGCCTTATAGGCGTGAAACTACTGTAATTTTTTCAGGCCTCAGATAACAGAATACAAGATCAAACCCTCCTCCCCCTCCAGTGCTTTTGTCCTCGTCAGGTTAAACTGAGTTTGGCACTCACCAGGTGGATAAATTATTTTGTTCAAACTCAAGTCTTTCAAAGCAACAGAAGGGTTCTGTAGAACCCAAAGTGGAAATGGCAAGTTTATTACAAAAAGGAGTGGTTCAATGCTTCACCAGTTTGAAGTAAATTGGATACTCTGCTTTGACCCCAAGAAGATCAAAGGATGTGGAAGAGGAGTCACAGGTGGGTGTCAACCCTGTGGAGTCCTCCTGAATTTTCCCAGAGAACAGCATTCTATTAAATCCAAGCAGAGGATTGTTATTCTGGCCAAAATGGGGGCACCCTTCTTCAACAGCCCTCAACATGAAGAGATGCTCGAGAGAAACATCAGAACGTAATCACAGTGGGAAACTCAAGAGAAATCTGCCTATTGTTACTCTCATCACCAAATAGGAGCTGAGTACCTTCCTCTTGCACAAAACTCTCCACCTCTTACAATCCTTCAAACATAACTCTGGATATTTTGTTATTTACAAGAAGTTTCACTGAGGGAAGATAAAATTAAACAACTGTGAGCACATCACTTTCCTGAGCAAGGGAAATGCAGAACACAAGGCACGTACGTGCCTTTGCAAACAGGGTTAATTTCCTTTCCAATCAACAGACATTGCAGATATTTTCCTAAAGCAAGTGTTGGTGCAGAGTTGTTTTGTTTCCTGTCACGCAAGATAGATGAACACAAATAAATGGAAATACAAATATTTAGGGAATAAGAGCACAAGGACCATCAGAAAGTTAATAGAAACATCTGAGAGGGGATAAGAAATGTGTGTGTCCTTCTCAATGCACAAATGGTTTGAGAGATGCAGAAAGAGAACAAAAATATGCTCTTGATCTGCTGCAATCCCATGATATACCTAACTTGTGCATTACATTAATTAGTGGCTCAAAATAGAAGGTTTGTAAAGGAAGGTTTCTAATATAAAACATTCAGAAGCTGAAGACATTTAATTTAAAGTAGAAATTAAGACATAGAAAGCAATGAGGCAAACATTCCTAGTTACTGTGCCAAGATTAAATTGCCCTTTTCTATGCATCATTATCAAATCAGTCTAGTCAAAACACTGGCTAATTATATTATCAAACTGCAAAAGACTGGAGTTTCTGGAGTTTTCCATACCAGAAAAACATTAGTCTCTTTTGCACCTCTGTTTCTTCTTTTGTACCCTCTTTCCCTTTTCCCAACATTTGAAGGGTAACATACATCTGATATTTCTAGATGTAATCTGTTTGGCACAGTTGTTGTGTGCTTTTCAAATCCTGTTGGAATGTGTTTCAGATCCCCAAATCCTTAATAAATTGAAGTTCTATATTTGCATTCAAGCTCTCATGATGACTAATACCACAGAGGGAAGTGGAATTTTCCCATTTTGATTTCTGCATTTTGCATTTACACAAGACAGAGATCTAGTTTATCATCCTTATTTCCATCTAAATGTATATCTACTTATTTGCTTTAGGATATATGACTGGGAGACTCTGAGCAGTCAACTTTTCCAATAAACTGGGAAGTCCCTTCCAACATTCCTGATGCAATGAACTATGGCCAATGGAGTGCTGAGTGAGGGTCCCACCCCACAGAAACAATATCTACATTAAAAATAATAAAAAAATAAAACTTCAGAATAGTTTATAGCTATTCTCAGTATCTTTCACTGAGTTAACCTTGTTTTGAAAGCCTACAACTTTCAAAAGAAGGAGAAAACAGAAAGCTGTTTTCTCCAACCAATCCTGTTGCATTGGTCAAACAGAGATGCATTATTTCTGTTTTAATTAAAGAGTCACCATTCATTTCCAGGATTAATGCTAGGGATGGAGTTAGAAACCTGGATTTCAAACTTGGGGGCCCTTTTTTACACCCAGCAGTTTAAATTTGTCCCAGTGGCACAGCTTACCCTGCACTTTTTACTACACAAACAAGCCTGGAACAGAAGAGTTTCCAGTGTGACCTCCATTCCCCACCCACACTTCAGCATCTCTAAATTACATGGGCAATTTAGCAGTTGTATAAGTAATGTAAAAATACAGCATTTATTTCAAAGTCTGGAAGAAAGTTCGTGCAGTCTTTTTTTTTCCTAAGCACAGGTAACAATCATATCTCTTGTGTATAAAACAGAGAGAAATATTTTGTTTTAGCTGACATTGAAATGTATTATTTCCAAAGAGTAATTCATTTAAGTATCACTGTAAATCTTAAAGCCTGTTCAGTTTGACCCCTTACTTAAGGCCAAAAAATCAACAGATATATTGAACATTCACATTTCATGTCTAATCTTCCAAAATAGAAAGACAATACTGGAAGCTTCAAAAGCCTCTTCCATAAAGTACCATAAAGGAGAGAGCAAATAAACAAATGCTAAATGAATATGTGATTTATCACATATAGAGTATATCATATATATACGTATCACTTACATATGCACTACTGGTTGGGTCAAGCTGGTGCCTTCATACTTATAAAATTGCTAACAATTAATGGATAATTTTTAATATGCAAAGCTCTGCCTCAGAGTCAGCAACAATGTCTTTCATAGAAGTTATGTGAAAGACTAACTGCCTTGAATTACATTTGGGCAATTAAGAAATCCAGTTTTCTAAACTCAATTGATTGCAGACTGCCTTTAATTTCATTTTTCTTTTAACTGTATTTATGCTCAGTAATGAATACTTTGGAAACCCTTCTACTTCAGGATGAGCATCTGATCTGACAGAAGTAACATCAGCACTCGAGGAACAGAGAGGTGATTAGAAATTGTGAATGGGCCATGTAATCCAGTTTGGCACTGGTATTGTGCAAATAAAGCACATGTTGGATACTGGAGATCCAACCTTCTGGGAGGAGCATTTGTGACTCCACTGCCATTTCAGCTGGGCCAACTGTCTGTAACAGCTGCTGGGCTGTGTTCTCTGACTGAGCAGGAAATATCTCCTTATGTTATCAACCATCCAATCCAGCCCCTTGGGGTTTTGGCTAATGTATTTTATCACTCCTAATCAGATGAAGACACTCAGCATGCTCATCATCAATCATCTCAGCTGCAGAAATCCTTTCACTGAAGAACCAGCTACTCCAAAACTGCGTTTTGGGGGTCAAGTTTGGAACCAAATTCCCATCTGACACACATCATCGATTTAACTAGTACCAATGTGAGTCACAGGAGTCCTTCCCAGGGACTTGCAAGGCCATTGGATCAGGAGAGGACAAGAGCAGTGGCTCTGAACCAGCCATTTTTTACCACCATTTCAATCTAGGAGATAGCTGAAGCCTTACAAAGGATGTAGATGCTGTCAGATCCATCCAGAAAGATATTTTTGAGGGATGGATGTTTAACTTTGGAATTAAATTAGACATTCATGATTAAACAAAGCCCAAGTTGCCTGACAAAGCACCTTGCAAACTCTGTGTTCTCAAATTCTCTTGACACACTAAGGGAAATTAAATTTGATAGTGGAGGCACAGCTGATAACAGCACTCAGTCTGACATGCAGAGGGACCAATCCTTCCTTTTAAAACTACCTGACTCTTGCCATTTCAGACCCTGGAGGTTACCCCACTGCCAAACTGCCACATTCCAGAATGAAAGAAGTGTCTGAGCTGCCTGCACCCAGCTGAACTTTTCCAGCCACAGGACTGAGACAGATGTTTCCCAAAATTGCCATGCACGCCGTGGGAACAGAGCTCTGCACCTCCAGCAAGAACAGGGAGCAAAGTTCTCTTGCACTTAATGAATCCCTGATGAGCCAGGCAATAGGAAGGATGAAGCTGATAAAGTTGTGTTACACAGGGGTCAAGAGCCAAACATGTAAGAGGATGACCAAAGGGAAATGAAGGTTAACAAGGGCAGGAAATCATCTGAGTCCACAATGACTCCACCTAAAACTTAAATCAGGGAAGAGAGAGTGGAGCAGCAGAATAGCAGAGCTGCATGTTTGTAAAATCTGAAAATGAATAATTGGTTACTTACTAATCTAATTAATCTTTTCTGAAGTTGGAAATGATTGCATAAATGTTTTGTTTAAAAAGTAAAATAAAAACAAAACCAGTTATTAGTTTCAACCATCTAAATGTACAAAATTCTGCTTAAACCTCAAAATTAAATCCCAGTATGCTGAAATAGTAAATCATGCATATCTTTTTCTTTCTACTAGGGAACAATGTGTTTTTAACTCTAGGCACTTTTTCAATTAGATTTCACTCCATGATTTTTTATTTATTTGTTGTTAGCTGTGGGTACACACGCAACAGCAACAACAAAAAGAAACAAAATATGCATTTTAAATGTGTTCTAAAACTGAAATACTCCGAGCTTTGAAAATGGGGATCGGTACTGCATCATTGAATAGAAAACACTGTCTCAGAAAAAAACGTCAGGGGAAAAAAAACAATGAGAAACTTTTCACTCCATTTTAATGTTCATTTTAATGTTGAAGAATTTATGGGGTGGCCAAGAACCAGATCGCTCAAATGTTGGTAGAGAATGTTGCCACTGCAGTCAAAGGGTGATTGCAGCATATACAGATGTTAAACTAAATTCAAACTAGTAGATTATGCTGGACACAAGCAATTACAGCAAAACTGCCATAAAAGTGATCAAATCCTTGGAGCAGTTTGCTGACCTCTGTGCAAGGGGGAAATGGTTTTGTGTGGCCACAGCATGGACTGAGCTCCAGGCACCCTCCTGGATCCCACAGAAAGCATTCCCAGCAAGCTGATGGGCAAACACCCTGTCCCTGTGAGCAGAATCTTCCTCCCTGGAGATGAGGAGTGGGGCATGGCAGGGGAGTGCTTCACCCCATCCATCCCCAGCAGCCAGGGAGGGGGAGAATCACATCCCTCCCCTCCCACTGAGCACCCAGGAGCTGAGGGCTGTGGCTGACACAGCTGCTGTGAGCAGAAATCAAACCCATCCTCAGAAACCCAGGGAGCTGGATCTGCGCAGCAGCCCAATCTGTAGTGTGTTATTAGAGACACAGACACTGCTGCCTCCCAATGAGAGGCTGATCCTGCTCCAGATGAGCTTGGGGAATACAGGCTATTAATAACAGGAGGCTGAGATGCTCTGAGGATGCAACAGAATGCTTATTTCTTCATTCAACAGCCAATTACTTCACATAATGTGATGCTACACTACCTTCAGTTCTTGTAGGGTTTTGCAGAAGTCCCCATTGGCTTGAAGAAGGAATTGAATCAGTTCATAAAAAAGTGAGCAATCACAAAGTAAACTGGACCGGGGCTCTTGCTCTCAAAAGGGCAAGAGCTGGTAAATTATAATTATTGAACTAAAGATAAAAATAAGTGAAGAGAAGTGGACTATGAGAGGTAGAAGAGTCACACACCTGCAGCAGAGGACACCTGGAATGTCCTTACATCAAAAGGTACAAAAGGTTGTAACTCAAAGAAGGAGGAAAACTTGTAAAAGGGGGTATCAGTTATAAAAGAGTAAATAATCACCCAGAGGAAGAAAACAGAAGCTGACACTATATAAGAAACAAAAATCTGATCCACAGGAAAATGATGCCTTAGAGAGGATATAGAGATAAACTAAGAATTGAAAAATGCCAAGTTGAACTTTTACTTGCAAAGAATACTGAAACAAATACCCAAATATCCTTCATATTCAAAATTGGAGGGGGGTGGGGGAAGAGAACAACTAAAGTGATTGAGCTGCAATGAAGTAAAAATAATCCAGGCAATTAAATTAATTCTAAGCATTAGTTTCCAAAAATGATGTTGATATTTCCCAGAAAATCTAATGCATCAAAAAGGAAATAAACAGATACATTACCTGAACAAAAGTCAAGGGAAAGGGTAATTAGAAACTTTGAGATAAATCAAAATGCAATCAGTGGAGCAGTAGGTTAGCTAAACTTAGGCTAGCTGGGATCTATCCAAGGTTTCCTGATGGCTTTCTCTGATAACACAGCCCATTTTCTAAATAAAACAAATACAGTATTTCAGCATCATAAGAGGTGAAATTCTTATGAAACACAGGGAAAACAAGGACCACCAGTGGGATACCAGGTGGTGGACAGGGTGAGAAAATGGAAATCATAAAAAGGGAGTGTAGCAGGGGTTACAGTAGTGAGTCTCAGTGATTTTGCTGGTTTCTTGGTGACAAAAACAGAAATACTATATGGTCACAAAAACTGCTAATAGCACCTTTGGAGCACACTGTCAGGTACAGAGAATAACAGGGTGGGAATAAAGAAAAATGTGATAAAGCCTGACAATATTGAGTTCCAAGACATCCATTACAGTGCAAATTAACAATGTCTACAACTACAAGAATCTTTAACTGAAGATTACTGAGAAAAAGAATTATTTGGGTATATGGGTTAATCCCAGGTACCCATCCCACAGGACTCAGAGCTGCACTCACAGCAGAGGTTAACCCAGCTCCAGGACAGATCAGCTGAGTGTTTCCACCAGCAACAGGAAAAGCCAAACCCCACCTGCAAAGAGAGGATGAATTCTCCACCTGCAGTAATCTGTAAAGCTCTGCCCTAAAGAGATGTATTCGAACTTCAGTTCCTGCAGAGGAAGGCAGTTGGATCAGCCACAAAAACCTCCATAAAATTTCATAAATGAGCTGTCTAGACAGGATCAGTTGGCTTAAACTTAGGAAAGGAAAATAGGCATGTTTATGCAGGGGAGAGATGATTCTAAGCACATCGAGGAGAAATATTTAACCAAGGAGGTTGGCACAGGGAGGAATGCACAGACTGCAAATTAAGATAGATTTATTAAGACATCATGAGGAAAGGTGGATTTTGACCAGTTTATGGGATGGGTGATACCATGAACCTGCTCACCAAAGCTGATGATTCAGAGACTCAAAAAGAACCTGTGAGTTTTACACCTATTTTTTTTTTTTCTTCTCTTGCTTTTATCCTTTGAAAAATCCAAGTGAGGCAAATAGAGGCTCAAGGGGGAATATATTTCACCCCAGCCTAAACTAGACCACAGAGGAGTTTGCATCTGAGCTAGTCACACTGACGAGAAATAGAAGTTTTAGGGCGGAATGACTCCTCAGACCTACTCTGGAGGTGCATCTCAGAACATGAGGAGCCATGCCCCAAATGTGCCTGCACCTCCTTGTGGGCAATTCCTGGGTCCATGTCTCATCAGGTGAATCCCATGCTTAGTACATTTTGAAATACAGTCCAAATACTTTATTTAAAGATGCGTAGGCAAAATTTTCCTTACCTTTCACAAAAAGTAATTACAAAACAAAAACAAAATCAGAAAGGAAAAACAAACAAACAAAAAAAATTATCCAAAAAAATTACATAGGTGATTCTGTGTAGCATTGAAGCAGTGAAAGAGGCAGGATTTTTGTAAACCTTGGGCAATCTCCACCCAACAGCTGTTCCACGGTGGCACACAATGTAAGAGAAAACAAAGTGCCTGCAGATTTGGGCAGTGACTGAAATGGTGAGCCCTGCCAACACGAGCAGTGAGCCTGCAGGCACACAACCAAAAATTCCTGTTCTGTGCAGTGCAGGGGGAGTGTCCTGGAGGAGGTAAAGGCTGTTTGAAATGCAACCAGCAAATCATTCCTAAAAGAAATGTTCAAGCTTAGTTACTTAAATAGAGCTTAGCTCTAAAATCCCTGGTTAGCTCCTTAATGCTGCTTTGCTGGACTTAATTCTAAATCTTCCAACATGTATCAGAAATCTTTATTTCTCAGTAAACAATTAATATAATAAAGTTGCATAGTCACAAATCAAAATGAGCGATTGGCAAAAATAAAACAGTGACATTTCTGATTTATCACCGCTTCAAGAGCAGAATTTAGAGTTGTATTCAATTATGCAGATACACACAGCAATTAAGGGCTTTGCTGCTTCTGCACCAGCTATCTAGATCTCAGGTGCAGATACAAGCAGAGCCCAATTCATACTTGACCCTGCACCACTGGAAGAATGGGAGTCGTGACCTCAGTGAGGAAAAATTTTACAGCAAAATATAAGCACATAGGTTTGTTAGTGCATTTTCTGTAACTACCCCTAAATTTATTGCTTGGAATTTAATTTCTGTCTTTTTTTATCCGGGGAATGGAGAAACTTTCTTTTTTTTCCTCTAACACAAATATCAATAAGCTGTAACATTATAAATAAACTTCCAGTGAGCAGTTTATGGCACTCTATACAGTGCAGCATGTTTCAAACTGCAAATAACTGAGGTTATAAAGAGAAGGGTGATTTCAAAACATTTCTTCTAGATGTAAGGTAAGGGGTATGTGGCATCTTGCAGTATTTATTTGTTAGTGCAGCAGTGTGCCTAAAGAAAGGGAAAAGAGACAGGATCATGAAATATGCTAATTTTCACTCATCTAGGGAAGGTGGGTGGAGGAGAATTTGTGCTACTCCCATCAGCATCACTTCAGTGAGCATCCGATCAGATTATTTCAATTCCTCATCTCCTTTGTAAGCCTTCCCTTCCTTTGTGACCAAAAGGGATCACACAGGACTCCAAGCTTCCCCTGAAAGTGCTCCACAATTTCCTCTGCTGGACCCTATCAGCTTATACACCCCTGACTGAAGATTTGATTTAAATGGCTTGTACCCAACATCTGCTTCCCAGTAATATATACACCACATTAAAATTTTTAAAATATAAAAATAAAATAAAATAAAATAAAATAAAATAAAATAAAATAAAATAAAATACCACTAGGACATCTTATTACAGTTCAGCACGCCATAGGCCACATCAGACAGGTGTGTGGGGCTATCAGGTCACCTACCACCCCCTGCACTGGCTTTGGCTTAGCTCTGGCTCATTCCTTTCACAAGGTGCCCCTCACATCATGTAGACATTCAGGTGTCTCCACAGGGAAACCTGCACACATATCCCAGACCTTGTACAGCATTGAAGTAGCTGGTTAATTAATTAAGAAAAAAAAAAAAGAAAAGCTGATTAATTAAACAGTGGCAGAACTTTAATACAGCCTTAGAATAGAAGCCAAAGAGAAGAGTTGCAATTCTGCAAGTCAGTGCAATGGGGTGATAGAGGTGAATAAGTGAAAGGGGTGAAAATGGTTGAAAATCTACAAAATATATGCCTACAGTGGATACATTTATAACTTAATACCATACCCATGCCACTGTATCAATTGTGGGTTTTCACACACTAAAACAGAATAACAGCATTCTTCACATTTAATTGTCTTCTGAGTGCATAACAAGGGGGAAATGCCAGGTCCCAGGGTTGCTGCTTCCACTGTTACTTCTAGGAACTTGCATGGTAGTTTAACACTTGGCTGCAGCCAGGATTTACTTCTGGGAATTATTTTCTCCATGTCAGCCACCTAGATTTTAAAAAGCTAGCTAGCCATAGACTGTACTTCAGAGCCAAAGCCACACTCTTGAAACACACCAATTTATCTTCACCTTGGATACTCCACCAACCTGGACCCAAAAATCCTCCTTCAAACACCTCCCACCAAGGGAATGCTTGCAGTAAAGCACTGCAGGTGTGAGCATGGCTACACCAGCCTAATCAGATTCTATTTGCTTTCAATTTACACACATTGCAATTTTAATTTCTATTCATTGCAGTGATACAAAGAAGTTTCTGACAGTGCTGAAATATGTCAATAATAGCAATTAAAAGAAAATTACAATTACAAGGAGTCCATGCTTTAATATGCCCGGCATAGATCACTAAATTTTAAAGGCCACTGGGTCGTGTAGTCTTACATTATTAAACAACAGGCACAGAACTCTGGTTTAGGTCATTTAAATTTCTCTGCTTTCACTTCCAGCCACTTGCGATTGTGAAAATTAATTTCTGCAGAAAGGATGATATTTATACAAGTCATCTGAAAACCATCTGGATACCACCCTGACTTCATGTCCCTTCCTTCACAGTATATGACATGTCATTTCAGGACCATGTTTCTGGAGAGGAGATCCAGCTTCTAGGTTTTATTTCATGACAAACTCAGAAATTCATGAATCTCAGTTTAAATTCCCATGAGAAAAAATAATATTTTTTCAAAACAGTAAGAGGCTTTTCCAGCTGAATTTAACCCTTAATTTGTGGAAGTGTTTTTCATCTGGCCATCTAGTTTCATCTAGTTTGGGAGAATATTTACTCAAAATATTTATTTTCAGAGGCTTAAATGCATGTGAAGACAAGACACCTATCCAGCATCCTGGAGTCCTGGGATGCCAATCAATGTATTTCGTCCCAAAGGGAGATTTTGGCATGGTTTGACCATACCTGAGCAGCACCCTTGGGCACCTGCAAATTTGCTGACAATTTAATCACAATATGAGTCTGATAATTCTGACTTGTATGGAAAAAATGGTTGCAAACAACTCCTTGCTAGCCCAGATTGAGAGAGGTTGGTATTTGTCTCTCTAATGGGCAGAACATAGATAAAGGCTGAGTCTCAAGGTAACATAATTCTTCAGGGAGTCATGATCTTTCAAATTTTATATACTGGTCCATTCAGCAGTGGAAGAGTTGTTACATACAGCTCATTACTCAGGGAAAAGAAAATTGGAAGCACTACAAGCGACACGTAACTCCAAGACAAAAATCCAATTTCCAGTCGCTACACACTTCACATCCTAATACCTACAGGAACTTCATGGGACCAAAATCTTGGGATCCAAACACCAAATTCCCCATTAATCCAAAGTTTTATGTCTTTTTTTTTTTTTTCCTGTTTGCATAATGTTAAAGAAGAGACAGGCTGACATTTTTAGACTAAATCTGAAGTTTCAGAGAACTCTTACACTTAAAAAAAAAATCAGCCAAGTTTCAGAGACTCTGAGCACATTCACTCTGTTCTGGTTTCTGCCTGGATTTTCCTGGATGTACCATGCTGTCCCCTGTCACACCTCTGTATAGGAGAGGTTTTCTGTATGGTTTTGGTTTAGCCAGAACATATTTCAGTGCAGGATATGCTGCCCAATTAGAAAAGATGTCACACATTTTTTCTGATTTTCTGGGACTATCATCCTAGCAAGTTTCTTAAATATCCCACTTAGGATTCCACTTTTCTCTCCATTAGTTCGTTTTCCTCCAGCCTATTTTACCTTGTTTTCCTACCCTTTCAATACCACTTAGCCACTTAATTCCTCATCCCTCACATCAACTCAGATCACTCTGTGCTGTGCAACGTGTCTCTCATTGTCACCTTTCCCCCTCCCTGTCACACATCCCAATCCCCCGAGCAAACTCCAACAGCCTGGCTCTGTAACTCCACAAAAACTTCACCTCTAATTCTGCCTCAAATCATCCTTATCCGCCTCAGTTCTCAATTTGTGTGTCATAATCCTCTCCATCAAATCCTTCTACCAAGGCTCTACATGTACTCAACAACAGGATAACTTTGATTTGCAGTCATGTTTGCCTCAGGTGGGAAATCCAGCCTTCACCTAATATTGTCTGTGAGGGAAATGACACCATTCCTACTCTGGCCAAGACTGGCTGCATTTGAAGAACTACAACCCCTGGTAAGAAAACACAGATTTCATTTTTTCAACGTTGTTTGTTTGGTTTTTTTAATATTTCAATTTATCTCCCTAATTTTGGCATTATAAATAGCACCCTAGTGCTTAAGGCATCTTAATTCACTTCAAGCACCTGTATCACATAGAAGTCTATGTATACAACAAAGAGACAAAATCCCAAACCTCCTTGACCACATCCTTCTTCATGAGAGATCTGCCCATAGGGAGGGAAAGAAACCCCCTCTGACAGTATTCTCCCAGATGTGGGAAAAATAAAGGAAATTTGGAAAGTCACCTTTCACTCAGCTGGCTTTTAGGGCTGCTCACTCTGATTTGGGTCCATCCCTCACCACCATACCAAGAACTCAAAGAGCACCAGGACCTGCACCCAAGGTCTTTACTGCCAAGCTCATTTTTTGCAAATTTATCTGAAAAGGCACAATCATCAACTTTAAGACTTTTATCAACAACCAAGGCCAAGACAAAGAGCTAAACCCTAGCAGAATCAAGAGCTAAAATAACTCTTCTCCTAATTGTCTTAAGAAGGAAACATCTACTTTTAATGAGAATCATTGCTTTTAATCAGAGTATCTCCCCCAAATTACGATTATGGATTTACTTATCCTTTACCTATGAACAGTATTTGAACACCCTGCTGCTGGAGGGGCAAAAAAGTTATATCCCAGACAGGAAGCACCAGTTAAAACTAATGTTAAAAACCAAATGAAGATAAAGAACTTTAATAACTGCAACCACCCAGAACACACCGACCAGAAATCTTGAGTGTCACAAATGAAGACATATCACAAAAAAATAAATATATCTCCCCTGAAGGACAGGGAAAAGAGAAGATGTAGACCCAGAGAGGAAAGGCTGACTGTTTACATACCTGTTTTCAAAATCACTTCAATGCTTTTCAAACACTAGGGAAAGCTGGAGTTGGAGGGGATGGAAATAAAATAAATATAAACCAGTACCTGCTGGAAGCTCCAGAGCCACAACACAGCACTTCATGACAACGGAATTTTACTGTTGGCTCATTTATTAAAAAGGAGTTAATGTTTCATTTGTTTGGAAGTAAATGACAGCAGCTCTAGGATCACTGGAGTTCATGGTACCTTGCTACTGTTATTACATTTTGATTAAAGTTTGTCACTTCAGGTGAGTCTCAATTAAATTGTGCTGTGTCAAGATTCCCTTCCCTGTCACAGATATTGCAGATGGCTTGTTTCCCCTGTATATGTTGGAGAAAGAGGTTAACCTCATCCTTTAAATCTATCCTGCTTAGGCATGGAAATTTTCTGTTTGTTTTATATATTAGAGCACAAAAAGCTGGAAATAGCATTGTATTTTTTATAAAAAATCAGGTTCCTCTGAGTCTGAAATTGGTTTTCTTAAAAAGATATGTCTTTATAACCTTGCTAATATCACCTTTTTACACAGCCTGACTATACAAACTGGTTTCAGATGGGCAGCCCTCACAGGATCCTGAATTTAAGCTGCAAGTACTGTCACTTCTGCCATATTTGCTATAAATAAAATGGAACAATGTCAAAAGATGCTACTCAGCACACAAAGACAGGGATGGAATTTTAAAGGAGTTCTACAAAATTTGTAGCAAAGTCTGTGTTTAAAAAAAAAAGAATGTAGGTTTTATACGTGAGGATATGTAAGTGCAGAATTGAGAATTAAAAAAACAAACAACCCCACTAAATGGTGCTCTAAGAAAAACCTG
Source organism: Sialia sialis (assembly GCA_009812075.1). Taxonomy (NCBI): domain Eukaryota; kingdom Metazoa; phylum Chordata; class Aves; order Passeriformes; family Turdidae; genus Sialia; species Sialia sialis. The sequence continues at coordinate 1,541,967 of VRYO01002775.1, forward strand.
TTAAAATGCTCAAAAATGAACAGAGGCTTTTCCATCTGTTTATGGCCCTGAAGATAAAAAGCTCTAGAGAAAAATTAAAACAAGTCCTAAAGCCATTATAGTTCCATTTTAATAATGAATTTCTGTACACTGACTCGTGCATGCATTATTTGCTGTAGTTATTGCTTGTTTTCTGTATTAGCTTAGGCCACAATCTCAACTGCATAAATGTTAACACACTCAGCAGTTAAAAAGCTTTAATTCAACATCCATCTATGATACTTATGTTTTTTCTCCTCAGTTTCTAAGATTTTAGCTGTAGTTGAAGTATTGTATCAAAAAAAATGGAAATTTTTCTCCCACTCAATCAAACATTTAAGATGGGATTTAAAAAAAGGGGGGAAAAAAAAAGAGAAAAGAAATTACGGCTTGGTTTGAAAGGTAGTCCTAGGGCAGGATTTTTAAAAATGTTTATTCAGAGCCTGTCCTTGCTTTCATATAAGTGGCAAATTTTTTCACCAGCTTCACCAAGAGCAAAAACTGTAATCAAGGCCTGCACTGGGTTAGAAGTGCCCACAGACTGAGCTGAAAAGGAAGGCTATGGCAGGGGACATCCCAACTGGCCCAGCTCTTGTACGACATTCAAGCCATTCTAAAACCCGGTCACTAAAATAAACACGGCTCTGGAAACCTAAGACACCAACACAGGAATGTCTTGGTAAATCCCAGCAGCTCAAGGCCAGCCCCCTGTATTTGCACAAAAGCATGAGCCGCCTCACTGGGAAAAGGCTTCTAAATTACAGTAATTTCACGTGCATAAGGCGCACCCTTTTGACTGAAATTTCAATTGAAACACAGAAGTGCAACTTATAGGCCGGTGCGCCTTATAGATGGGCAAAGTCCAGATATTTGCCAACCCAGAAGTGCGAGCCACGGCAAGGGCGGGCACCACGGCAAGGGGGGAAGCCACCACAAGGGCAGCCCCGGCAGCCAGCGCCGGGCAGGAGTGCCAGGGCCCACGGCACGGAGAGGGCGCCTGGGGCTGTGTTTGAAGGCTGCGCCAATCTGTGAAAAATGTTTGCAAATTGAGCAGCTGCCAGTAAACCCCGGGATAGCGCAATTCTGTTACTAATTTGTTACTTTGTTGCGCGCGGATCCTCGCTGCAAAACAAAAGTGCGCCTTATAGTCCGGTGCGCCTTATACACATGAAATTATTGTGATCCAAAATAAAAACAACCCTTTTGAGTGAGACTACACCCCCTTACCTCATCCACATTCTCAAAGGCATTGATGATGTCATATGGTAAACAGGACAGGAGATCAATCACAAACCACGTCTTCAGGTAGTTCATCCGAATGAGCTTGGGGTCAGAGATAACCTCTCCCCCAGGGCCAACAAAGGTGGTGTGGAAGTTCAAAACAATGTCAACCAGAAAAATAACATCCACAACGCTGTCCAGCACGAGCCAGGCAATGTTGTTCTGCTTTGTCTTGAAGGACACGTTGTATGGAACCATGATTGCTGTGTAGAAGGTTAGAATTAGGATGACCCAGTCCCAGGTGGTCTTAAAAGCACAATAGTGGAGTATGATGTGTGGTGGAGTCTTTGGAGCTTCTTGCTTGTACTGAGGAAGAATGTCAGATCCCAGCTGGAGAACCTGTAATGGGCAGAGAGGCAAATGTTACTGTTTGCAGTGAATAGGATCCAGTGAGGGGTCTTCGAGATTTCTATGAGGAGCAGCAGAACTGGAACTGTGCTCATTGGACATTGTAAGACAATGCACACTTTCTAAATAATCTGATTTATACAGGAAATGTGGAAGCTGCTATAATTCAGTGAATGGGAGCAGCATGGCATCTGAGGATATTCCTGCAAAAAGGGAGGTCTTTGCAGATGGACTGAGGGGAAACCATGCCAACAGCAAGGGAAGAGAGGCTCCAAAAAGAGGTTTTGGGTACTGCCACACCAGCTTCTGCTTTGCAGTGATGAACACAGAATCATAGAATGGTTTAGGTTGAAAGGGACCTAAAAGATGATCTATCTGCAACTCTCCTGCATGGGCAGGGAATCTTCCTCATCAGGTTGCTCCAAGCCCTATACAACCTGGCCTTGAACCTTTTCAGGGATGGGACAGCCACAGCTTCTCTGGCAGTTCCAGGGCCTCACCACCCTCTCAGTAAGGAATTTCCACCTAACACATTATCTAAACATGGACACACATTCAGATTTGTAATAGTTACAAGACCAATTCTTTGTGCCTGACCTCTTTTTCAAATCACTGCTGAGCCACCGCAACACCCTGCCAAAGGTGAAACAGCCCTAGCCCTGCTGGCCAGCCTCCTAAAATGAGGCATAATGTGCACATCTTCTGTCTAAAACCCTGCCAATATCACATTTCCTTGGTGTTTTCTTCAAAAGGTTGCTGCTCCCACAAGCTCGGTATCACTAGTGGGTTCTCCTTTATTTCCTGTAATTACTTCTCTTTTTTTTTTTCTTTTTTTTTTTTTTTTTTGCATAGGACTGTAATCTCCTGCATGCTCACTGTTGTAAAATTGTGGAACTGGAAACACTGCAAAAACCAAGCCAAATTCACTTAAGGCATTCCCAGCTAATCTAATTACCTCTTATCTCTGTCCAACACAAGAAACAAAGGAACACACACGAGGCAATTCATTGCACTGACAACTGAAAGATCCATTTGGGGATCCACCTGGGGATCTGAAGTCTGTATGGGATAAAATAAATAATTACAGCAACTCTAAAGCTCATTTCAGCTCTACATCTGCCCCACACTGGGGCTGAAGCACCATATTTCCAGGGACAGCTGGATTGAAAACAGCAGCCTCAGATGTGTAAAATTCATCAAACACAGGATGGCTCGTCAAAGGAGAGGAGTAAATGGCTCTGAATGAACTCTGTAATAACTAAGAATACAAAACGCAAGTACCACAGATAGGGATTCTGCAATAATTCTTTGCACTCTTGTCTTTTAGATGTTTTTAAGAGAAAGCTGCTACTAAGATCAGACAGTAAAAGACTGGCACTACTGAAAATCTGTTCTCCAGGAATCACCAAGGGACAACAACAGCAGCCTCCCTCATTCTGTGATGGGCGATGTGGCTTCCCAAGATGTCAAATCTGGGCCAAAGTCAGGCTGAAGGGATGCAAACCTGCTTCTGCCTACCTGGTCCCACCCTCCCTGACGTCGTGTTCAAAAATCATGACCTGCAAGGAAAGTCAGTTGAGCTGACACTACAATTACATTAATTAGCCAGTTGTTTTCTACAGAGCCAGAGTGAATTGCATAGATTTATGCTATGGCCAGAAAAGCACTGGACCCCCTAAATGGCAGCAGTGAGAGTGCAGCAGAGGCCTCCAGGAGCCTGTGGCTGCTCCCTTTGCTAGCAGCTCCAGTGTCACACAGAGCCCTCTGTGGAGTGGTGTGGCCCCAATGACATTTGTCAGAGACAACCACAGATGCCAAACCCCTGGTGAGGCCTATAAAAACATCAAACTCCAGGTATTCCTCCCCCAGTGCCCAGGACAGACTCACTATCAGCACTTCCATACTCCTATAACCACTGGAGCACACTGAACTTGCTGGTGGATCCATGGGGTTTTCCCTGGAATTAAAGCAGTGATCATCACAATCATTTTCTCACAGCAGCCTTGTGAAAATTTCTTTCAAAGCAAAAATTTTCACCTGCACTTCACACACCATTTGGCTTTGCCTAGTAATTTGGTTGTTATCTCCAGATATCTCTTTGGACACATCAGTGTCCAACACTTTGCTGATAAATCAGCACTGGGACTTCTTTCCCTGGTTTCCTCAAGCCTGTTTGTTCCCTGCCTTGTTCAGTGGGGCAGGAGCTGGAAACATCCTCACCAGAGCTGGAAAAATAAGCTACTTATGGCTCAAGCAGAATAGCATTAACATATGCTTGATAGTTCCCTGTGCCCCTGGTGGTGGAGTGCTTGGGAGCTCCCACGATACTGGAAAAGCATAATTATTATTCTTAGCATAATCTCATGCTGAGTTTGACATGGTGAGTGGGTGGCAAGTGGCTGTGGAGACCACTGAACTATAATGATTATTTCTTTCATGCTGCATGGATTTTTAATTTTAAATCACCAAAGAATACACAATATCTTGTTAGTCAGCTGCATTTACTATAGACTATCTGAATTATTCCTGTGTATAGCTGATAAAAATGGCTGATAACTGTTAAGTCTGATAAGGTGAGCAGCACATTCTGCAAGGGATGAGCTATGAAAATAATGCTCCTCCTCAGATACAGAAATATGGAAAATGGGGCCTGTGCAGGGATGGTGAACCTCCCCTCAGCCTGCCTTCCTCACAGCACTTTGCCTACCAAGCACTTTGCAGCCATAAACTACTTGTAAAAGAGGAGACTGCACACTCTGCAGGGAACAATTCCCGAGTACAACCTCATCCCACTTATTCCTGAGCACACTTACTCCCTTACCTGAGGTTTTGCTGATGCCTGACCTAAATCTCCCTTGTTGTGAACTGATGCCATTTCTCTTTCCTCTAGCTATAGTGGTGAACAATTTCCTCCCCCATTCTATGCAGCCACTTTGGACTCTTTTGAATACTGTTACCACATCTTCTCCAGTCTTCTCCAGACTAAACCAAGAATGGATTTACAGGATCTCATGAAATCTCATGAATTTGAAAAGCATGAGGTGTCAGCAATGCAGAATTTATCCAAGCTATTGGTATGGAACTACTGAAAGGAAAACACCACACTGCCTGAAAACTGCAGGTTTCCATTCCGATAATTCAAGGTTTTTATTATCAAAGTTCACTAAAACCAGAAAGGTAAGGAAAACAAACAAACAAAAAAACCAAAAAAAATAACCATAATGCTGCTGTCAGTTCTCTTATCTCAGGATAAGTTCTCTGGTGCAAGGGCTGTCTTTTTCAGTAGCTCATATATTTTGGCCCTGTATTTTTGATCCATTTATTTCTCATTACCAGTGGACATGAAGATGAAAGCAGTACCTATATTCCATAAGTTACCCTGAAGGTATTCACTTGTTGCACCACTTGCACTGCTAAGGAAACACTTGCCACCTTCCCAAGACTTCATTTCATCAGTTCTGATGATAAAAGTGATGAGGGAAATGTTGTAGGGATGACTTTGCAAGAAAGTCAAGATCAAGGTATACAGCAGTCCATGGGGACCCAGACTGGGGCACCAAAGAGGTTTCTCAAACAATCCCATTTTCCTGGGAGAGGGACTCAAGGACATCAGTCCTGGCTCCATGTTGTAGGAATACAACTGGAGAGCAGAGCTGCTAGTACTGCTCAGCTTGTGGATCTGTTAGCCATAGTCGGCCGCAAGCCTTGGCAGGAGTGAGCAGACCCAAGCCTTGGCAGAAGCAAGCGGGATTTTGGAGAATGTAAGAGATAAGAAGGCGCTTGGTCCAGAGTGCTTAGCATGCAGTTTCTACGGGGATTTGCGAGAAATACTGTATCTACCTAGCTCACTTAAATGAAACCTAGATTGAGCAATGCTATATAGTTACAATTAAGCAATATACCTTAGTTAATGAGCTGTTTTCAGTAACAATAGAAAAAGTATATAAACTTTGCTTTGTGGATCAATAAACTACTTCATGGCTCCTTGCAAGCAAATCATGAAGACCCCGTCTCTTCTTTTCCACCGCCGTCACCGTGTCACTGGGAGACAGCAGAGCAGAGAAGCACACTGCGCACCCCAAGTTAAGGAACATCCAGAAAGATGAGGATGTGTGCACAGAAATAGGGCCATTTAAATCAAAGTGACCTACAGAGAGTGCTTTTATGACCTGCCCTAAAAACACGGGCTTGCCGTTAGGACAAGCAGAAAAAATGAGAGTCGGGAAATATTTTCCTCTAAGGAAATCCTTTACCAATGGGAATTAGGGTGGGATTTCTTCCTCCCATGCCCTGGGAAGGGAGCAGGCTGGTGCCCACCCCAGTTTACCTCTGCCAAGCGGGAGTGCTTGTGCACCACCTCAGCCTTGTTCATGGGCGTCAGCTGCTGCAGCACGCTCCGGCTGTTGGTCAGCGCCCGCGTCAGCCGCGCAAACTTGGTCCAGCCTGCAGGAAAAGAAGGAGAAAAAGGTCAGAAATCCTGTCAGAACTGCTCAGGCCTCATCCAGTGCTGGCATATCTCCTTTCTGCTCAACGATATTTGGTCTCAGAGCTGAGTGGTTTCTCTAAATCTCCGCACAGAGCAGCTGCAGGCTTTGGGTTTAAAGACCCTGCAAAAGAGGGAAAATACTGCTCCTTCAAGGCAACACAGGTAAATGTGAAAGGAATCAAAACATTCTTTCTTCTGCCTTCTGGAGACATTGTGTTAGGGGATGACATCCTGTTTTCATCCTTCTGGGGACATACTCTGCTGCTGAAATCTAATTCTAAGCCACAGAAGTTCTTGCAAAGACTTCCCAAGTCTGCAAATTATGATGAGGGAAAATCCTTCCCAGCTACAGAAAGGCTCCTGCTGATTCAGGACTACTGGAGAAGCCCCAGAAGTCTGATCCTTAAGTCTTTACTGGTTTTTGCCCCAACTAAACTTTGGGGACAAAAAAATACTAGAAAAAAAATCTTAAAGACTGCACAAGCAGCAATGCTTCAAACCAAAGAACAAAAAAAAATAACATTAGGCATTTAAAGTCAGGTTAAAAACTTGATTTTAAATGGCATTAAGAAATACATTTAGCTATTTTACTAATGATAAACAACTGCTTTAATTGTAGCCTAGGGCCCATACACTGAGCTGCCCCTGAGGAATATTTTCCTGCAGCACCCTGCAAGGAGCAGCTTGTTACTGACAGCAGCACCAGCCAAGGAACATGTCAGCAAGTCATTCCTGCTGGAAAAATACCCCACTGTTTGTGATAGTGTGGATGCATCAGGGGATGGGGCAGATGGGTGCAGCAAAGAAAACACCAAGATTTTCAGCAGTGTAGAACCTCAGTATTGGGCAGGAAATTTGAAAATCCAAGAATCTTTAAGAAGGAAACATATTCCCAAGGACACAGAAGGAGATGCTGAACATCCAGTTTAGCCAGGTATAATGTCATTTTTTACCAGAGAATTTTGGATAAAATATCAAACAAACAGGCAAGGGGTTCAGGAGAAAGTTTAACTTTCATTTAATTTGAGTGTTGAGTGGGTGAAAATTAGGGAAAACATTCATATCTGAGAAAGGAAACATAGCATTTCTATGTTAGAATAATCACAGAATGGTTTGGGTTGGAAAGGAGCTTAAAGATCATCTCATTCCAACCCTCCAGCCATGGGCAGGGACATCTTCCACCAGACCAGGCTGTTCCAAGCCCCATCCAGTCTGGCCTTGAACCCTCCCAGGGATGGGGCAGCCACAGCTGCTCTGGGCAACCTGTTCCAATGCTAGGCTTATTTTTAAAAGCCCTTTGCTGATAGGAGTCAGGGATTTGGCATGTTAAGGGAAGGCCTGAGGGAGACCAAATAATGAGTAGGGAACAGAGAAGACAGTAAAACTTCAAGAAAAAAATTATGTACAAGCTTGGCTTTGCCATTTACCACACACATATCTCATTCACACAAATGTAAATCCATTGTTCATCATTTAACACTCAGAACAGCTTAAAATATCATGACACGCCACCAGCACTGCACAAACATTTGTGTCTGGCTATTTATACATGACCTCAAAAATGCACATAAAAAATTCACTGGGAAAAGGTAAAAAATAGAAGCATTTTATTAACTTTTCAAATGTAAACTTTGAATGTGAGCTTTGGATATGTCTCATGCTTCTGGAGCTTACAGGGATGTTCAGTTAGGAATATGCACTTTCTCTATTAAACAAGGTCAAGGCAGACTATAGTGACCTGTGAACTATTCATTTCTAGGAAAAAAATCCTTGTGCTTTTCCTTTTCCTAATTATCTATAAAACTGCAGGAAAGGAGACAGCTTTAAGACAGAAGTCAGAACTGGCCTTTATTTTCTAAACCAGCAATTTCAAAGACCAAGTGAGCCTGGTAACAGCATTGTGACAGCTCTGCCCCAGCATTTCTAGTAATTGCTGGAGGCCACATTGCACCCAGGTGATTTATTTGGGGTCTCTGCAAACACACAGCAAGAACCAGGGGAAAAGAGCAGTAAAGTGTTCACCCATTTCCAGACCTGGGCAGGTACTCACACAATCTGTACCCAGTCATGGTCCTCTTCCCCTGGAAAAATATTCCCTGTGGTCCATAAGGACAAATATGGGCCAGTCCTCAATCTTTACTTTGTCATCCTGCCCCACAGATTATATAAGAGTGATGGAAAAGTGCTCAGCAAAAACAAAACCAGAGACAAACTGCTGGGTACAGCCCCAATTGCTGTCACTTGTCACATCCCAGTGCTGTCAGCTACTCCAAATCCTGACAGACACATGGGGATGTCCAGCAGGAAGAGTAAAAAGCCCTGTACCTGAGAAGGTACAACATGCTGGAAAGCGGTTTGGCAGAAAGTGGTTTGGGGATTCCCAGAGCTGAACATGTCCATGGTGGAAATCTTTGGCTGAATGAGACAGAAGTGACAGCCACATCCCTCCCATCTCCTCCTCACTGCTGAGGCCAGTTCCTGCAGGGCTGAGTCCAGTTAGAGGAGGATTTGGAGGAGAGTCAGAGGCTGGCAATGACAGAAGGTGGCTTCATGTGCTCTCTAAAATCCTTTGTCATGGTCTTTGCAGGCTGAGAGATCCCACTCATAAAAATGCAGGGTTTAAAAATGCCTCTCTTAAAAAGCAGAACTGGTTAGAAATCCCTTGTTTTAGGTAAGGAAAGTGTGTCCTGCATTAACCACAAATGCAGAATTCTTGGGGAAGCCAGGGAAGATGGAACAGTAAGTTGCATACCAGACAACAGAAACACTTTTGCTGTAAAAATAAAAAGAAATGGAAAACTATGATTTTTTCAAATCCTTCTTTACCACCATGTGAGATCATCAATGTCATGTGAAAGAAAGAAGCCAGACATTTTAGCATTCAAAGTTATCACTCTGCTCTGACCTTTTCACAGACAAATCATTTCTTTGTGTCCTTTCTCCACCAAGACCAAAGCTTTGCTTTGCACCAGAGCAGACCTACAAAACCCTTCCAGCCTTGTTTAGAGACTTCACATTTTCACATTTCTTTGAGCCTTGTGAGTCCCTGGACACTGGAAGCACATAATACACTAACATGACATTTTCCTCCAATTCAGCACCAAGTCCAGCAATATTCTACCTGCTCCAATCCATCCATCTGCAATAGTGTGAAAAAAGTCCCAGTTTCTTTTGTTTCCTATTTACAACCCAAGAGAATTAAAAACACAGCAACAGCAAGGTGCTGGGTTATGAGTGGGAAGGTGAAAATGTATACAGGCTGCCTTGGGTCTGAAATAATCTGCACAGGGTACATTTCTCCCTTTCTTGACCTTGTTGTAGACAAGACAAGTTCAGAATTATATTTAAAACCAATGTGTATGTTTAAATAGACCAGGGGAAATTTGCATAGCTGCCTACTGCTGTCAATATTTCTTCAAACAATTCTCTCCTTTCTGTTCCTCTGTAGACAGACACTTGAAAAGAATGGTAATTTTATCCCAAGTATTAGTGACCGCCTGTCCTCACAGATATTTTCAGACTGGGAGGACTAAAAGAGATGCACAAATAGCAGGTACAAGAGGGGCAAAACCAAAAATGTACTTGTGAGAAAATGCAAAAGTTTTGATGCTCTCTTCAGCTCAGCTGGATTGCATCCTTCTTCCACAGCACTGCCTGAAAAACAGCACCCTGAACTTGCACCAGTGCACTCAGATTCTTGGGGAAAAAAGCATCATTATCAGATCACACATCAGATCAGGCCAGCAGCTGCTTCTCCTCACAAGGAGTTAAACTGGGTGTTCCACACAAGGACATGAACCACTTCAAATGGAAATCCTGGAATAGCATATAAATGAAATTATTCTTTCCCCTGGTTCTCCTTAATTACATTCTTATCCAAAGACAAAGTACGAGGCATTTGTTCCCCTGCTTTAAAAACGACCCTCATGATCTGCACTCATTCTCAGGATCTAAAACAATGATCTCACTGGAGGCAAACATGCTTACAGACATGGGCTAAACAAGTCTCTGCCTTGGCCCAGCTGTAAAGCTGTCCTTCCAATCAGGCAACTTCCTTTTTCCTGCATGCATTTTAGACAAAATTAAATATTTTACACCCACTATTCTCCATGTCTCTTGCCCAAAACAGGACTGGCAATTTAACAGCCCTCTGACTGTGGGTCTGACTGAGACAGAGATGACTTTGTGGTGTCCTTCACACAACAGCTGAACCAGAGGTGTCTCTGAAGAGAAATAAAAACAGGAATACCAAATTGATTTTGAAAAGGCATTTTTCTATATTATATATTCTTTTAATATATTTTTTCTGTATATTCCATATATTATTTCTGTATTTTTCTTAGATGCTGTGACGCTGTTTGAAGCTGCTGATGTTGTGATGCCTGGGGGAGTACAGGAGCATGGGCAGGACGTAGGCAGTAGTCAGGATGCTCAATAAACAGAGCACCCAAACACCTCCTCAGAGGAAGAAAAGCTTTCCAGAAGGGTCTGAGGAGCTCATTTAGCCACTCAGTGTGTAGGAATGTATAGATTCATACACCTCTACACAAACTACATGGTGCCTGAGGGGGAAATGGCATTTCAAGGTCAGAACTCAATCCTCTTGTCCCTCCACCACCAGAAAGTCCAAACTATCCCATCCACTGCAGCATGTGCCTGTCCATCAGCTACTCCTCCAACAAGAGCAGTATTTTGCCCACACACCTTTCCCCTGGACACCTGGGATGGGCACAGCTCTGTGGCTGCTGCTCTCCACAAACCTTCCCTCCACTGCTGCACTCGCTGCTCTCTCCGTGTTCAAAATCCTTTCCAGACCCATTTAGGGGCTTCACATTTTCCCATTTCTGCCAGCTGCACCCTTTCATTGCCACAGGGATCTCTCTCTGCCCTTTGGTCACCAGCTGCTTCTCAACACCTCCCTGCAGGTGGATCCAGCACACCAACATCCCCATCTCCAGCACTCGTCCAAGATGTTGTTTCAGTGTATGGCAGAGAATAAAAAGAATCAGAATAAAATCTGTCCAAAAAGAGTGCAGCAAGGGAGGCTTCCCCAAGCAGAAGTGATGCTGGAATGGATGAGACAGAATCATTGAATCGTTTAGGCTGGAAAAGACATCAAAGACTCTTTCCTAAAGGTTATCCTTCAATCAGAAGGATTTCTAAGCTCACAAAACAGAAAATATTTTCAAATATATCTAAATGCAAGTGATAAAACCTTTAGAACTCTCACTATGATTTAATTAGGAGTTGAGAATTTTCAATCTCTCTGACTGGGTTTGTGTACAGTTTCAATCTAACCACCCAGCTAGCAGCCACACTGAAAAAAATGCATTCAATTCATAACTATATTGTGTTATTTTTAAAGCTAAATTCATACATCAGAGTTTATGAAGAGTTTAAAATCTCAAGGTGAAATGTTAATGTCCTTTATGGTGCACTTGCTCTGAAAAACATAGACATGACTAGTTCCCCCTAATAAAGTATTAGTGTAGCTCTGCTGGGTTGCAATTAACCTTTTTGCCAGGGTTTATCTGGTCTTAAATAATGATGACTTTTAAATCAGTGTAACAGGGGACTATCCCCTACCTTAGACTGCAGGGAATACACTTGGGTTGAGAATTATATTTTGTGTGAAAAAAAACAATTGCAGGGAATAAATGCAGCAGTGCTTGTGTTGATTCCTGCCTGCAGGAGCACAGGGAACAGATCCCAACCTTGGAAAGATTGTTCTGATCTCATTGTGAAGCACAAAATAGTTAACATGCAGAATGCCTAAATAATATATAATTTATGACTTGCCCACAAGAGCAAAGAGCTAGCACTGCTCAGAGTTAGGAAGTGTGGAATTCAATTGGTAGCATGGATCATCCTTTGGCATAAATAGTTAGCATGTATAAATCCCAACTATTTCTAGACTTTCCAGCATTAAAATCATGACAATGGCTTGCTGTTTGCTCTTTACTGCAGGCAAAGTATGTCTGAAAGAGTTCACTGTCTCTTTGAAAATCTTAATAATCCCAGTATTGAATGTTGAGAGAGAGAGAGGAATAAACAGGATTCCTGAATAAACAGATTAATAGTCAAACAATGTTCAATCATTCCCATGGTGCAGTAAAAATATTTCTGGTCTTAACAGTCTATTAAAATGAAATTCAAAATATTGGAATAAATTTCTGGAATTGAAACTCTATCTGATAATGCATTGCACTCCTGGGATAATTTTTACATCCAACCTCCCTTGTTGCTCAGTGTTGTCTTCCCATTTACCATCCATCCACTGCAACTGCTGGGGAGCTCAATATGGATGAAGAACTAATGGGTAATCTTGGGTATATAATTTTACCTCTCTGAGCTTCAGCTTCTCCTCCTTAAAATGAAGATAATGCTAATTACCTAATTTGCAAGCCATTTTGAGATCTAGTGATAAGAAGAGCTAGAATTTATATAACTCTAGACTACACTAGGCATACATTTTTCAATTAAAATGTATTTTTTAGTTCTCAAATAGCCTCAAATGTACAGTGCCCAACTTCTTACATTTCACTTTTTTAAAGGGTAAACTTTTTACACAAACAGAAGGCCATTGGGGAATTACTTCCCAGAAGTGTATAAAAACAGGTGCAAATTTTGGGAAGAAGAAGGTGAAAAAAAGAAAATATTGATTACTGTAAATATCAGTCAGCTGGCTGTTGGTCAGATAGCAAAGTGCCCATCACATCACATCACTTCATCCTGGTTCTGCATTTGAATCACCCCAGAAACACAGAGTGGCCAAAGCCTCTTGCACAGCAATCTTCACGAAATTGACACTTGTGTGACACTCTCAACGAGATACTGAGACCACATAGTTCAGCAAATTACAGGATAAATGGGTGAAGAACTTGTTAATTGGCAAACATAAAAATAGTAAAAATTTATTACTGGGAGCCTTCTGGACAGCAGTGGCCAGGCATCCTATTCAGTGCTTGTCTCCAGGATTTGAAAGTCCTTCTAAAATGACTGATAGAAGTGTCAAATGGCAGGAGGATTAGAGGAATGCTAAACAGCACTGAGGACAGTCCAGCTGGATGATGTGCTTGATAACTGGGCACGTGCCATTAAAACATGTTTTAAATGGAAAATAGTCATCTTGAGAATGAAAATTATAACTCCAGTATGGGAGGGGGGAACGTCCCAAGCAAAGAACAGTTCTGAAAAGGATCCAAAGGTCTTGATAAATGAGCAATTCAGCATGAAATTGGCTTTGGCAAAAAATCACCTGGTCCTTGGATACATAACAGTGGGAACTGGGCTTGGAGGCTGAGCAATGGGCAATAATGAAGAATTAGCTGGAAACCCACCCTGCCACAATAATTGCTGCAGAATCTCACAGGGGACCTGGGAGGCTGAAATCCAGGCCACAGCTCCATCCCTACTGCTGCCAATGAGCCGGATTAAAGGGCAGCTAAAACATCCTTGTATCTGCCATCACCAGACCTCCAAATTCAGTCTAGACAGAGGTTTAAGGAGCTGAACTCATTTACTTTATCAAATGAAGGCGCAGTGATGAGCTGGTTATATGTGTAAATGCCTTAGTGGGACTTTCTTAATACAGTGGAAAAAAAGACATAAGATGTCACTGCAAGAAGCTGCAGCCTGGCTAATTTGACACTTCTTTAATGCCAAAAGCGTAATGGAGAAGCACAAAAAATATTAAGTAATGTAGTGGATGCTCAGGCTCTTCTAAATCAATACTGGATGCCTCCCTGGAGGGGCTGATTTAGTTACACACAAGTTCATGGGTTCAGCAGAGGAGCAGCTCAGTGAAGTGGAATGCCCTGTGTTATACAGATCAGAATTTCAAACTCCACTACATTTATACTTATTATTTTAGATTTGGCTAATGATGAGTGCTCAGTTATCTACATAGAAAGTGTATCCATCTAACAACAGCTGCTGCTTCAAAGACCAGCTTCCAGTTTAATTCAATCTCTCACAGGGTTAGATTTGATTTCAAGGGGATTTCATTTTCATTGCACATTAAACTTCCAGAAATTTGCAGACAGTTACTGTGCATTGATGGCATGCTGATAGCGCACACAAAGGGTTCCAAAGACTGTATCGGATTCAGGAGAAAAAAAATACTTAGTTTCTGTGAAAGAAACTAAACAACACTGGATATGGAAATTCCTTCTTCTTAATCATAGTTGGTCTCTAGCAGCAGTAAAGCAAAAAAAGGATACAGAGGAGGAAGAGGGAGTGAAAATAAGGCCTTGGAGCATCAGTCCTAAAGTAAGGAAACAACTCTCTCTGTGACTATTCAGCCTGTGCAGTGTCTGCAGAAAGTGCCAGCACCACATCACTGAAGACATAACAGGGACAAATAGCAGGGATGCTTGTCCTGCAGGAAGAGGAAAAAAGCAACCTTGGAAGGTCTTCCAGGTTACTGGCAAGCTGTGCCTCTCTGAAATGGATGGTTTAAAATACCACCTGAAATAGTGTTTTATCTAAATATTATTTAACCTAAATACCAAAAAGAGAGTATCAGCATCATTGCACTAAGTTGTCTGCTCTTGGTGCTGAAAACCCACCTGGTGTCCAGGCAAATGTGATTTTTGTCATCCCCCTACCCCACCAAAGTCCTTTGTCCCAGCCCAGGAGTCCCTGGATGCTGCACTCTAGAGCCAGGGGAGAATGGGGAAATGGAGATAATCTCCCTGCTGCCTGGAAGGGAGAGAAACTGCACATAACAGCACAAGGAAGCAGCACGAGAACAAGTGGGTCTCTATTGTGACCCTTGTTATTACAGCCACAGAAAAGTGCAATAAAAACATGTTAAGGATATCCAAATTGTAACCTATGAAATTACTGTGATGGATTACTGTCAAGGTGATGTACTCAACAGGGTACACTGTGCTTCAGCTAAAGGTAGAAACATCATTTTCATGCTCCAGTCCTTCCACCCACTTCTTCTATTATCACCAGGATTGATACCCCCTCAAGGAAAAAAAGGTTCCCATGTGCAACTAGTTATATATGCTTAATAACTCGCACATATTAAAGATAAAAAAGGATCAGAATTATAGGCTTAGCAAGGATTAGCAAACCATAAGCGTGTATTTCTGCAACTACTACACTTTTTATAGCCCTGTCACACTCTGAGATAGAGTTGTATCATTATATGAAGTTATATAACCATAAAGAGTTATATCACTGGAAGCATTACAGCATTGTCCCAGACAGACTTGATTATCAGAGTCTGGCTCTATAAAGTGGGGGATAAGGAAAAAAAAAAGCAACTTCAGGATCCTGGTGTGCCATTTCCTGATCCCATCTGGTAACAGCACACTGTTCTGAGTTGTAGGGGGCTCACTAACACAACTTTGCATCCTGATGCAACATCCCATCATTATTCACTAGAACTTCTACAGATGTGACAAGCCTGATATTCCACTCCACAGAGACTCCAGAGAACCAGTGAGAATCCTAGCTAAAAAAAAAAATTATAAGTTTACATAGAGACCACATTTTTTTCTTCACTGATGATAACAAAGGAAATAAAACCATTGCATGACTAGGTGAAACTCCACTATTAACCAAAAATGCTCATCTTTTTCTTTTTTTCTATACCTAAAATTTCTGTTCAATAGAATCTACAGCACTCCTGGCTTCACATGGTGTTAACATTTTAAGTGGTCCCATTCACCCTTCTAATAGTTAGGGCCCAGAAAAATGGCTTCATTTTTTCCCTAACAAATAAACAGAAGATTATTACCACTGTGTGTCTTTGGAGCAATTGAAAGTTGCTTTCATATGCTTGTAATGGCCTTCCAACTCTGTTGTGCATGGCCTTGAGCCAGGACACCTGGGAATCTGGCCCCCTGCCACCAAGGTGGGAAACCTGCTGCTTGCCACTGAATCCAGATCAGACAAATACAGTAATTTCACAACTATAAGGAGCACCTTAAAGCCTAAAACTTTGATCAAAACCCGGAAGTGTGCCTTATAATCTGGTGCACCTTATATATGGAAAAAGTTTGAGTATTGAAGGGATCTCAAAACAATTTCTGCTTCACATTGCTCAGCAACAAACATGATGCTTGCAATCAAATGACCGTGAGCAGGCGAGAGCTGCGAGCAGCCCAGCACTGGGGGCAGCTGCAGGGTGCGGGACAACAGTGGGCAGGAGTGCCAAGGCCTGCAGCATGGGGAGGGCACCTGGGGCTGCCTTTAAAGGCTCTGCCAATCCGTGAAAAATGTTTGCAAATTGAGCACTTGCCAGTAAACCCCGCGATCGCATGATTTTGTCACTAATTCATTACTTTGTTGCACGCGGATTCTTGCTGCAAAAAAATAAGTGCGCCTTATAATCTGGTGCACCTTATAGTTGTGAAATTACTGTACTCCTGTTAGCAAAGAGGAGCAGGAGAAGGAAAGGAGAGATCTGACAAACACAGCACAGCTCCTTAACCAGAAAATGAGGCACTGGGCCAGTGGCCACCAAGTGCAGCCATCTCCTCCTGCCCTCTCCACGATCTCTCACAGCTCTTCTTCTTCCACACTGCCCCCATCCACAGCTCATCAGCCACTGGCTCAGGAGCTGGGGCACTGTAAATCAAAACCAAACCAGTGGGGAGTGTTCTCTCTGTCCTTCAGACCTCCACAGCTGCCAGTGGCACCTGCACCCAGGAGGGAACACATCAAACAGGAGGCTGATCCTTCCTTCCATCATCATTTTTGCTGCTTCTGCTGGAGTTGCTAGGAGGTTTTGACTGTTTTGACTTGGAGACTTTTTAAAGCAATTTTCCATTTACGAGGAATGGCTTTACAGCACTTTTTGGTCCCTGTTACATTGCCATACATCATAGGTCTCCCACGCATCACCCAGCAATAATAGATTGGAGCACAAGTAACGAGAAAACAAGTCAGTCCAATCTTTAGTGTCTACTGCCTGTACCCTCTCAGAAAACAAGGGTTTTGATCTCTGTCACTGTATTTTATGAGAGGAAGGTGGCTTTTAAATATCCCTTTCTCCAGTCCTGCTTACAGTCCAGTAAGTTCCAACAGCTTTCTGGTCTGCAGCAAATTCACAGCCTCCTGGGTGAGCCCAGGAAAAATTTTCATTACTTTTACTCCCTCTGGCAAGCAAAGCTTCCTCCTCCTCCCTCCCTCCTCCTCCTCCTTTCAGCATTAAGAGAGCAAGTGGTGAGCACACAGGTAAGCAGAGACACACACCATCTGTTACAGCATCCCAGACCTCTCTGATTCCCTCCGCTCGCACGGGGCTTGTCCCTGTGAAGCCAGCTGCATTTTTTGCACTGAAAAAAACCACATTTTTAAACCCCCATCAGGAAAAAAAAGTCCCACCTCACCCTGGCAATGTGCTTTGTAGTGAGACAACAGTTTCATTTGTCTGTCCTGTTTTCACAAACCCAACAAGCTGCTCGACACTTTTGGGCAGATCTGCATCCTCAGCACCACTCACTCCCTGTCCCCCAAACCTGCTGTTCCCTAGCAAGGGCTCCACAAGATTCCAACTCTACTGCAGGCAGACCTGGCCAACCCAACCAGGTATTTCCAGCAGTGGGGATACCCAGACACTCTGCAGTGTGGATACAACCAGTGCCATGATTTAAATATCTCACGGGCGTGATATACTGAGGATTCACAACAAAGCAAAACACATTTGAACAGTGCAGACCATTTTGGTATGGAGAGATTATTGCATAATGGCATCAATATTTTATTCCTGCTGAATTTTTTATCTCAAATTTACTGCTCCCATAAGTAACACACAGTAAGTCATCTGCACCATAGTTACTTATGTATTATGTATTGCATGGTCCTAGCAGACTTTCTTAAGGAATTTCCTTCTCTTAGAAAGGAAAACAAAATTAGCTCTTTCAATGGCCAATCCCAGCACTCAACAGAAGTATTTTATTGAAACCGTTTTCCACAAGACTTTAAAAATTCTCCACTAAATTTTAACATACATGTTTACCAATCTCATAATTCAAAAAGAAAGTGTCCTGGCAGCTTCTAAGCGCATTGTAATGTTATCTGCAGGGACAATAAATTATGTATCTCTCATAGCACCATGTCTGACACAAAAAATCTATGATCCCAGTGCCATGGGATCCCAGAGACCCACACAGCTGAGACACATAGGGCAGTACAACAGTGCTGTTTTCCCACCCCAATAGTAAAGTGCTGCAAATATTTGAATGTTTTCCTTATATCAAGAATGCAAAAGACCAGCTTTAATTTATACAAAAGCAGAAGAAAAATCAGGTCAGTGGTTTGTAAGATGAGGTTTGTTGGAGGCACAGATCAATGCTTTTCAATGTTCTAATCAAAGCACCCTAAACAGATCCTTAAGGCTCCAATTCTCTGTTTTAAAGGCACTTGGGAAATGTAGCTGCACTGCCTCTGCAATGTTCTATGTAAGTTTGGGGGATTTTAGAGTATGAGTTTGACAGAATTAAGGGCTGTTTAGACGTAGAGCCAAACCTGTTTGGCTGCTGAGGGCAATATTTTGTGATGTCCATCATTAATCCCTGGCATTTTAAATAATGGTGGCCCTCAGTGCAGAGCAGCAGCACACAACTCATGCATTTCACTGCCTTTGCTCTTTCCCATGGGAACACACATTCCTGTTCTGGATGCCCCATGGGCTCTGCTCCTCCTCAGCCACAAGATGGGGAAGACTTCAGCCCCTGGAGCACATCCCTGCCTCCCCAGGGAAGGCAGCAGAGCTTGAATCTCCCAGGATGAGAATCCAAAGGAGGCAACATTTATCATTTCTGCATTTGAGAGCTACCTTCAGTATGTTTTCTCTGTCCTGCTGCAACACTTCTCAGTGCAACTCAGTGCTGTGGGAAGTGGGGCAGAGCTGGGGAAAAAAGGGGGGATTTGGGAGCTGGTTCCATGTGAGATACATCTTGGTTGCACCAGAGGGCATCAAATAGGAAACCTTACAAGAGGATTCTTGCAAAGACTGGCTTCTCCCTGATGAGCTCACACTATGTATTACATACACCGCAGCAAGGAGCCAGTCCCATGCCTTCAGATACCTATAAAGTCCTTTCAATTAACTGGCATTTACCCTAAAAAACTCAGATTATTTCCAGGCAGAAGAATTCCACATTACAGAGCTGAAAGTGAAATAAAGAACATTTGCAGGTTGCTAGCTAAATTGTAGAGGCAATAAAGTTTATGATGGCTGAGAAGGTATACCTATATAAGGATCTTATAATTTTATAGATAATACTATCTAGACAAAAAGAAAAAGTCATATTTAGTGTTAGCTCAGAGGGGAGCCTTTCATTTTACGTCTGTCTTTATAAACTGACTTTTCAGTTATCCAAACACTTGTAATAAGTGCTATCTAGATATTAAGAAATTACTTCAAATGCTTTTCGCATTCAAATGACAGCAGCTTCATCCTAGAGAAGATGGCTTAGAGCACACCAGGTCCAAGATATCAGAGATATCAAACCTCCTTTAAGCATGAAGGGAAAAACACAGTAAAGAATTACAGTAATTTCATGCCTATAAGATGCACCAGAGCATAAGGTGCACTTCTGGGTTGTCGGCAATTTTCCGCACTTTGTCCACATATAAGGCGCACTGGCGTATAACACACACAATTTTTTTTGCAGTGAGGATCAGCACACAACAAATTAATGAATTAGTAACGGAATCGCGCCATCGCGGGGCTGCCGTGGGCTCCCCTCGGCTCGGGTCTGGGCGGGCTCAGCTCAGCTCAGGGCTGGGCAAGCTCGCACTTCCAGGTTGGCAAATTTCTAAACTTTGTCCATATATAAGGCGCACTGGCCTATAAGGCGCACCTCCGGCTTTCAATCAAAATTTCAGTCAAAATGGTGTGCCTTATATGTGTGAAATTACTGTAATCACCAGGCAGCAACCTCCAAGAGAGGTGGATAATGTCCTCCTTTCTGCAAGCATTCAGTTTCACCCAGAGCAATACACATGTATACCTGACACAAGACACGTGTTTTGTAACTAAAGCAGAGGGTGATGCTGCCAGATCCTCTGCACCTTTCCCCACCAATTTCTCCTGCAAGGCTGCAGGCCTGGCCATGAGCTTTTCAGTGACAAGAGTATTCCAACAAAATCCTGCCCTGCAGCTGATAAGTAACAAGCACAGTGCCCACTGCCATGTACTCATCGCTCCTGAGCAGCAATAAATGACTCAAGCAGGCTGTTTCTTTCACATTTCACCAAGAGGGAGAATGGGAAGAAATATCAGCATCTCATCACAAGGAGCTGGAATTATTTTTTTCCTGAAAAGATGACACCTGTCCTGTAAGAGAAAGATCTCCTGAAATAGCACAACATTCAAACAATTCAAAACTGTAATTTTTAGAAAGTGCCACCTGTAGTGATGAAGAAGTGAATTACAAAGGAAAAGGAAGGCTTGTGACTCTAGAAAAACATTGGTATGGAATTTGGAATTTCCACTCACGGTGATTTATCCTTTTTTTTTAAATCATTTAGGAGAGTGGCACTGAAACTCTGACAGGTCACAAAACATTTCGAGACACAGATCACAGACATGACACGTTCCTGTGACAGATCTGAGCTCAAGCATTTACTTCCATCCTTCACAAAAAATAATAAAGTATTTCATGTTTACCTTTTGTTGAATCATCTTCGATCGGTTGTTTGAATAAAGTGATATCCTTAAAAGTGCACAAGAACAAAACCACCTTTTCGTGCTCATTTCTTATAGGTGCAATTTGCATGTAGAACCAAACTGGGGTTCCTGGAGCAGAGAAAAAAGTGACATTGGAACGTGGTGTAGCACAAACTACCCCCAATCCATAACATTTTCACATTATTAAAGCACACATGTAGTTTAGGTGTGTATCCCAATATTTCTGCATCTTCCAGAGTTTTTAAATTTTACTTCCTCCAAGGAAAACAATATATTATCATTTTTACAGCTTCATTAATTTAACTAGATGATAAACAGAGACTGGAGGCAATATAAAAATTCATTCTGAAATAAAATACATTGTTCTTCCCCTCTTGCTCTCATTTTTTCCTAGCATGTCACACAAACTTAGGTCTGAAAGGTAGAAAGGCGTGAAAAAACCATGTGGATGGCATCTTTGATTCCCTCTTTACATAACATGGAGCTATCAAATCCAAAAATGATGGACTGTATGTGAAGTGCTCCAAATTTTATATGATTACGTTATTTAAGAGGACCTGAGTTGGACTCTCAATGTCCTATCAGGACAAATCAGATTTGATTTCTTTTTCTGTGTTTCAGGTCACACCTCCACCTCCTCACTGCCCTCCTCAGTGCAGCACTCTCCCAGCACAGTGATCTCTACTTAACTTCTGGAATGAAACCAAGTGTTTTTCAAATCCAACCACCCATCAAAAAACAGCCAAAACCAGCCCTTGGTTTTGGAGTGGTCAGCTTAGCTTTTGGTAAATCCCCTCTGTTTGCAGAGGGTTCCTGCAGGTGCTCAGGAGCTGAAGTCTTCCAAGCTGGCACACACCTGGCAGTGCCCTACACAAATGCAGGTGTGCTCCCCAAGGGGTGAAATCCTAGAACACTGGAGCAATTTTCTTAGAAACACCCTGCTCCCCTGCAGGGCTGAGGATGTCAGATGTTCAGCCAGCAAAGCTCCGTGTCCCTCCCTCCTAAACGAGCACCTACACGCGCTGCACCATAAATGCCTTCACAGCCAGCTAATTACCTCTGGGATTTGATGTGCTTTCAGCCATGACAGCATGGCTTTTCTCCTGAGCTGCCTGAGAGCCTCTTGCCCACTGTTATCCCACACAGACACTGCAGGCCCCCCAAATCTCCTCTGATGCACCAGGTCTGGGAGCTGTGCCAGGAACTGCAGCACAGATCCCAGAGGGCAGAGAAAACCACTTGGGCTAGGACTACTGTGGGGAGGGTTAAAACCCACAAGGGTTTATTGAAATTCATCTGGGATTAAACCAGTAACTCGCTACCAGTAAACTGGAGAAGTGGGAGAGATGTGGGACTGCTTTTTGTGGTAATTCCAAAGCCATTATGCTGATTATCTTAATTCCCAGTTGCTAACCCAAGACAAAAGACTTTTTATAACTACCAAAACAGAGTGCTGCAGCTTTCTGGAGAAGTAACTTGCACTTATACCTGGGAATCCATTGGTATCCTTTGAGATGAAAGCAAGCAGGCAAAACACCCTGTACAAGGGTGCTGACAAAAAGCAAAGACAGAGGCAAGGTGGCTGCTGCTGTAGAAGCAGCAAAATGAGGGAAAGCTGGTAAAGAGGTTTCCTGAGTATTACCACATAGATACGCACACAGAGAGGCATGCATAAACATATAGACATATATATGTATATGCAAGCATGCCTAATGTGAACAGTTTTGTGGGCAGAGGTAAGGACTGTAAAATAAGGGAATGCAGCAAAGCAGAAGAAAGTTGTAGCAAGCTTTCAAGTCCTGAAGCTGGAGCCTGCAAGCTGGCTTAGAACACCAAGGGGAGTGTGAAGGCAGCAGTCAAACAGATACTGCCAGAGAGCATCAGCCCTTAAAGATCATCTCTAACACAGCAGAGAAGGATGGGAAAACAACCTCAAAACCTCAACATCTCTCTCTGCCAGAAGCAAAATGGGTAAAGGAAAAAAAACCCAAAAAGACACGCACTGTGACACATTATCAAAAATATCCAGCACACCTGGACCTACAGTTTGAAAATGTGGGTAGGAGGGTGCTCTGAAGGCACTGCAAGCCTCATGTAGGTGATAAACACAAGCCCTTCCACAGAGTAACCACCTACACTCTGCAGGAGTGCATTCATACCAATAGAAAACTAATCTTTATTGCCTTCTCTGCTCCAGTTTTCAGCCTGGAGGAGAAGCAGGCAGTGTCTTGAAGGACCATCTTCCACAAGGCTCCGATAATGATGAACATCAGCTGCTGAGCTGGAGCCAAAGGTGAGCCTGTTAGCACTAGTGAGAGGTTGAGGTTCTGGGTTTCGGGTGATGGAGAAGAAAGCTGACAGCAGATGTTACAGATGGGAAGTGACTCAAGCCCAGAGAGGAATATTGAGTAATTTTCCATAAAGTCCTTCTCTAATTCTGCATAATTTATGGAAAGTGTAGGCTTGGAGATCTGGGCAAAGGTGAAGATTTTATTAAGGCAAATGCAGCTCAATAAATCTCTGCAGCATCATCAAGCTCCAGCAGACACAACCCAAAGCAAAAAGTATCTGCCTTGTTACAGGAAAGTCACTAGGAGAAGACTTTTCTCTTTTTATACATAAATAAAATAGAAAGGAATTTAATTAAGGCTCCTTCTAGAGCAAGAGCTGCTCCAGCATTTACTAAGGAAAGTCAGGGTTGGGGAAAGCACAGAGGCTCTGGGATCCACTTTGGGAACCACATGGACACAGGACATGGCAGTGCTTGGCACCACCAGCAAGGATATCCAACATGAGACTGTCCCAGGAAATTCCCCTGCTGTCAGGGGGCATGCAGGTGACCTGCACAGGAAAGGGAAGAGAAGCAGAAAACTGTGGAACAGACATATCTGTATGCTTGGGAACCAAAAAAAAGGTCATTTGGAGGGCACCCCAAATGTGTCTGTGGGCACCTGCAGGAACAGCTGGACTTCAGAACTGCTCTGCCTTCTCTCTTTAATTAACACTTTGGCTAAAATGCCTTGATGCAGGCAGAACTGGAGAACTCTGCAGGCATTTCCTGCTATTTTAGTGCCCACACAGGAAGATTGAATCTATAAAGGGAAAACAGAGAAAAAGCATAAGGAGAGGTGTCCAGGATGCTCCCTTCAATGTCATGGAAGGCTTAGGTGAGTTTGCAGGGAAATGGGGCACTCAGGCACAGGCAGCTCTTTCCTGAGGCACAACATTCCCTCCCCTCAGCCCCAGCAAGCAAGGAAGAGCTCTGGTAATCCCAAGATTACTGAGAGCCAAACTGAAGAGAACATCTCCACCAGGATTGGTCTTGCACTGCTCTTGGCCACTAACCCAGCCAACTGGACTAATTCTGTGCAGAGTAGAGCAACCAGCTTTTCTGGAGCACTTTAACCAGAGTTTTGGCTTTCTGTCTTGGGAAGAATGGTCTG
>VRYO01002775.1:1587338-1605613 GCA_009812075.1 Sialia sialis
TCCCAACCCTCCTGGTTTTGCACCTATACATTGTTAGGTTTGTGGTTGTTCTTTTGGGGTTTTGGGGTTTTTTTATCTCCCCGGTGGTTGGGTTTGAGGGAAAACACTCGTTTGGCACACTGGAAGGCGGCCGCGCTTCGCCCGCCAAAGAGAAATGCAAAGTGCAACGTAACGTGTTAAATGCCACTAGCCCTGCCTGAAGCCACCAAGACATTTCTTGGAGGATTTCCCCCTCTCTCCGTACGAGGCAGCAGGAGGTGGATTTGGAGTGGAAACCTGTTTTCTCCAGTATTCAGGGAGCAGGCTCCGCTGCGCCGGAGCCCCAGAGGAGCAGGTGAGTCAGTGCCGTGAGATGCCACACCCCAGTTTCTGTGGAAGCTTTCCCCATTCCTGCCGTCCTCCCTCCAGCCGTTTCTTGACTAGGATAGTATTTTTTAAAGCTATGGATAGTAAAATCCTGGAAGGAATTTCTCCACCTACTGCTTCTGCCAATTTTGCACGCTGCTGCAGACGGGAAAGGATCGTAGAAGGAACTAAGAATGGAAAATTAGTGTTTGTCCAGAGCAGGAGCATTCTCTGCAGAGCACATCCCAGTGTGCCACAAACTTCTGCCCCGGTTGGCACAAGCAGCAATGCTTCTCCCAGGGGACATCATTCCACTGTGGAAAAATCAATTTATTTATTTTTTCATCCTGTTTGAAGCACCTGCTTCTTCCTGTGCTGGACTCTTGGTCCAGCAAGTCACTCTGAGGTCACCCGCACTCCACAGATTAAAGTTTAAAATCTCTACCACACCAGGAGCTGCTGCTGGAACAGCTCTTTCCTTGGAGCCAGTACTGCTATTCCTGGAAAATGTCTGGTTTTCCTTTCATTTAAACAAATGCAAATCAGGAGCAGCTCTATTACAGTCAGCTTGGGAATGCTGACAGAAAACAAGTTTGAGGTGTGAACCACACCCGATTTGTCAAACATTCATTGTTTTTCCCCCAGGTCTGGCATCTTCAGGGCTTTCCTTGGAGTGGTGTGGTTTAAAAGATGTTCCTGCTGAGCGCTGTCCCGAGGTACAGGGAATTTCGCTGCCGGTGATTGAAGTGTGGAGGGCAACACCTTGGTTTCAAGTGAACTGTAGCTCACCTAAAGCACCTGTGCACAGGCAAATACTGTGTGACTGATCTGTGTGGCCAGTGCTGCCAGGACCTCTGCTCCCCAGTTCCCTCCCTCCCCATCAATCTGAATTTTTGTACTCATTTCCCAACCTCATTTGGAAACCTAGGCTTGCTCCTTGCCCTCCCACTCCCCCTTTTCATCAAACCCCTTCTTGCTCACCCTTTCCACTAAACTTTTCTGTTCTGATGTGGCAGCCATGCCCAAGAGCCACTCCATCCTCCCTGCTCCATTCTCCTCAACTTCAGATCCCTCGTTTCACTTCTTTTGCTTTATTTCCAGTGGCACTAATTAAACAATAGGTTGTGGAGAGGGACAAGCTCCAAAACCATATCTTTAAATGTCACAGACATCAGATACAAATGGCAAGATGTGATGGGATGTTTCTATACCAAGGCTGCAAAAAACTCCAGAGGACACTTCTTTCTTTTCCTGGAATGCTGGATGAGGCTAAAGATAACCTTGAAAAGAGGAGTCTGACAAAGAAAGCAAACTGGAAACTGCAAAGAGACTCTTGTCTTCTTTTGGGAATCTTCGAACTGTGCTTGGAAACAGCATCGAGCCACTACGCAGGAAACTGTCAGAAAGGTTTGAGGTCAGTGTAAGTAGGAAAAAGACAACTAGGCAGCTTCTTTCCACATCAAAAATAGCCCAGTCTCAACCAGCTGTTATTAAGTGTGACAGAAAACCCACCGTGATTCAAAATGCTTTTTTTTCTTTTTTTTTCCAGAAAAGGTAAATCAAAACAGTTTCAATTTTAATGAATGTATTGATTGTTAAAACATTAAGAAGAAGAAAAAGTCTAAGCTAAATGTAACATTACTGATGGATGATCAGAGCATTCCTAGTTCTTCTTTCTTCCTGGATGGCAAACTTTATTTCTTTAAGGGAAGAAACTAGTTTTCCTTTCCTAAAAGGAAAAAGGCAAAAAGGGAATGATCACATCGCTGTACCGGGGTAAAAGTAATCACGATTCCTTCTGCTTCTGCTTCACCATTTCTTCATTTCTTTTCTTCTGAAATCTGAAGCACCTGCTCAGGTGATTCACCTCTTTTCTGGTATTTCTACAAAAGGCACAGTACCCCAAATCCACCCAGCAGTGGGCAAGTGGAGACAGCACACACTATGAAGTTCAGCTGCGTGTGGTGAAGAGCTGACCCTTGGAATCTAAACCTACAGGAGAGGGTTATTTTACTTCAGGGACTATTAAACATTTCAGAACTGGTTCTTATTCACAGCACAGAGCTTTAAATGTGTCTTCTGTGAATTTATGAATTGAAGAATCATCGCTCCCAAGGGCTCCTAGAGAGGAGGGAGACACAGAGCAGCATAAACAGGTCAGGCACTGATCCAATCCAATCCCTGAGTCATTGGAACTTCCGAGCTGCTGAACAGATGCACATTTCCTTTGCTCTCAGGGCTGTGTGCAACAAGGTGAGTCAGGTTCCCTGGGACCACCCTGGGGAGCAACTGAGACTCACCCGCATAGCTCTAGAAAAATTGCGAGCAGAACTGAGTCATGGAATACCCTTGGCAAGGCTCAGAGATGTTTTCTACCCCAGGTGCACACAGAAGACTTCCCATTCTAAAAACCAGCATCAAGATGACCGTGGGTTTTTGTTATGAACAATGTGATTTGTACATATGAACTCCAGATTAGCAATATTTGACTCCCAATGACGTACAGGTATTATGTAACAACAGCTCAAGTGGGAAAGAGATGCCAGAGAATTTGAAGGATGTTAAATGGTGGAAAAGAAGGTAGAGTTTTCTCCTTAAAGGCCAAAGAATCTGCAAAAATGTGACAAAAGAGACAAAAGAGATGTGACAGAATGTGACAGAAGAGACTTTTCAGCTAAGAGGCATGAGACCCTTAATAAATCTTTCTCATTAATCAAGTACATCTGTTGTCAGATATTGGAGTGGGACAACAGGGAAGATCATACTGCAACTTTTTCTCCTCAGCAGGGAGGACTATAAGGTTAGGGGTTTTTTTACTGGGTCCAAAAACACTACCCAAGAACTGGGTGGGGGTTGTCAGAAATCTGCAGGAAGCAAAGCTGCATCTCTGACCCCACCATCCTGCTCACCATGAAGGTGGCATCTGAGTCTGAAAGTTGCTGAGGGGATGGCATCAGATCTGCATTTATGCATTGCCTTCAGACAGTAGCCTTCAGAAAGAAGGAAATATCACTGCCCGTAGCAGCACCTGATAATTCCAGAAAAAATACTTAGGTGACAAAAAATAGAGACGGGGAGGGAATAAACTGCTGGTTTTTTCCTAAAAATAAAAAATTACAGTTTTTTTCCTTCCCTGCTTTGGGGGAGTTTTGCTTCTTACCCCATTACAAATTTGAAGAAGTACTTTGGCAGACAGGAAATCAATAAAAACTCGACAAAAGTCACTGCTTTTGGTATAAAATTGATGGAAAGTATTGATGAAACCTCAGACCTAAAGTACTCACTGGATTCTAATTTGGCACCGATGAGAATTCTTTATTCTCTGTTGTGTTGGGCAAGTTAAGTCTGGACAAGTAGACCTGGAAGTTATGAATCTCCTCAGTCCCTTTGGCAGTACAAAGTGGAGAAATGCAGAACTTATGGGAGGCAGCAGCATTCAGCTGAGTCAAGCACACAGGAATTAGGAAGAATTAAGGCTCCCTGTGCATCCTGCACCTGGGGTGCACTGAGGATGGCTCAGTGCAGGGATAATGGCTAAGCCTTTCCCTTTTACACGTCTCATTCCACATGGCCCCGTGCCACATTCCTGGGACCCCAGCCAACCTCTGCTCAAGTATGGCATGATTAATTTTTTTCTGCGTGGTGCTCACCACTAATCTGCCGGTGCTTTGTAGGCACCACTGAATATCTTCTGCATTTTACCTTGTCATACTGGGATCAGACAGGAAACTGGGGCACAGGGAGATTAAGGTCAAAATGGTCAGGGAAATCACAGTGCCCAACTTGAGACATGCAGGATCCTGTAGCAGAGGAGTTCAGCAGAAGTTTATGCATTCAGTGTCTGGAGGCTTTGGTTGCAGCTGTGAGAGCAAAGCACTTCTCCAGATCACAACCTCTGCATTCCCAATGAGCTTGTGAAAAGTACAGAAGGAATGGGCAGTGGGAGAGCCTAGCTTTGAATGACTTGCCCAGCTTCATGGAAGATCCCTGTTTAACAGGAGATTTTACAATAACAGCTCTTGTTTGCTTTTAACATGACACTTTTTATTGCTCTTGCCTTATTATTTCATAGCTTTCATTTTCTCTAGTGGGCACACCAAAGATATTGCAGGCCAAAGCTGCACACAAGTCAGAAGAAGGCAGTGGGTGAGGTTTATACACACACATATATGAAATATTGTAGGGAATGTAGCTGAAGACTGTTTCAATGCACAGACATAAGGGCAGAAGCAACCCAGGCATTGTATGGGCATTGCCTCCCTTCAGAGTGGCTAAAAACCCAATTTTTCTTTTCCACGGTCTTTTCTTAAGCCATAACCAGACACTTGGGAAAAGAGCCTTTAAAACATAATCATTTTATTAATGTTGTTTTTCATATTCCTTCACCTGCAAGGTCTGTGTTTCAGTTGTGTGTCCAGCTGTGCAGTCACAGGGAGCCATTAAATCTTCTGAAATGACCTAAAATAACACCTTGAACAGCATCAAAACTTTCCAAGTCCATTATCACAGCATCAGGCAGGTGCTGCAAGGTCCAAACTAAAACTCATGTGTACCTTCTCCCTGGAAGAAGGAAAATCCTTCATTTCCAAGGGTACAGAGCTCATAATTCTAACCCTGGAAGGAAATCCTACACATGCTGCAGCATGTTCATGGGTAGGGAAGCATACAGTGGTAAGGGTTAAAGCTTTCATGTTTTCAAGACCTTTCAGGAGAAAAGAGGTAGAAATCTCAACCTCCTGCTTGGAAAGAAGAGTCCTCTGATTTAATGTGAAACCCCAGTATGACCAGTACCACAGGATGGCAGCTTGCAGATGCCCAGGAAGCAAAAAATGACAGAGTCAGGTGTGAAAAGTAAATGGTTGGTGCTCAGTGGTCAAAAGGGTAGTGTGGAAGAAAGGGAGAAAATGTCCTTCCATCATAAGGACAGCAATTATCAGCACCCAGGTTAATCACTGAGGCCTCCAATGAGTCCATGGCAACTTCCTCTCCCAGGGTTTCATCCTGAGAAATAAACTGATAGCAACCAATAATTTATTGGCAGGCTTTACAGAGATAAATCACTGTATTAATTACAGAGGACCAAGTAAAATGGACTCATGCTCTTTTCTTCTTGCTGTTGTTTTGGGTTTTTTGAGGGTTTTTTTGGTTTGGTTGGTTGGGGGTTTTTTGCGGAGTTTTTTTTGTTGTTTTTATTCTTATTTTTTGAAGGGTTTTTTGCTTGGTTTGGTTTTTTGGTTTGTTTTTTTGGTGGGGGGTTGGGTTTTTGGGATTTTTTTTTTTTGCTTTTTTTGTTGTTTTGTGGGGTTTTGTTGTTGTTTTTGGGGTTTTGGTGGGTTTTTGTTTGTTGGGGAGGGTGGTTGTTTTTGTTTTTTTGGTTTTTTTGTTTTATGGAGTTTTTTTAAGGGGAAAATATTTTTACCCTGAAAAGGTAACACCTGAAATAACAATCATAGGAAGAGAGGATGACAGTGCTTCAACATCGTACTCTTCAGTTCTTTTTTGCCAATAGCTGAATCATCACAGAAAAGATTCAGAACTGGAAACGATCCACTGGTTTATCTTAGAAGAAGCATTTTGCATTTAAAGTAGTGTCCATCTAAGAACACATCAGAGAAGCACATTCTTCTTCTCTTGGCCTTTTTGTCTGATCCTGGATTTTTACCGAAAATCATCCTTGCAGGCATGCTCTGAAGAAATCTGTGAGAGGCAAGGACTGCACAGGCTCACAGATCCTTCCTGGCTACAGTCTGCAATAGATTTAAAAAACCTTCCTCTTAACTCAAGGGTTCCATATTTTGGGGAATCTTTGGACTACAGTAGTTTCACGATTATAAGCCGCACCTTTTTCACTGAAGAATGCAGCCTACTCCAGTGGTGCGGCTTATATTCAGGTGCGGCTTATCTATGGACAAATCCCGTGGTCTTCCTGGCTACCTGGAAGTGCGGCTCATATTCAGGTGCGGCTTATAATCGTGAAATTACTGTACTTGAAACAACAGTAAATCCTTGGCACCATAGGGGCAGGAAACTCAGGAATAAATGCCATCCTAGCAGCAGAAAGGGATATTTTTTCAGGCAGGAGTAGATAATAGTCTGGATTAAGTCTGACAGAAGCCCTTAGCAGCATGACATCCCCCCTGCACTCCAAAGGTCACAATGCCACCATAGGGGAAATGGGGAGTGAAAGCAAGAGCAGCAAAACATGTGGAGCCATGGCCACACATGGGAGAGAAGAGGAGAGCCAGCACCCTGCTGGAAAATTGAGCCATTTTCTGCATCAGAGCTGCTCCTCAGGCTTCCTGCAGACTCCAAGGCAGGAATTGCTTCATAGGCTGTGGTCTGACTGGGTTTCCAGGCTTTCTGGGGGATTCCAAAGTGAAGACATTTTCTTTGCTAAAGAAGGGCAAGCTGAGAGTCCCTGGTCCTATGACTCAAGGATCTGCGGCTTTAGTTCTGATCATAGATCTTTTTTAATTTATTTTTTTGGATGATGAATATTTTTGTCCTTCCACAGGTGCTAGCACACACATGTGGGAAGCAGACAGGAAAATGCACTGCCAGGAAGGGGGACAGAGCAGTCAGTTATCACAGGTGCCCGTGGCAGAGTGAGACACTCCATTTTTCTCCCCAGAGGTGATCCAGGTTTTTCCCACCTCTGACACCTCTCTAGACCCTTCTCCATGTGAGAATTGTGCCAATTTTGGAGCCTCTTCTGAAATCAGCAGGAGCTACAGAAAAAAAATCCTTCCCCAGAACTAATATTTCACATTTTATATCACAGGGATACCCCTGAGAGCCTGGGGACTGTGCCTTAAGTACACTAGAAAATCTCAATACTTTCTGGCAACTGAAGGGTGGACGTAAGGGGGTGACATTAAATTGTCCTGGAATTTATGGACCTAAAAACCCAAGCGCCAGAAAAAGGTGTTAAACACAACATTTGCTTCTAATGCAATCTGAGTTAAATGTTTCATATGTTTGGGGGAATATTTTATAATAACAGTGATGTAGTTAAGATTGTTGGGGATGTTTTCCAATTTTAAACTTATTTATATACACTTATTTATAAAAATTATCTTTGAGAAGGAAATTAATTGCATCAGAGCTTACCTCAGCTGCAATTTTGTATTTTTTTAAGAAATTGTCATTAGAGCTCAGCATGGGGCTAATTTTGAGTTTAAACATACTTGTAAGAACTTGTGTTGCTGGAAAGCCAGAAAGTTTAGCTGTCTAAGTTTAGGATGAGTAGTGGCTGGCTGGCTGCTTTTTCTTTTTTTAGATTAATTCTGTGTGAGTTTTCATATTGATTTCCACAGGAGCAGAAAGAAGTCCTTAAATTGGTATGTTTATAATAGTGACCCTTCAGAGAAGTTAAAAAAGACTTAGCATGGAATTGCCTCTTTTTAGTGCGGTTAATCTCAACCTATCACCTCACTGGCAATGTTTTCTCATATTAAGTTTTATTAGGATTTGCTGCTGGCTCTGCAGAAAAACACAAGGTGGAGGCAGAATCTGCTGACACACAGACCTTTCAGAACAAGTCACACAGCTGCTACTCCAGCACTTCTTTGGAAAGCAGCAACATCTTCTGTGACTAATTGATTAGCATGGAAAAGGTGTCCCTAATTTGCTGTTCTCTTGGATACACAGAGTAACACCACTCTTCACTAACAAAAACTGCCCTGGCAGATGAGATCCTGTTCAAAATGCTGCTCAGAGTTAAGTATTGCAGGGCACTAAATTCTGCTCTGTGAGAAAGAAGGATGTGCCAGGGCATTGACCAAGCAACTTTAAAAAAAAAAAAAAAAAGAAAGAAAAAAAAGGTCTTTCTGGGTGATCTGCTTCCTTCCCTTGTGTTTACAAACATGCCAGGTAAGCAGTGTAAGATAAAACACAATTTTCTGTCTGTAGTGGGTGACCAGCCTTAAGCCTACAGACCTTGTACTGCCTGCAACACTTTTGGATTGTGGAAAAAGTCTTAGGATGAGGTGTCCCTCAGAGTGATCCACTGATTAATTGGATCCAAACCTCCCTCCAAAAAACTTCTTGCTGGATAAAAATGAACCAAGCTCATCTTGCCTTTTATTAAATTTATTTATGACAGGGTTTAAAGAGGGCTCAGGGGAAAGGAGTTACTGTGTGCCATTGAATTTCTCTTCTCTGACAGTGGGGGAAACAAGAGTTGCTGAGAGTATCCCAGGCAAAATCTCTGCAACTGCTGGAGGTTGAGCATTTCTTTATTTCAAAATCCTAACTTTTTCTTTACTTTGGAAGATGTTATTAGGTGGTATAAAACCCATTTTAACATAAGGCAGGTAATTAAATTAACTTATTGAAACATAGAGCATCTGTACTTTTGGGACAGTAATTTGTTCTGACATTGCTTTATGAAAGCAGCTCATAGCAGTATTGCCTATTTGACATCTGATTCTTAAATCTATTTCCATGTTTCCAAATGCAGCTCAAGTTAACAACAGATTGTAGAAATCACTTCACCTAAAACAGTTTTCCAGATGCTGAGGTTTAACAGGAGTGCAGAGCAGGATGCAGCTCCCCACTGCACGTGTGAAGAGAAAAAGGTTGTAGTCACCACTGTGAATACAAAATATAAATACAAAAGGAATGTGTATATGAGTAGAATGTTCAGGGGTGTGAGTGGTTGTAGCCATAATAATTACCTCTGTAATAAATAATACTTTCATTTCCAAAGACCACAATTTGTGCTTGCACTGTAGCTCCTCACTGAAGTCCTTTGCATTCAGTAATAATAATTCAGTAGTAGTAATTCAGGGCAAGGATTTCTCCAAACTTAAGGGCAGCAGTTGACTGTGCACTGCTGAATCTCATTTCCATCAGAAAGATGTAATTGCAGCTTCATGTTCATTTCTGGTTAGAAAACTGGGAATTACCAATACAAACAAATTTCTACCAGAAACACTTGTATTTTTCAAGGGATTTTTGAGATGCAAATCATGCAAAAATCATCTGATTGTTAATTACATCTATCTCGCTTATCTTTGTCTCAGAATAGATACAGGCTAGACCTAAAGGAAAGCAGACTTTTACAGTTACTAAATCTTCTGGAAATAAAACAAAAAAATAACAGAATTCTGCATCTTTTATAGGGCACAAGATTCACATCCTGCTGTTTTCAATCAAACTACTCGGAGATTTTTCTCTGCTAGGAATAGAAATACACATTTAATAAGCATAAACCTAATGCCCCCTGTTGGTTTTATACAGCTTAAACCCTCACCTGTGCACACAGGGACTCCTCATCTACTGCTGACTAAAGCATCCTACAAAACATTTAAGGTTTTACATGGGCACAGAGATTATGCTCCAGATTCACCTGAATTAATTTCTCTCCTCCCTCACAGACACATTCTGATATATAAGATTTTCTGTACCTACAAAGCCAGCCCATCCCATCAGAGTGCTCTGCAGTATCCCATCCTCAATCACTGCACATTGAAATTGCAGAATAATGGGACCGTAGAATCATTAGGGTCAAAAAATACCTCTAAGATCCCTGAGCCCAACTGTTTACCCAGCACTGCCAAGCCCACCACAAAACCACATCCCCAAGTGCCAAATTTACACATCTTCCAGGGATGGTGACTCCAGCACTGCCCTGGGCAGCCTGTGCCAGTGCTTGACACCCCTTCAGCAGCAAAACTATTCCTAATATCCATTCTAAACTTCCCCTGGCACAGCTTGAGGCCATTCCCATTTGTCCTATCACTTGTTAGCTGGAAGAAGAGACCAGCTCCCACCTGGCTACAGCCTCCCTTCAGGGAGTTGTAGAGAACAGCAAGGCTCCCCCCAGTCCCTGACTGAACAACGAGCAGTCACACAGCCTGGGGCTGCTGTGTTACCTGCTAGAAAAAGGCAAAATGCTAATTGTGGGTCAGGTGTTTAAAGCCAAAATGACTTGGGATTTTTAGCTTTTCCACAACACATTTCACTGGTTTCTGACAAGACCTCCAAACTGAAAACTATCAGCGTTTCCAGCTGGATGTGTATTCTGCAATTTGGAATTGCCCTTTCTTGAAAAAAAGAACAATTAAACAAAAATACACAAAATTAGGTGAAGGAGTTCTTTACCAAAATTCCTTTGGCCAACAGCACTTTTTCTGTTGAAAAGTTCACCTGGCTCTGCACAGCAGAAGATGCTGAAAGACTCCTGCTACTTATGGGCAACATCTTCAGAGGCAGGAATCACTCCTGTGGGTGACAGGAGGTATTTGTACCCCTCTGTACCTCTGCCAGCCACAGCTGAACGCTCCCTGTCCCTCCTACCTGGCAGACACATCCCCAGAGGAGATGCTGGACCAGTCCTCCAGAGCTGGCTGAGCATCTTGTCTCTCAGAAAAACACTACTCAGTATGGAACCACAGAACCATTTCAGCTGGAAAAGACCTTTAAGGTTATGGAAGCAGCAAATAGCTCAGACCTATGCAGCAGAGCAAAATGCAAAGATCATCCTCCTGTCCTCACCTGGAAATAACATCAGAATTGGAGTCACACAGCAGGAATTGCCATCCTCTCACATTTTACTGCAAATGCCACCGTTAAGGTTGTTACATTTGTGAGGATTCCTGTGCCATCTCCTCTTGTTGGAGCCTGTGATGCAACAGACTCCAGAGTTGCTCAGAGAAAGGAAGGGCAGGGCTGGTGTCTGCAATAGCAGCCTGGACACAGCTGGTGTCCACCACACAGCTGGAGAATCTGCTCAGAGCTGAGTCAGTGCTACAGAATCACAGAATGGCTTGGGTTCAAAGGGACCTTAAAGATTATCTATCCCCCATCCCCAGCCATGGGCAGGGACACCTTCCACCAGAACAAGTCCTGTCCAACCTGGCCTTGAACATTTCCAGGGATGGGGCATCCATGGGCAACATTTGCCAGGGCTTCACTACCCTCACAATCCAGAAATTCTTCCTAATATCTAATCTAATCTAGCCCTCAGTTTGAAAACTTTGCCTCTTAAATCCTACTTCATTCCCTTACCTTAGCTCCTGGAGTAGCTGCCTCTCCTTGTAGAATCCTTGTAATTTTTGTCTTCACATTAAAAGCATGCCAGTGATATCAGGGTCAGGAGCAAGAGGGAGAAACCGAACTCTCTCTGGA
The DNA here is from genome assembly GCA_009812075.1 of Sialia sialis. Classification (NCBI taxonomy): domain Eukaryota; kingdom Metazoa; phylum Chordata; class Aves; order Passeriformes; family Turdidae; genus Sialia; species Sialia sialis. The sequence continues at coordinate 1,598,817 of VRYO01002775.1, forward strand.
AAGGCAGAATATTGAAATGTAGAGGAACATGAGGAGATGTTTTGTGACTGCTGGCCAAATAAGCCTCATCTCAGCCACACCAGGCACAACCAAAACCAGCACAGTGCCTTTGACTGGCTTAAATCACTGCAGAGCTATTTCTTCCTGCCTCCCTCCACCCTCCACACCTGGCTGGGCACAGCTTTTCTCAAGCCCCTCTCCTCTCTCCCTGCCAGGCTGTGTCACCATTCACTGTGGGGATGCTGAAAATCCCCAGGGACCCAGAACGGGAGCCCACGAGCCCCCCAAGTGCCACCCAGCCCCTTGGTGCCCTGCAGGGTAACAAGCACCACTGGCAAAACCAGGTTTATTTGTCCAATTGTTATTATTTGGAGGAAGGTGGGTTGGTGCTAATTCAACCATCTGGGTCTCATCCTACTGAGATCAGGAGGCAGCAGGTGCAGGATTTGATATTGCACCTTGGGAGCCAAGGTTTGGGGTGCCACCCCTCCAGTCACCTCAGATGTCTCTGGATGTGCCAAACTTAAGTTTCATACCCAAAGTCTCTGGCAGAGCTGAGCTGAGCCAGAGCTGTAAGTTATAAACCATCCAGGTTCCTTAGTTGCAGCAGCACATGGAGAAAGCATGGCTGAAATCACAGTATAAAACATGAGCAATGGAGAACCAATCTGTAAGCATTTCTTTAATCAAATCCAGCAAAGCCTGCAACAATTTTCCAAAATCCAGTTGCTCCTTCAACAAAAGCAAATGTCATTTCCTTTCTGCCCTCAATTTGAAAACATTCTACATTAGATGATTTTTTGGGTATTCATTAATGAAATATAAACCGTATAAGTAGTTAGGCAACAAAATTTCTTTGCTGCTTTTGTTATAAAATATCTTTACTGAGCCACTCTTGAACCAGCATAATTTGGATGGAATTAAAATGTTATTTCAGGTCCCTTGATAGAGGTTTGGGGATATTTTTGCTCTTCCTGGCACTCCCTCCTCCTGTCTTTTTTTAAATAAATTCAAGAAATCTCATCAGTGATAGGAGAGAGGGGAGACACTGCAAAGAGTATCAGGATTTATGTGTTAAAGTGTTTTTTGCAATGCAGTCTGACTTTATTCCATGCTGGGGAACCTGATGCTTATCCTCACATGTGACCTCCAAGGCCATGAAGATAAGAAGAGCAAAGCTTTTAAAATAATGCAGTGTCATATCTCTGAAAGACTCCTGTAAATCTGCCTTTGAGGCTGAAGGGAGGGAAGGAGAATCCAGCTGAACAAAACCTTGAAAAAACATATGTGATACACTACAAATCTGTGTAACCACTCAAAGAAACTGGAAGAAAAGGGGGAAAGAAACACCTGCAAAACAGTGCTGAAAATGGCATGTGATGCAAGAATGATAAAGGAAATCTTGCAGCCTTTAAGGACATCAAGTGAAATGCAAAATGCTCAAAGTTGGCTCGGCTTGCTCTCTGCTTGATTTAAATTTCAAGCTCTGATGTACAAAAAGCTTTGTCTCCATGCAAGGTTTTGAAGTCCTGCAGGACTGCCTGCCTGGATGCTTTTGCTTTGAAGCTGTCTAAAGCTTCCCTTGTCATCACTGTTTCATATTAAAACATATATTCTCCATTGCAGGACTTAGCAAATAGATTTTCAGCTGTTCCATCCTCTTCTTCCCCCTAGCTCCATCAGATTGTTTTCTTTAGGCTCCAAGTATATGCAGATTTAATGGGGAGATCTTTAAAATATAATGCTTTCCTTAGGGAAAACAATAAGTTAAAAGCCATTTGTTGTCTCATGCTGTCAGATTTTTGCCAACAAAACCAGAAAACATAATACAATCAGAATTATCTATGCTGTGAAGCAAAACTGCCTGCCTCTTCTAAACCATTCTTTTGTCCTGGTTACATCAATTCCTGACACTGAGGTGTTTCCATGATTTCAGCCTCCTCCCAGGTGATGCCCAAGCCCAGTCCCATGAGCTGAGCAGAAGGTTGGATGCACTCAATGGTTCAGATCACAGGCTCTGCAGATTCCCTGCATTTCAGGCTCTGTGCTGAGTCCTCTGCCAAGCTCCAATGGCTCCCACATCCTCCCAGCTCACCCCAGTATCTGTGCCTTTCCCTCCTTTTGCAGCCTTTTCTTTCTCCCTCCGCTCCATGCTTCTACTCACCACTCCCCATTTTCCTCCTTTCCATGATCCTGATGTCTTGCCTCTTAAACTTCTCCTCTTGCACTCACCTCCTCCACTTACCTGCCTCTTCCAATGGTGGAACAGATTCAGAGCAAACACACACAATGGATTCAGAGAACAGCACTGATATGGAGTGAACCAAACTGACCCTAGGATGTGGTGGTTTTGCACAGGGAAAAAAACACTCCCCTCTTTCATGTTCCATATAATGAGTAATGCTGATTAGGATCTGAAGATGATCTTTACCCATCACCAATTTTAAAAGAGATTCAGGCAGAGCATTGTGTATTTTAAAAATGTGAATATACTGTGGGGATCTGTGAGCTGGCACAAGCAGACAGAGGAACAAGGAGCTGCATCAGTAAGGAACACCCTTAAAAGAGATTAAAGCAATTTGATCTGCAGCATGAGCAGGTCTGTCTCCAGTTACTCTGTTGTCTTTGCCTAGGAGGCTGAAATACACCTATTAACTGGAAAGTAAATAACACAGTTCTGCTTCTAATGAATAAGATTTACTAATCCTATATTGTGCAGTCTGAACAGAGACTCAGTGCAGAAAATATTGCCTGAAAATATTTTCATTCAAATATTTTATGTTTTTTCTCATTCCATCTACTAGTTTATTTCTCAAATCCTGCAGCTTCAGGTTGCCCTTATGTTCTGAATCCTGTCTGAGCCCCACAAATCACAGAATGGTTTGGGTTGGAAGGGACCTTAAAGTTCATCTCATTCCAACCTTCTGCCATGGAGAGAGACACCTTCCACCAGACCAGGTTGTTCAAATCCCATCCAAACTGGCCATAGACACTTCCAGGGATGTGGCAGCCACAGCTTTGCTGGTCAGTCTGTGCCAGGAGCTCACCACTCTCACAGGAAAGAATTAATATAAAATCTAAATCTATCTCCCTTCATCTTAAAGCCATTCCCCTTTTCCATCTCCCCAGGTGGTGTAATCCCTCTCCATCCCCTGTGTGCCCTGCATACAGGGGCTGTGTCTCACACACCTGCCCCAGAGCATCACCCCTGGTTCCCCTCCAGTGCTGCAAACCCCACTCCCTCTCCCCAGCACTGCTGTATAACCTGAGATCCCCCTGCCAGTGAAACAACCCAACCCCTTGCAGTGTTTATATCTCTCCAGCAGCTCTTGGTGGAAATCATTCTAGCAGCTCTGGTTTATATCCTTGTGAGGTTTCTTAAACTGCTGCCCAGCTCTGATTAATTTGTCAAGCCCCTGGACTTTCTGTATTACTCCCTATTCCCTTGTTAACACAGCTTCCACAATGTTCTTGGCTTTTCACAGCTGCTTTGCATTGTGGAGACATTTTCCCCAGGTTCGCAGGGATACCTAAAGCTGTTCTTTTGAAGTAACTCACACCCTGTGTGCAAGGGTGTCTCTGGTCTACCCTGATTTTCAATTTCCTCCAGTTTTCTTAGCTAAGAGCATCTCAACTGGCAGATTTTGAGGAATTAATATGAATCTGGAGCAAAAGTAAATTTTGCTGGAAATTCACCAAGCTCCAAGGCACATGATGTATTCCACATTCCTGCAGGACATCTCATATTTCTTCATGTTCTCCAGGCTCTGAGGGACCAGCAAGTCAAACACAGCATGAGATCCTGCCTGGGCCATCAGAGGCAGAAGCTAAGTCCTGCTTCCTTCTGGGCAGATTTCTATAAAAGAACGTAGAAGGCCTTAATAAATAATAGAAAAATTGGTAAATTTTCTCGGAGGCTGCTGGTGAAAAATAGGCATAGCCTTATGTTACATCCTTCTGGGATTCCTCAAGCAGCTGTCTGGTTCAAATTAACTGAAGACATTTGTTAAGGCAACATGTCCTCTTAATTTGTAGTTTCCTTTTTTGAAAGGTGTTTTGATTAAATGGTTTTTCACTTATCAAACTTGAAGTCTTGAGTATAAAATCTAGAGGGGGAATAAAATCCAAAAGGGAATGATGTATAGGTTTATTTTTTACAGACAGGGTGCAAATACCTCCCTCCAGGTGTGACCAGAGCTAATCCAAATGGCATCAGGAGCGGGCAAGAGGCACTCAGCACATCTAAACCAAATTATTTAAGCATCTGCAGAAAGGTCTTTTCTTCTCTAACACACAACTCAGCAATTCTTTAACCAAATTGAACCCTTTGAAGAACCCTCATTTTGTCCTGACAGTGGCTGTACCAAGGGGCTGGAGAGTCACAGCATCTTGGGGGCCCACTGATTATTTCTAATATAATATATATTATTTCTACATCCAGATGACTCCATGCAATTGCTGCATTGTTCTGAACCAATTATTGAAACTTTCCACTGCACAGCTGCTACCAGGTTTTTCTTTCACACCTCCCCAGTCCAGACACTGTGGATCCCAAAATGACTGGGGCTGAGGAGAAGAATATGAGGTTGTTTCTGATTCTCTGCAGCACTGAAAAATTATAATTCGGGCAATCTTATTAAATCAGGTATATGAAACTAACCCGTTGTTTTTCCTGCTTTTGAGAGCAGCTCTCACAAAGAATTTCATCAAGAGAAAGTCAAGCCACAAATGAGCTCATATGACCAGAGCAAACCACAAGCAGTTTACTGCTCTGATTGTCATTTAATGAAGTTTGTATTAGGCTTTTAAGGGATTTCCATGAGGTTTTGTCACATGTCTTTTTAATTTAAAGTGGTTACTTTCAAAATGTGACAGTTTCTAGAGTTACCTGGGGCGCACCTAACTGCAGCACCTTTCTGTTTCAATACACTAATTTTTTTTGTGTCATATGCAAATTGTGCAATGTAGATTACCATATCAACAAACCGTTTTAATTTCTGCTGTGATTTGCAGCCAAAATAGCTCCAAAAATCAGGTGTGCTACTGCTGCTGCTGAGGAATATTTTCGAGCAACAAAATTTTTGTGGTTTCATGACACAGAATAAAAACAGCAGGACAAAACCCTGAGATACTGCTGCAGATAAAAGACCCATTGTCCTTTTCCAGCCCTGACTGAGAACAGGTGCATGGGAAGGAATACAAGCACCTAGCAGTCATGTGAAGGTGCAATCCATAGTTATTCTCCAAAATGGATATTTTGCACTCCAGGAATTTCCTAACCCAGAGGTGTTTCCTTTGCATTTAACATTGACAGGCAGCTTCTTCCTCCATGAGTTCATCTAGCTGCTCTTTGTACACTGAGACAAATATCTGAACCAAAAGTTCTGTGGTTTTTTGTTTGTTTGTAATAGGAAATCTGAGGGCAGCAGCTGCCATCACGACTGATTCTGAAGGAAAAAAATCTCATACAAGGAGTATAATAAACCTCACAAAGGTTTATTATTCATCAAGACCAAGTGCAACATCCTGCACACAGGTCAGGGCAATGTGAAAGGTAGATTTAGATTAGGAATAAATTCTTGATTGTGGGGGTGGTGAGGCCCTGGAACAGAGTGCCTAGAGCAGCTGTGGATGCTCCTGGATCCTTGGGAGTGTTCAAGGCCAGGTTGGATGAACTCTGAGCAATCTGTTCTAGTGGAAATTGTCCCCGTCCATGGCAGGAGATGGAACAAGATGGTCTTTAAGGTCCAACCCAAACCATTCTGTGATTCTTTATTCATGGACTTGGCTTCCAGGACAACAAAACCAAAATGAACAGACCTGAGCAACAAGAATTTCTCCAAGAGCTAACTGTCACACATATAAATGACAAGTTTTACGTAGCAAGACAATTTTTTGTAGCTCCTACTGGTGATTTCCAATAAGCACCCTTGAGCCTACTGGGGAAAAAAAATAATTAAAAAAACCCATTCTGACTGAAAATTCTAATTGCAGAAGTATTTGCTTTTTTTAGTTTCAACAACAACAAACACAAAAGCACCCTATTTCAATCATCACCACCGAGTTCTGTTTCAGAGGACAAAAATATCCCATAAAAAATGAAGGTTGTCAGAGATAATGTCATTTCAGGGGTTTTGATCTTTATTCACTGTTTGCAAAACACATTTTCCCAAAATGAATTAATCTGGTGTGATTCCCTAAAACCCAGGTAACCTCAGCTCCTGCCTCCTCCAGGGACAGCCCCTTGAACACTGAAATGCAGTGAGAGAGCCAAGGACAGCTGAGCATCTGCCATTGCTGGGGCCTCCACTCTGACATCACAAATGCTGTTCAGCCCAAACACAGCTGATTTATGCCTGAAAACTCCTCTTTCTAATTGTCTTCCCTTGCCAGAAACCAACTGACCAAGAAATCTGCATGGGGTATGTTTTCTCCTGGTGTGTACTTAACCACAGTAGCATATTTCTATGGGAACATCACAATGTTTTATAGATGTGCTGGTGCTGCAATGAGCTTTGCTCGTTGTTGCTTCCAAAAGCCTCTGGTCAGAGTCAGTCTCAGCTTTTCCTCTCTGAGCACTCACATCCTGTCTTGGGTTGCAGTGCAGGATGTGATCAGGGGTGTCTGTTCTATCACCATCTGTTGAAACCAGGTGGGGCAGTGATCCTGATCTCTATAGGAGATATCCTCTGCTAATGGGCCATCCATTGAAACCAGGTAGGACAGTGTTCTTTATCTTTTTCACAACCCATCCTTCCTTCAGAGAGGTATCTTCTCCTAATGGCCCATTGAATCCC